>JAOXNR010000029.1:6042575-6167719 GCA_028571225.1 Parsonsia alboflavescens | reverse complement strand
CTTTCACTTTTTATTTTTTTCTTCTGATATTTCACCATCCCCCCCCCCCCCCCTCTTTCTTTCTTTTTTACTTTTCTTTTTTTTTTCCTCTTTTTTTTGAATAGAATTTTTTTTTCATTTTCTAATCCCACCACTTTACCCTTAGCCTTCCTAACACTTCCCTCAAATCTCATTCTTCCATCGTTCACTCTTTCATTTCTTTTCTTCTTTAAATTTAAAATATTCATTTTTTTCCCTCCTTGCTCTAAACAAATTAAAGTAAAATGATATCTTGTGCGGAATTGAAAATTACTTGGTTTGATTTGAAATGAATTTTTTTAAAAAAAAAAAGAAAGAAAGAGATAAGAAAATTTTAATAACTTAATTAGTTGTTTTTCCTCCCTCATCCTTCTTCTCTTGAGTGTTTAAATGTTCATTTTCTGTAAAATCTCGAGGCTTTAGCACAATAAGTTGTTTAATGCATCGAATGCTATCTAAATTAGTATATAAAAGTCAATTCAATAATTGATGGGCTCTTTGACATCCAAGAGTATATCTTTAGTCTTGTCATGTAGAGTTCGATTTTATTACATCTATAGCAATAAGGAAGATAAACTCGATCAAGTTTTACTGCGAACTATTCAACTAAAAATATAAATATATTCACAACAAATGATATTAATATCAGGAGATTTTTTTTTCCTTTTTTTTTTTGTCATTTTATGAAGTGCTGTAGTTTTTTTAAAATTTAAATATTACTAAAAGATTCTTATAATACTCAAATTATCATAGAAGAATCAGAAGAAGTATATTAAGGCATTTATTCTACCTTCTTTGGTGGGTACTTATTGATTTTCATTATAATATGAAATCATCTCGAATCTTCATACACATATATAGTCATTAAAAAAAAGAGATAAAAGATTAGGAGAAAAATTAAAAATCAAATTAAAAATTTCATATAATCTTTTTAATTACCTAAATAGTAATGCAAAGGGAAAAAAAAATCGCTAATCGCTAATGGTGTAGTAGTGCTGGGTAGGGTGGGGGGAGGTTAGATAGGTGTGTGAATATATAATGATTTAATTTAAAAAAATCAAGTTAAAAATATAATACAGGTTAATACTTAAATTTAAATTAAATGATTACTCACTTATATATTTATTAGTTTTGATGATTTATAAAAGATTAAACATTTAGATTTTTATTAATTAAATGATTAATCATATCACTGGATAAAAAATTGATTGATAACTTAAGAAAAGAAAAGGTCATTTGAGTTTTGGGATGGACCCAACAGACATGAGCACATTTTCGCCGACCGTTTATTTTCCTTGCCTTTCAATGTTGTTGCGACTGTTTTTCTATTGTTGGGTTCAATGCCTGACAGATCTTGAGTTTGTCTAACCTTTTCTTTTCCCGATGCATTTGGGATGAAGGACAATGACGTGGAAATTAGTAGTGTTTATGGAAAAAGAGCACTTGATGTCAGGTATTAAGTATCGAAGAACTCAAGAGTTAAACTAAGAACTGTAGAAGAGCTATTAGAAGAACACTCAAGAAAAGTAGAGTTTAATCCATAAGGATTCTCTCAAATTGAAATGAGTTGTTTATGGATAAGTTATCTTATAAAATACAAATAAGGAACTATTTACATTTCACTAATAAAAAGCCCTAATTAAGTCTTGGAATAGGTCAAAGGACCATAAAGAACATACTAAACAAGTCAAATGTCCAAAAGATGCAAAGAAAAGTCAAGAAAAACATAAAAAACATCACGTTGACAAAATAGGGACAGAAGGGATTTGGTATCGACTTGGAAGGAACCAACACCGGATGATGGTCCGGGTGGCCACAGGAAATTCCAGTAGCCATCAAGCGCTATCATTCAGCCCCGGATGGTGCTCTGTTGGGCCATTTTGTGCTTTCTCATGCCATCTTTGAGCCACAATCGTTTTGCACTGTGCCATTTTCGTTCCAAACTTTCCTAGGCTTTCCAAGGGCTTGTTCTTCACTTGACACTCCCTCCTCAAGTCCTTGAATCATCAAACAAGAGAAATCCTTCCTTGGTTGTTCATCATCCATCAATGATAGTTCTTCAAAGAGTGATTGAAAATCAAGCATCTCTTCTCTTTTTTACACAAATGTGATCAATATTTGCCTCAACTTAACGGCTCTAACTCTTGTAATTGGTTCAGTAGGTATCATAGGTGTTGGATTAACATCATTCTCCCTCATCTCGAAAGGATTTATCTTTGAATTGGCTTCATCTACATTAAAATGAGAGAGATCATTAACATTGGAAGTTGAACTCACATAATACTTACCTTGAAGATCCATTTTGTAAGCATTGTCATTGATCTTCTCTACGATTTGAAATGAACCATCTTCTCTTGGTTCAAGCTTTGTCCTTCTAGATTGAATCCAGAAGTGAATTCATACCCAATCACAAAAACACCATACCCAAATCCTTCCTTCCTTAAGTGAATCTATACTCAATCACCAACATTGAATTTCATTTCCCTTCTACCTCTATTGTGTTGCTTGGCATAGCTTTCATTTTGCTATTGAATGTTCTCCCTTGCTTTGGTATGCATTTGCTTAACCACTTCTGCCTTCCTTTTACCATCTAAGCTATCAACTTCATTTAATGGCAGAGTGAATTAAATCTAGAAGTGTTAAAGGATTATAATCATAAACCAATTTAAATGGAGAATAATGAGTAAAAGAATGCACACATCTATTATAAGCAAACTCAGTAAAAGGTAAATATTTTTCTCAAGACCTCAAATTCTTTTTTATTATAGCTCAAATTGAAGGGTTGTGCCCAACAAACAACTGATGAAGTTATATGGAAATTAGAACAAGTGCAATTAAGTTAGACTAAAAAGGGATAAATTTGAATGGGATGTGCTAGGGTAAGTGCTAAAGGACCAATGTTACAAGTCTTTGAGTGGCAGAGAAGACGTTAGTGTTTGAGTGTTTTACTATTTGAGATGGGGGATGATAGATTTTATAAAGAATACAAATATAATTAGATTTTCATATGAACGTGGTAAGAATGTGGAGTAGTGAAATGTTAATTTTGCCTCCAAATTAATTAACCAATTTATTTTTTCATTATTGACAGAAAGTTTAAAATTTGGTTAATAAAAACCTATTTCGATAGGTGCTAAAAGTTTAGGGACCTAAAACTAAGATTCGAAAAATAAAGAACTTTGTAAGTTAAGAAAAAAAAGAATAGAGACTTACATTAAAAAATTATAGAAGTTAGTGGATTTAAATAAAATAGACCTAGCAAGGATCATACACAACGAAAGTAATTAACGAAGGCTGGCTTTTTGACTGAATTTGCAAGGGCTCTAGATCTCGATTACATATTTATCTGTTACCTATTGTTTCACTAGTAAAAAAATAAATATGTGTCATTATTAAGGTTTTGTTTATCTTTATAAAATTTAATATATAAAAAATAATAATTAAAGTTACGAATAAGATTGTTATTAATTTTTTAGGGTTCGAATATCCTATTACATATTTATGTGTTACTTCTTATTATATTAATAAAAATTATATTCATAATCTACCTAAAGAAATTTGATTTTTTTAGAGACATGTGTTAAATTTTTACTGATATAATATTAAATAATACAAAATTATATAATTAGAAATCTTGGATCAATTTTTTTTTATTAGTATAACAAAGACTGATTATTTACAAAGAATCCATCTCTCGACTTGTAGCAAAGTTGAATTTCTCACATTTATTGTTTTGACCCCTGAATTAAGGACGGGCTTTTTCAAGTATATTATATACTCCATGTATTATAGAAAGCTAGAGTTAATATAAAAGAATATGGTAAAAATGTAACGGCCAATTAGTTTTAATAATGGGGTTTAGTGATATTAAACCTCTCCCTCATTAGTAATAATCCATATTCCGCACCGAAGGGTTCTTGATACGCAGCGTTTTGGCCAACGGCTTTCCGACGAGACTCGAACACGGAAAACCAGGCCCTCCCTGAAATGGCCGGAGAGTCTTCGACTGCTGCAACGGTGGCCTCGCCGGTCACAGAAGAGGAGATGACTCTTACGGTGAAGTGGAGCGGCAAGGAGTACACTGTCAGAGTCTGCGGCGACGACACAGTGGGAGAGCTCAAGAGACGAATATGTGAAGTCACGAATGTGCTGCCTAAACGCCAGAAGCTTCTCTACCCTAAAGTTGGCTCAAAGCTCTCTGATGACTCCACGCTTCTCTCCCAGCTGCCCCTCAAAACCTCGCTCAAAATGACCATGATCGGGTCGGCTCTCTTCTATGTCATTGTGCCTGTTTCATCTAAATTAACTTATGATCTTAGCTTTCTGCACATACCTGTTCTTGGCTCGGATTGAGTTCTGGTAGATTAGGTTGTGAATGTGATAGAAATTTATTTTCATTTAAGTGGTTATTTACGTGTTGATTACCTTGGATAATTGTGTCATGTTAAATCCCTTTGTGTTTATATGCCAAAAAGTGAAGAGCTTTAGATTGCCTTTGATTTACATCTTTTTCTCTGAGATTGAATTGTTTTGCAGTAGAATTGCTGTGGTAATTTTTTTATTAAATTCAGGTCAGTAATGTAGGCATTTATTTATTTACTTATCTTCATTTAGTTTGATGGATTTTGAAGGGTTGTGATCAGTTGTTGACCTCCTTTTTGTTGTTTTAACTGTTCAAGAGTATTATGTATCTTATGCAAATCTCCAATTCTGACGTTGTGATTAAGTTATTTTCTTGTGGTTGAAGTGAGTGAATATGATTTTAAAAGTAGAAATGAAAATGGGAAACAGGAGCAAATTGGTCATATGTAATGTTGAAGCAGATTTGTTCACATGAAAGAGAAAAAATTGTCACGTATAGACATTGTGGTCCTTACAGTTCATCGTTGTGGCAGAATAAGGACCCAAAGGCTAGGGTCCATTTGGACATGGCCCATTTCAGAATTTTGTCACTCAAGAAGGGATCATTTCTTGAACACTTACATATTTTTATCCTTTTCTTTGAAGTGAAGTGGTTTGTAGTTGGAGTCTCTTGATTGTTTCTGTTCTTATTTGTTTAAGTTTGGGATAAGTTGGCATATAATAATATGCTGTGTTGTTATCCCAAAGTCCATGTGAGAAGGGATAGTTTCTTGAATCTTTTTCTTTGAAGTGAAGTGGTTTATAGTTGGACTCTTTTAACTATTTCCTTTGTTATTTGTTTAAGGTTGGGATAATTTGACCACTGTAATAATATCCTGTGTTGTGACATAATAAGGATCCCAAGGTCCACGGTGGTAAATATAAGACTTTTCCAAGAATTGGTTGGTTCTTGAACACTAAAATGTTCCAATTCTTGTCTTTGAAGTGAAGTGGTTTGTAGTTGGACTCTTTTAATCGTCTTTTGTTATTTGTTTAAGGTTGGGGATAAGTTTTCCCATGATGCATTTTGGTAAATTTCTTTACCTGAATTTAATGTTTCTGGCTCAACCAACCACCTATAATTTTCAGATGTTGTTGCCTTTTCTTTTGATTTCCTAGTTTTAACATTTTTTTCTTATTCATGGTTAAAAAAGGTTCTCTGCATTGAAGATAATATGGATTGCCAATTGGCTTTCTAGTTTCTTGAGGTGGATATTGTTGAAAATCCCACATCGGGTTTGTTTAAGGGCCTATTGTAGTATATAAGGTCTTGGACAATCCTCCCCCTTTGAGCTAGCTTTTGGGGTTGAGTTAGGTCCAAGTCCATATTTTAACAGATATATTGGGCTGCAAAAATTCTGTACAATCTCTCAATTTGGGCCTTTTTCCTTTCTTTTTTTAACCCTTCTGTTTTTTTGAGCGTTGAGGGGTGTCTGGTTAGTATTTTTCAATTCAGGGGGATGTGGATAAATGTGAAAGAAAACCAAGAAAGCAATCTTGTAGATTGATCTCTTGCAATATAGAATTTGGAAACAAGAACTTAAAACTCATTGGAAATAAAGGCGAGATGCATTGCACGAAAATTCTTAAACAAGCACCAAATGTCCAAATTCAGAGCAACCAAATGAGTGAAGCTTATTTGATCCTTCTGGGTCATTTTGAACTTTGCCCTTGCCTGTTTAATCCTGCACTCTGTGCCTTAATCTCTTTGTGATTTGTTTCATTTTTGTGTTGAAGCTACAATTGCTTCAGTCTTGTCCTATGTGAATGTTGCTTGTGGTGGTGATGTTGCTAGAGCTAGAGGTGAAGCAAATGATGAGGGATCCTGTGTAATGGGTTTTGGCAGAGGTGGAACTGATAGCTGAAAAGCAGATCCTTAAGAATCTTGCTTAAGGAATGCTGGTGTTGGAGGTGGATGTAAAGAAAATGCTGAGGGATTTCTGGAGAATGTACTAGTGATTTGATTAACTTTGGGCTGATCTTTTCTTCTCCCATTTAGGGAAGGTGCCTGTGACATCCAAAAGCTTGGGAAACTAGTCCTTTCGCACAAAATGATTGTAATGATCAAGGGAGTAGAGCATGATCGGAGATGAATCATCCTTTGATGTCTCTTCATATGTTATGATTGTCTTGCAGTTCATCTTGAGAACTCTGTTGGCTGGCTTTAGCGTCAAGAAACATTTTAGTGATTGTTTGGAGATTAATTATGTTGCAAAAAAGAGAAGTAGGAGTCGTAAGAGGATTTCTGCCTTTTATTGAAATCCTACTTTCTCATGAGTGTGGTTGTGTTCAATGAATCAAACTCAGGTGGGTTGTCTGGACTCTAGGAACTAGTTACAGAATTCCAACCAATTATATGTTTGGGGAGCCCCTTACACCTTGTGTGTCACTGCATGCTTGTGTTTATTTGTGAGTGCTTGGTCTAATTTTAGATTGTAATTTGCTTTCTCATTTCAAATATTGTTTGATGTGCAGTACGGTTGAAGATGATATAATTGTGGATCAAGTGGATTCTCCTGAGATCATAGATGATTTTGAGCTTGGCCAAGATGAAGCTGTTGAGATCAAAGATAAAGAAGTCAATAAGCAGAAGCTCAGAAGACGCATTGAGCAATATAATGTATGTTTTCTCATCTAGACAATGTGTTACTAATAAATAACACTGCTGTTGAGATCAAAGATAAAGAAGTCAATAAGCAGAAGCTCAGAAGACGCATGAGCAATATAATGTATGTTTTCTCATCTAGACAATGTGTTACTAATAAATAACACTGCAAATGAGAGTTCAAGGGAGGAGTTGATTCTTTATGTACCATTAACTGGAGGACCTCTGCAAGGCAATTGGTGTATAAGCTTGTGTTTTCCGTGAGTATTTGCTACAAATCAAATATTAGACTACAAGATGTGGTTAATTTATTGACGGTATTAGGAGCATAATGTCGTTATTAATTTTCTCTTTACCTCTAGGAATCTGGTTGCACCAAAAAGAAATGTTTGTACTAGAGTCTTTCTTGGGGAACAGATATTACATCTTAAAATATCAAGTACAGCTTCCTGTCATTTATCTCAGCCATATTCTTGGCATATTAACCACTTAAGTTTATACTTGGAGGATTATCCATCTAGGTGCTTGCATGCCAACATATCTGGAGGATTATACTGTAGTGACACTTTAGCAAGTCCAAGGATCAGACAATTAGACTGTTCACAAGTAATTTCAATCTCTTTGAGTCCTATGGGACATTGATCTTGCAATATGGAGCTTCCTGTATTGTAGCTGAATGAATCTGATCAGAATAATTAATACTTCACTTTCCTGAGGATTTCCAATCAGACTCAAGCATTTTGTTCGCTCGAGGCTTTTCCGGATTTGGCGCTTGCAAAATGTCCGATGAAGTTTCCTCCCATTAAAATTGACTCATTTTCTCATCGTGGTCCCACTTTGAGTTGAAACTCGAGTTTGATCTGAAAATCTTAGTCTATGCTTGATGTTTATCAATGTTATCAATGTCTGTGGGTATAAAATAGTTGCTTAATTCCTTGATACAATGCCCTGGATAATATAGTGTTTGCTTTCTTAGTAAGTCTCTGCTTTAGTCTTTTCATTACCTCAAGAGGGCTTATTTTTTTTAATTTCATTCCTTGTTTTTTCTAGTAGTCAAATAAATGTTTATCTTTTTCTATACTGTAATCTTCCTGTTCTCTTCTTCATGTTTTCATATTTATTGCACTTCATCCAAGTAGCACAGATGGATAGTTTTCATGGGTGGATTGGTTTGAGGGCAAAGTGGAAGTAGAATATTGTTTCCCTTTTAGATAGATTTAGTTGTTAGTTAAAAACAATGTGAAAAATAAAAAGATTAAGTTCATCAGAAAACATTCCGACCCACTGGGGTATAGAGGCGTTTCTTTCTCTCCTGCAGCAGTGGGAAGAAATGAAGAAAGAGCAAGAAATTTAACACTTCTCTCTGTAACACTTATGAAATTTATGTGTCTTTGTCCACCTTCATTTTGTTGGTAATTGATTGACCTGGTGGTATATGGAATTTCAGATTGAACTGCGGAACCCTTGCCGTAAAGGTAAAAAACTGCTTGTCCTAGACATTGACTACACCCTATTCGATCACCGGTCAACAGCTGAGAATCCACTTGAATTGATGCGGCCCTGTAAGTGTTTATTTATTATTCTTCCTATGCTTCTTCATGAAGATAATTTATTAATTTCATTGACAATTTCTTATGCAGATCTTCATGAATTTCTTTCGGCTGCTTATGCAGAGTATGATATTATGATATGGTCTGCAACCAAGTGAGGCTTCCTTCTGGGTTTTGTTATGTTTTTTTTTTTCTTCTTTTCCTTTCTGTTTATGCTTCAATAGTTTCCCTTTTGAACCGCGCAGATTGTTTCAAGATTAATTGACTATATTAACCAATAACCACCAATGCTAATGCTTTCTGGTTTATATGTCTACTTGATGTTGTATTTTGACTTTCTCTGAGGACTACCATTTTCTTGGATTTTCATTGTTATGAGGAGAAGAATGCTTGAGAACTTAACTATTTGCAAGTGATTATAGATTTTCTCCATACTTTCTTGTGTGATTTCATTGGCCAGTAATGTTGCACCAAAGTCTTAACCTATTATCCGTTCTCTGTGACTTGGACTGCCACACATCTCTTGCCCTTTCTTCTCTCTGCCTGGTTTGCCCTCTTCCTTCTAAGTTCAACACAGTTTGGTTCCTCTGTCGCAAACTGAACATACTATATTTCCACTCTCTCTGCCCTCTCTCCAGCCACCCAAATCCATTTCCTAGGATTGGTTTCCATTACTGATCTGCATGAGTCCACAATCTGTGTGTTTACAAGGATATCAATAGATTAACAAGACTGTTATAGTGGAGGTGACTTCCCCAGTCATGTGCAGAAATGAAAAACACTTCAATGCACAGACAAGGTAAATTGTTAAATCATATGGTGGACATGAACGGCTTGCAGTCAAGACAAGCTCAGAGACAGCATGCAGGTTTACATGGATCCAGAGCATGCTTGTGCTCCTCTTTTGTACTGGAGAACAAATAACTAGGTGTTAGGGAAAATGTGGTAGGTTTTGGTTGAATTATGGCAGTATTGTCAGGGTGACAGGCAGCACACTCAAGGTCATATTGTAAGCTTGGGAGGTTAGTAAAGAGTAATTCTATTAAATAAATTTCGAAGTTGATAATTCTGTTTGAAACACCCCTAAGAGGAGATTTTAATCTAATAATCTAAAACTTTTCAAGTCCTATGGTAAATCATTGATCCCATAATCTCTTCAAAAGGACCCCTTATTTTGGCCTTTGACATTAATTAAGATTTAGACGTATAATGAGATTTTTTGACTTTTTCAGCAGAAAATAGAAGCTCAAGAGAATTTTTTTACTCAGTCACACTTGATAGTTATAAAAGGTGCAGCAGGGCACAAAAAGACACACACCTGACTAAATAAATCTCCTGCACCTAGGGGTCTGCCCTGACAACACTAGATTGTGATGGAAATTACAAACTATAGATGGTTCTTGGAGTTGGGGACAATGAAGTTAGAGGTTAAAGGCAGGCTTGCTTTTCTGCAGTTTCAGTCATGTTGATTTGAAGATTGTGAAAAATTACTTAGGTGTATCATATCATTTAGGCTAAATGTACGTTGATACTTAATGCTGTGACAAGGTAATTATGTTATCTTCTTAAGCATGGGAATTTACTCCAAGTCTTCAAACAAGGTGTTGAGGACATTTTCTGATAGGTGCTTTCGGCTTTCAACCTTCAGTGTAATTGTCCCTCTCACCTTGATGGTTTGTTGACCTTGTAACTTGATGCTCTTACTACAATAACCCACATATACAAGCTTCTCTTTGAATGTCAAGAACAAAATTTCTCTTCATTATGATAGATTTTGGGGTAACTGGAAGATGACCTTGTTGCTCTAGCTCTATGAATCATTTCTTCCTTTATATTCAAAATTGTAGGAAAATTCGAAATTGCATTTAGTCCACTTCTCTGATTCTTTTATTTTCTTTCCACAGCATGAAGTGGGTTGAATTAAAGATGGGACAACTAGGTGTACTCAATCATTCTGACTACAAAATTACTGCACTCCTGGATCATTTGGCAATGATAACGGTTCAATCAGATACTCGTGGAGTCTTTGATTGCAAGCCTCTTGGCTTGATCTGGGCTCAGTTTCCTGAGGTTCACATAAATGCTTTCCTTCAATTTTTGATGTGGTTACTGATGGATGGATGCAATTGAATAACTAATATTTCATTATTTTTGTGTACCTTATTATCTGCAAGATTAATGATCGAAAGTCAATCCCATCTACTGATTATTATTGTCCTTCTGGTGATCTTTTGCAGTTTTACAGTTCAAAGAACACCATAATGTTTGATGATTTACGACGAAATTTCGTGATGAATCCTCAGAATGGTTTGACTATAAAACCGTTCAAAAGGGCTCATGCAAATCGAGGCAATGATCGGGAACTGGTGAAACTCACTCAATACTTGCTTGCCATAGCAGATCTTGAGGATATTAGTAGCCTTGATCATAACACATGGGAGTCATTCAATGAAGACAACTCCAAAAGGCGTAGGCATTCTTGATTTACTGCCCATATTTCTAAAATCCAACACATCACTGACTGGCTCTGTGACTTTCATATCTTATTCCAAATGTTGCTAAATACTTTTCCAGAGTTTGAGGTGATTGAAAGGCATTCTTGTTCTCATTAGGATTGGTATATAAAAGGGTCATAATGGATCAGTCTTATGTTCAACCTTCAATATAGGTACTGGAATTTTACCCTTCTAAATTTGTATGCCGAAAAGGGTTTTTTTTTTTTTTGAAAAGATTATGGTATAAATAATTTTTTTTTTTATTTGGATTTTTGCAGTCCTTTTTACCCTTCAATGTCTCTCTCTCTCTCTCTCTCTCTCAATATGATGAAAGTTGGGTTAGTTATCATTTCTTGGAATAATAGTGACTGGCAAATGAGCTATATTGAGCATTTGATTGATATTTATCATTTCTATATATTTTCTAACAATTTTTATTTCTTTAATCATTTGATAGATTTGTGTTTGAGAGAGAAGTTACCCTATGCTCGAAAAAGGGAGAAGGAAAAAATAATATAAATCTTAATCATCTTTTTAAGAGGAGCATTGAATTGAAGTTGGCAGTTGAAAATTTCAGTATTAAAGGTAGTCAAATCAAGTTCCCTCAACTGAGTCTATGTTGACTCATTTGGCACATGCGTTGGTGATTTGTAATAACCAATTTATAAACAATAAATAAAATAACTTTTATTATAACCTAGGCCTAGTTAGTAGGAATTCATTTTCCTTTTAAAGTTACACTTTTTTTTTGGTAAGTGAAAAAGAAAAATACATCAAACCTCTCTTTTAAAAGATTCCTATTCCTATGGGTAAAGTGATTTTAAAAGATTGAAGTACATTAATCCTCTCTATCAATCCTAATAATACTTCTAAACAATAAATGGATAAGAATTAGTCAAAATTTTCATTTATCCATAAATTTTTCAATAGGAATTTGAGTGTGAATCTTTCTCATGATGATGATAATAATAAAATAAGAAAAAAGTATTTCTATTGCTACTATTAGGACCTTTGTAATCACCTTTTTTTTTTCTTCCTTTTCTTTGTTTAAAAAGGAAAAACTAACATAAGAAAATAAAATATTAGCAACTAAAAATTGATGAAAAATTAAATTATGGGGAATTTGAACGTTCATCAAAAGTAAATTAGAGTGGTACCAATCTTCTTCCTTTTTTTTTTTGGCAATACGGCAATCAAAAGGCCACAGAGAGCGCAGCCAAATGCGTGAGAGATTTTGAATGCAACCATTTCAAAAGAACTATAACTGATTGATTCTTTGTCTCACTCCTTAATTTTTTGCTGCAAAAATCTAACTTTTTTTTTACTTTTTGATTCGGAAAAATCCATAATTCATTCATTTGTCTTAATTACTAGTAATTCTCTGTCATCATTTATTGTAAAATAAAATTCTTCCTCGTTTTGAGTCCATTTGGAAGATATAATCACAGAAGATTATTGCATGCACATTGCCTACTCAGTCATTCATTCACCCCTTTTTTTTTCGTATGGAGTTCTGCAAGAACACAAACTAGACAGAAAATCTGAGAACAGAGCTTGAATATTTTCTGGATTTTGCAGGAAAAAAGTTTTTTTTTTTCTTTCTTTTTTGACTCTGAAGAAGAAGATTTTTTTTTGGTTGATTACGTGAAGAATGGTTGGGAACCCATTGTTTTACATCTGCAGAAGATTAATGGGTTTTGCTTTGATTTTGATGTTCTGCTGCACTGCCATGCCTTTTGTATCACCAGCGTGTGAGTAGTTTTACCGGATTATTTTACTTTTTATCTCTTGCGGATTTTATTTCAATTTTTTTTTTATTTACTTCCCCATTGAAAAGCAAAATAAATGTGTGTTTTTAATGGATTTGTCAAATCCTTTTAATGGTGAATCTCAGTTTTAATGCAGACGGATATGATCCTTTGGATCCCAACGGCAACATCACTATCAAATGGGATATTATCTTACTCGAAGGTGATGGGACTCAAGATGTAAGTCTTCTTACTTTTTTTTTCTTTTAAATTCAATTCACAAATTGTTCACAACGATGTCGTCTTTGTTTCTATTCATGGCCTTTTTTCTATTCAAAATCTTATGATAGAAAAGGACTTCTTTTGAGTATTCATTAGGTTTCCAATGGAAGCCAGGCCAAAGGCTTTAAAAGGGCAGAAGTTGATAAGAAGACTTTATAAGACTAAGATTCGAGTGAAAAAAAACATTTCTGCTTTTGGTTCATTCTAAATGATAAGTAATTGAATTGGAAATACGTGAAGGAATTGGTAGACTATTAGTTTTTGAACTTCTCAAGCAGTAAAGGAAATTTTTTTTAGCAAGATTATTCGCTGACTACAGTGGAGTTAAAAAAGTTTCAAGGATTGATTAGAGCACACATTAAGTGTAAGTTATGCAATTTTTCTTTCCTCCCCAGGTGAAGGTGTCAATTTACAATTATCAGCTATTCCGCCATATAGATTATCCAGGATGGAGATTGAGTTGGAGATGGAGTGGTGATGAGTTTATCTGGAACATATTGGGAGCTGAGGCTGCAGAACAGGGAAATTGTTCTGCTTTTAAAACTGGGGTTCTTCCTCATTGTTGCGAAAAAGAGCCGGTGATTCTTGATCTTTTACCTGGTGCCCCATATAACAGGCAGGTGGCCAATTGTTGCAAAGGAGGTGTACTTTCATCCATGGCACAAGATCCTGGGAAATATGGTGCTGCCTTTCAGATGCATATTGGAAAAGCTAGTAATAACGGTTCTGATCCTGTGATGCCTGGAAATTTCTCACTTGGGATCCCTGGATATTCATGTGGAGATCCATTCCAGGTTCCTCCAAGTAAATTTATGGAGGATACGGGCAGGAGAAGGACACAGGCTCTTGGTAAGTAAGCAATGTCGTCAAACTTAATGTGACATTCTTTTGTTAGAAGATTTCTTTATTTGGATCTCCTGCAGCAACATGGAATGTTACCTGTTCATACTCTCAGTTCCAAGCATCTTCTACTCCAACTTGCTGTGTTTCTTTGTCTGCTTTCTACAATGAGACCATTGTCCCATGTCCAAAATGCAGCTGTTCGTGCCCGGGGCAACAAGGAGCTAAATGTGTGAAGTAAGCTTTCTCTCTTCACTGTTTGATGATCCCTTCATAGTTTGGCATCAATAATGGCCTTGTAGAGAAGTTCAAGAACTTACAATCTCCCTTCATAACAATAAAAAAAAAACCTTCTGTTTTGAGTTTATCTTTGATCCAAAAAGAAAAGGTATTTGGAAAAAATAAGGATGCTGCTAACTATATATCTTCAGTGACATATGAAGCATAATGATCATTCTAATGATTGAACTAATAAGACTTGCTTGCTGTAAGATCTCAATCATATTCTTCTTTCCTTTGATACTCTGATTTGTTTTTACGTCATTTTACAAAAAACAGTGGCCCTGGTGATCTGCCTCCTCCTGTATTGCAGCTACCGGACCAGGAAGTGCAACCAGTGGTACAGTGTACTCATCATATGTGCCCAATAAAGGTGCATTGGCATGTAAAGCAAAGTTATACAGAATATTGGAGAGTCAAGGTCACAGTTACAAATTTGAACTACGTCAAGAACTATAGTGAGTGGAGCTTGGTGATTCTGCATCCAAATTTGAGAAGTGTCAATCAGGTTTTCAGTTTCAACTACAAGCCCCTCAACCAGTACGGTGATATCAGTAAGTCTTGAAGTTCATCGGTACCCTAAACTTAATCAATACTCCATCTTTTGCCAAGAAGCATTGAGGTGCAAAATTCTGAACTGATTTCTGTTGAATTTGATTTTGTTACAGATGATACTGGAATGTTTTATGGGATCAAGATGTACAATGACATGCTACTCCAATCAGGAGAGAATGGTCATGTGCAAACAGAGATGTTACTGCACAAAGATCCAGGGATTTTCACTTTCGAAGAAGGTTGGGCATTTCCAAGAAAAATATCCTTCAATGGCCAGGAATGTGTAATGCCACCACCAGATGACTATCCAAGACTGCCAAATAATGGCCAGTTGAAAGCAAGAGAATTGTCATCATTCTTGAGTGTAATTCTATTACCAATATTTGTTCTTTATTTATTGTCTTGACATTTTTTTTTCCCTTTTATATCGACAAGAATTTCTTGAAAAAGCTAAGATAGAGTTATATCATAACGAATGACTTATATTTTGGGTTTGGAACAACACGAACCAATTTAAGACAGCTTTGCCAGACTTACATGGGATGATCAAATCCTGCTATTATCAGGAAGAATATAGATGTATCTGATTCTATGTAAACTACACATCAGCAATAAACCCTTGCTAGCTTAGTTATAAGCATCAACACTCCATCTAATACCACTGTTGATCCCAAGG
This sequence comes from Parsonsia alboflavescens, assembly GCA_028571225.1. Taxonomy (NCBI): domain Eukaryota; kingdom Viridiplantae; phylum Streptophyta; class Magnoliopsida; order Gentianales; family Apocynaceae; genus Parsonsia; species Parsonsia alboflavescens. Next base: position 6,152,270 of record JAOXNR010000029.1, on the reverse strand, counting down.
AGGGAGGCATAGGAATGATTAGGGAAGGGATAGATATATCAAAATATCCTACATATTTGGAAAAAAAAAATTTACCCTCACCCGACATTAAAGACCAATAATTAAAAAAAGGCAGCTCGTAACAAATATTACTGATTTTTTGGTGGGATGTGAATCCTTTCCTCACCCAGTTTTTCCTATTAACTGCAGTAGAATGCATAAAAAATACCATCCCAATTAAACAACTAGAATTTTACATGTGAGAGGGAATTGACTACTTGAACATACAAGAAGATGAAACGATCATCTCAAGAATAACCACCTCAGGTAAATCAGCTGCCAGAATATTAATTCTCTGACACTGACTACCAGGTGCCCAACAGAACTACATAGTTAATTTCTTTCTTCCCTGAAAATAAGAAAATGAAAAGGAAATATAGCCCCATAAGTAAACTGGCATAGATTAAGGCAAATGGGCAAAAAGGGGAAAAGCTTCGGGGTGGGGGGATCACAAAGACTGAGAATTTGGCATTGATCCCTCATGGGGAAAAACCCCAATTATGTAACCGATGGGCAAAATTAGTTGAGGAACGGTCAGGAGGGAATGCAACGGCCCAGTTATATGTACGATCAAATATCAAGTTGCCCAGAAACATTATCACGTGCAGAACTAGCATCCTCTTGTTTCAGAGAAAGATTGGCGAGCTGTTGATCAAGATCTTTACTAATCTTGCGTCGGTGGCTGGGAGTTGGCTGCTGTTGTTGCTGATAAAGGGATCGCAATCTTACTATTTCTCTCTCCAACACTTCATGTTCCACTGCAGAAAAGCATTATGTACTTTTAGTATCTGAAAGATCTATTAGGATGAACATTCGCCTACTCAAACTCCAGCCCTTGTAATTGACATGGACACCAATCTTTTGGAGAGAAATTTACTGATTTAGCAAGGCAAGAAATCACTATATCTTGTACGAACGATTCAGTTTGCAAATATTACATTTTAATACAATTACCAGAAATACATGCAATTGAGTATTACACACTCACATTTAATCAGTAAAAGCAAGAATTAAATTATAGCCTATTTAGAAGTGATCCTTTACTGAAAGATAGATTACTACATTCTTACTTTCTCTGAATCAGTGATCAACAACACTAAAGAAGTGTTATAGGCTTGGAATGTTATTGTCAATAAGACAGAAATTAGAAAGCACCAATATTCAGATATAACCCGCAATTGCTCTTAATTCAGGAATAAGAACATGGACTTACAATATTTGATAAGTTGTTCTTGGGCTAAACTTTCAAGACGTTGCTTCAACGCTTTATTCTCCATGCTCAGAATAAGATTTTGCTGATTCAAGAAGTCGAGCTCAGCAGAAACTTCAGAACCTTCTGCCTGTGTTTAATATAAATTAGGCAACATAAAAAATCAGTTAGCCATTTTATCCATTTCCAGTTTTGAGAATCTTAAAGCATGTCAAATACTTGCCTGTAGAGCTTGCACATTTCTTTCCAGTTCAGCTATGTATTGAAGTTTTCTGACACGTGAACGTTGAGCAAACTGCCTACATTTTACAGCATTTAAAAAGAATAACATTCAGTAAAAATTTTGGCATCAAATTAGTGGGAAAAAATGTATCCAATGCATAAGTCATCCATATTTAGAAAAGATCATAGAGTACAAGCAACAACATTACAAGCTTTTGCTGAAAAAACCACATTCAGCTGCAAGAAGAAATAATCTATAGCTACAGGAGTCCATAATGAAGAAAATTTAAGTGTATTTTCATCCAAAAACCTGCACCAAACCCCACACCAAGTGCTCCTAGTTATATGGGCTGCTCACATGCAATTACATGAGTATTTGCAGTAGATTTGCCTTTTAACCTTTCCTTTTCTTTAATAAAATTTTCAAGTCCTGAGGTCAATTTAAACTCAACCCTTTGGCCAAATATGTGGACATAATCTTTTCTCCCCCTTTTTGAGCTAAATACCGAACAGCTCTAGTCCTAGATTCCTAAAGATATCATGTATAGCACTTGCAGCTATATACTTGATCAAAGTTTCAGTGCAGAAGGTTCCATCAGAATTGAGAATAAGAAAAATTCTAGTATAATTACTATCTCAGTGAATGCACAATAACAAGAGACAGAAGAAACAGTTTAGCAGCTTGCCCCATAGATTAATATATATATATATATATTTACATATGAATACATATATATATATATATATATATATATTTACATATGAATACACACACACCATAAGTTAACTACTGGAAAACTTATTATGTTGCACATATTATCTTATAAACAAAGCATGTATTTTATATGGAGAACTAGAGGTTGTCAAAATGAGTAAACATACTGCTTTGCACGTTTAGTGTCTGAGTCAGAAGCAGCAGGTTTGCCATGATCTTTTTTCTCAGAAGACCCTTTAGAATCCTGAGGGGCAGATTCAGCTGCTTCCTCTCTCTCAGAAGCTGAAGATGGAAGTAAATCTGATTCTTGCTGAGCACGCAATGCTCCCGAGTTCTTAAGCATGTTACAGGGAGAAGGAAAGCCATGGGTATGTCCAGACAAGGTTGAGTTTGTATCCCATGCCCAATTCTTATTTTTAGCTAAAGCATTATGCTCCGGGATAAATGAAGGATATTGTGCATCTCCAAAATGATCAAAGTCTTGAGCTCCCCAAGAAGGCATAGGTGCCATGTGTTTGAATTTATTTTCATTTTGAGCAGCATAATCTAGGTTAACAGCATTAGCTGCATCAATATATGCAAACGAATCACTTGATGAACGCCTGTGACCGCCTCTACGTACAGGGGTTTCTGGCTCATTAAGTAGCTCGTCCAGCCAAGAAGGTTGCTCGTCAATTAGTAGACTTTCAGAAGAAGTACGCTGATGGTGCGAGTTTCCTTCTCTAGACTTCTGGGTTTTCTGCCCAATAGCAGAACTAGGGATATAATCAACATATGCAGGAGCAATGCAAGGAAATGGACTTTTAGGAGGCAACAAAGAGTTCCTGGTATTGTACATCAAATTTCTGACACTAGCAGGACCCTTAGAATTAGCCATAGCCAAAAAGTCCCTGCCAAAGATAATAGTTGAACAGGGTTACAAAATGCTCTAGTCAAGAGGTAATCTCAGATCAAAAACCTACAAAGATGACTTAAAGATAGATCCTAATCATTTAAGGAGACAGACAAAGAGCAACCAACCAACCATGAGCATTTTGATAGGTATCCTTCTACCATGGAGAAGAAAGGGTCACAAAAATCCCCAGAGTTAAGAAGCATCAATACATACTCATCAAATTAACCAGAAACAAACTCAATGAACCAATATGATATGCTATTTTGATATTTCCATAACAAAACCAGAGCAATCACCAATCATTCAAAATGAAATGATTTTGAGTAAACTAGTAACTTCAAATGTGATATCTAGATTGCAAATCCCCTAGTCTCTGTTGTAAGGGAAACCAGAGCATTCCCTAAGATGAACTACTTATTTCAGTACTAACAGTAAGCACTTCTGTGATAATAGGATTTCAAAACCACATAAATGAAGATACATATATGATCAACTTGAGGTAAGTTCAATGGCAACTATTGAATTGTTGAAAAGTCAACCAATGGTGGGCCCAACTACTTTCTTACGTTGGGAAATTCAAATGATATTCATATCACACCTCGAAAGATGGAGAAAAACAAAGAGAAAAAGGAAAATTTCGACTACTGTACTAAGTAAAAGACTGGCAGAAAAAGTACCATCAAATTCAACAAGAAGCTCAATCTTGTAAATATCTTCAGGTCTACATTTTCGATACCAATAGTATCCAATCTAATCTGTTAATAGGTAATGTTACTCACGCCTGATATCATATACCATTACAGCATCGATGTACTCGAAAGATGGAGGAAATCATCACAAAAGAGATGAAAGAATATTTGAACCTTTCAAAGGAAGAAGTTTCAAGGGGAAAAAAATCATTGTATCCGACACCAGCATTACACAGTAATCACCGAAGATTTACTATATCATCACCGTTTGCTGGTCAACCAGTCACATCATCAGATAGATGGAAGTTAGTGTCTGAGCCTCATACCATTTTCCAGAATACCCCCCACTTTCAACCCTCTTGAAAGTAAAACTATAAACTATGGCACTTTGATGTTAAGTTATTTTGCACAATATAACACTTAATTAAGAGATAGAAACAGGGAACAGTGGTTTCCTTTCCCTAAACGAAAGGAAAACAAATTCACTTCCAATTTCGTCCCAAAAAAAAGTATCAACCCCTCCCAATAAAAGAAACCACAGATCACAAATTCACACAAGCATCATCAATTTAAGATATGCTAACCTTCTTGCCACCACTTTCATACCATAATCTCTTCTCTTTTATCTTCTTGGAACATCCAATCACCCAGAAAAAAGGGGAAATTTATTTATTTTTGGCAAAGATGCAAACTTTTTCCCAAAAAAATTGATCCTCACTTTAACCCACATTTTCTTACATACCAAATAACCACTTCACATCACAGAGACGACCCAAACCAAAAAAAAAAACAAAAGTCCAAAATACACATATACAACAGACCCTTTCACATTTTTCCCCTGAGACAATAAATGCAGCAAACCTTTATTGTTCTGCAGGCGATAAGATCCTGACAATGTTATTTGTAGATGTCGTCTTCTCTGTGCTCGTGCTAGGGTTTGCCTTGTGCTTCTTCTTCTTCCTCCTCTTCCTCGGAGCTCCTCCTACTCTTCTTCTCTTCTCTCTCTCTTTCTGTCTCTCTAAACTTTGTAGTTGACTCTTTCAGGCCCTTTTGGGTTGGGGAATGGGCTCAGTTTGAGTATTGACAGCGCAAAATGAGATGTTCTTAATGATTCCATTGATTTTTTCAATTGGATCCCTATATTTTTCAACATTCCAAACCCTCCTCACCTTTCCTTTACTTTTCCTATAGGAAACTTACCAAGACATGAAGACTATACCCTCATCTATTATAGGAGTACATATTAAAAGTCATTCGTACCCTTCGTGCGAATTGTTTCCTCCGGTTCTAAAATAGATGACGTTTAATTATTAATCCCTTCGACGCCATTTATAATTCATTCAATGCTATTTTGTCAAAATTAACATAATAATTTTTTAAAAATATATATTTTTATTTATGATTCTAATTAACGATAATAATTATGGAAAAGAGATATCTAAGTTATATGGTAAAGCATCGTTAAAAATATCTAATGATAATAACTAATATTTAACAACAAAAGTTAACTCAAATGAAATTTAAAGTAATATTTTTTTTGAATCAAAATACCTTTTATATTAAATATCTTAAATCTCATTTTAATTGAGATTGAAAGTAATATAACTAGTTACAATAAAATAAACAAATAAAGATAATAGAAAATGTTATATTGAATGCACTTTCAAAATATAAAATGTAATCTATTTTAAAAAATACGTTAATCAAAGGATTATAAAACCATTTTATCTAATTCGAAGGAATTAAGGTACTAATCTTCGCATCTATTTGAAAAAAATTATGTCATTACTTAAACCAATCGATAAGAAATAAGAAGATAAATGAATAATATTCCATTATCCATATAAATTTGTACGTTAAATATTAGAAAAAATCTACGGGTGGGTGTGTAAAGATGATAAGGGTTAGAATAGGTGGGCGGTAGCCCAAGAGGTGGGGGGAAGGGCAATGTGAATGACAGAAATTTTACAGCTCATTGGTCAAAAAAAAACACATTTTTGGTGGACTCATGATAATTAGAATATAAAATAAAATTTAAAAAAAAGAAAAGCAAAGCTGTCAAAAGCTACCATCTTCTTCCTCCAACCTATTGTGGGATCTCATATGGTATAGACAGCTAGAGACAGGGGGAGCGGGGTATCCATGATGCCTGAGATGTTGGCACATTCTTTCTTTTTCTTTTTTAATGATTAAAAAAAATCCATAGGATTTTCCGCATTAGCATGAGATATAATTAATCATGCCTCTCATTTGATTTATATTTTAGTTTTGACTTAATTTATTTTATTCGATGAAATTGTTATATAAAAATTTGTGATATTCATTATTGTTATAACTAGAAATTGCCACTTACTAATAAATATCTTATTTTTATTTTAGAATATTCAAACTGAGATATAATTAATTAAAATTTTAATACAGATTAATAGTATTTTCTAATTCTATTTTAGATTATTTAGAAATTAAATATTTTATTTCTTTAAATAAAGTTAATTTTCAATATAGAATCTCACTATCAACCTTCTCTTTTAACTTAAAATTTTATCTCAGTTTATACATTTAGTATAGAATATAACGTTGATCATATGACAACAGTGAATGCGTCCAAAATCCAAAGCATTAAAATGTTGTGGAGTTTGGTAAAAGATATTTTTTAGTTATTTCGTGTGGCTGGGGTTAAGTACGCTTTCCAGTTGCCAATTGAAAATGAAAGAGGGACCCCTAGTTTTCTTAAGTTCTGGTGCCACAATGGAGTATGCTTACAATAGTAGAAACTATTATGGAGTTTACGACCAATTATCTTTTAAAATTCATACCATTTTCATATAATATATATAAATATACGATTTTACTAAGACGCAAGCTCTCCAACCATTATCATAACGGAATTGTTGCTACAACACTCATGCAACCAATCAAGCGGAGTAAGAATTCCGTTACGATAACGGTTGAAACGCGCATTAGAGCGAGCCTTAACAAATCCGTATAAATATATATATATATACACATGAAAGTGTTAAGAAAAAACATTTGCTAGTATAGAATATCACTTTATATTGGAATATTATTTACCATGAATAAATCTTAATCCTATGCAAACTGATGACTATATGATAGGAATAGAGAGTCCTCCCTCCTGGAAACATTTGATCATTTTAGAGTAAGATAAAAATAAATAAATAAATCTAAAAACATTTAATAGTTCAATAGTCTATAAAAATAAATCTAAAAAGTAATAAAGAAGAGGCTCTTGTGTAATGAGATCATGTAGTATTATAAACTTACAGGTGGAGTGATGGATTTGAGGCTCCCAATCATATTATCCAAAAAAAGAGAAGAAAAAGAGACCTGTAGAAGAAAGAACAAGATAATCAAATGTGGAGAGGAGTTAAACCAACAATAATATATGTATGGTTCTTCTAAGACCCCAGAAGTTTCTTCCATCTGGCGTATCCAAAAATAAGGAAGAAGATTAACATGCAGGCCACAGTAATGCCGGCAACAAAAGGCCAGAACTTTTTGGTGCTGCCCTCGTACAGAATACAAGGGATATTCATACCAAATATACTGGCTATTAATGTCTCAACCGCAACAGCAAAGGAGGCAATTGTCAATGTGAGCTGTAGTTGAATCAGTTCATTTCGCTGATTATCAAGTTGGATGTTCACGTAATCCTCTGTATCATCGATATATTCTCGTACCTTTCAGTCATAGAAGAACGAAAAAAGGATAGAGTAAGAACAGACAGACAGAGAAGTAAAAACTCGCTCAAGATCATAAATTAACTAACAAAGCGAATCATGGGAGATTACCCAAAAATGGCAAAGACCCACATCCATTTTCAAGTGTTTTTCACAACCACAAAGCATTTTAGGTCTCAATTCCCAAACAGGAATTCCTCCAAGTGTCACATTAAAGAAACATTTTTACTACCAACACGTTAACTACAGTAATGTAATCATCCAAAGCCCCAAATAGGCACAGTATTATTGATTTACAGAGTTATTAAGATCTGTTAGCGATACAGAGTCCTTTGAAAATTCATCCACATCCCCAAAAGTGTGACGCATTCCAAATAGACCAGAATTATCAGTGGTTGAGAAAATTACTTGCAAATAGTATCATGTTATGCAGAAGAACAATGATACCATACTCAAAATCACTACAATGACAATAAAATCACTCACAGATAATATTTTGTTACGAGTACCATCCAGCTGCATGAAGTAAGCCTCGAGCAACATTTCCAGATCCTCCACATCATGCTCATGTGGATAGTTGCTTGTCATACTTCCACTTTTTGCAGAACTAAGTCGTCGAAGATGACCAGTAGCAGGAACAATGTTATTTGAGGTCAAGGATCCTGTCAAGGCCTCGGATTGCTGATACTGAATCCACTTTCTAGTTAAATATAATTGAGCCATATCTTCATTGTCATCCAAAAGATGTTCAATTTCATCTCTCACCTACAAATGTTTATCTGACCTTTATTAAAACTGTTCCGAGAAACCAAGAGAGGAAGAGAGTCAACTAATTGCATTACTATAGAGAAATCTATTAAAATAGTGGTCCTTACTGCAGAGATAATTAGCTAGGACTAGTACTTCACATTAAGACTTCTGAATCTGATGGACCTTCGCAAAGTGTCAAAAATGCCAACCATGGTAAGTGGCCCTCAAGGAGAACAGGGAAACATACCATAGCTTTCAAGAAAAAAATTAGGAGCATTCAATCTGGTAGAGCTACTGTCTTGGAAAGTCATATTATTTATTACCAGAACTAATTATAACAAGCCTATTAAAAAAAATGGCAGCCCAGCTACATTATGTAGCAAAAAAATTTGAAAAAATGAGATAATATTCCCTACAAACTACCAACAAGAATGCTTGCAGTTTAGAACAAGAGTTCATTAGGGAATGTGTAAAAATATAGATGCTGACTGAAAGTATTTAAGGATTAAGAATGTCTCCAAATACAATATAAACTGCCTGATAGATATATGATTTTTTTTATATTAAACTGCAATTTTATACTTCAAAGAAAATACTTCTAAGTTGATTCCAAGGGGGTATAGATGACATAAAAGATAGCTCCATGTAACTGGTATGATGTGTTTCTAACTCATTCAGATTGAGAAGATCTCCATAATAACATTGATGAAAAGAATAACAATAATGTTACTCACAGCCACAACCAATTAGAAAATATCAGAAATCCAAGTTATGCCCGGATTACTTTCCTTCCCCTTCCCAAGCAGTACTATCTGTATTGCTAGATAGATGCATACATGGAAAGATGGAAAGGAAGATTATGTCATATGATTTACAGAAGGCTTTGACAAACAAATCCTAGCCATTAATGCAGAACATAGGTACCTTTTGTACTCGAGCCAGTAATCGTGTTAGGTTGCTTTTTAAACTCCGCACATGCTCAAGATTCTTTGAACTAACATTCATGGCCAATTCATCCAGCACAGGGTAAGCATGTATCTCGAGTTCAGCAACACTGGAATCCAAATAGGTGCAAACCACCTGCAAAGCAATCTCCAGGACTTGAAACTCAAATGGTAGCTCTGCTTGCAAACCTTCAGCAGCTTCTGGGATAGGCAACCACTGTCCAGAAGTGGGAAGCATCTCTTCATCTTGAGGGGTCATACGGCCAGCTCCGTTGTTTTTTGGGGGAAGTTGTCGCCTTAGTTGATCAACAAATGGAAGAACCTCATGGCGCAAGGGATCAAGCAAAAGAACCTCTTCAGCTGTAACAATGGCTCTTATATACTCCAAATTCACAACCATAGCCTTCTCCCTAGCTGGAAACCAAAGCTAAGGTTATATGTGGTCATCCAAAGGGAAACCAACCAAGATGGCAAAATAAAGGGAAAATTATTAGATGAACTTAGTTTTAGTGTTGAGTGTATCGTATGTTGTAAATTCAAGAAGGGTACAACTTTTCAATGAACAAAGACCAATATAAAACTTTCATGCTAAAAGTTTTAGGCTCAATAGTAATGGAATTTCAAAGATAGCTTTATCATGAGTTGATTCAATGTGATTATGAAAATCAATAGTTTTACTGCAAATGCTACCATGCAACTGTGTGCTTATAAATTGAAGAGATGGAAGGATCAACAAATACGAAATCAGCTCACATTTGAATACCCATTAGGATCACAAATAAGCTCCCAAAAGAAAATTGAAAGTTTAGTTAGATGGCTAATATAATTGATCAACACCACTTTGTTCATGTGGAACCTACGAACTTTATATCACTCCCACCCCCCTCCTGATATCTGAAGGGAGTAAGAAGTATGCGGCAGAAAACACCTCTTAACAAAGCAAAGTAAGCTTGGTATTGCTGAAGTAATCTAACAACGACCAAATCATTCAAATCCAAACAAAAGCAAATTAAAGCAGCACATTATTCAATCTCCCATACATCACTTCCTAATTAATAAGAAAACACATTTAGAAATTCTAGCAGAAATGTAGAAGAAACTATATTGATAAATTTCCAAAAAAATAAAGAAAACCCAAAGTGATAGAGAGGAATGGGAGACAGAAAGTACCAAGAATACTGGAGGAGTGAGAGAAGATAGGGCCAAGGATTCTAAGATCGCGAGCGGGAATACAAACACGCTTAAGAATAACGCTTTTATCACACTCAATTAACTCCGACTGCCCCGTCCTATCAAACCTCATCCATAACCTCGCTGCTCCGCCGGCTTTCTTCTTTCCAGAAGCCTTACTCCCCGCTGCGATCATCGAATTATTATTAGTATTCATATTGTTATTACTATCCACAGCCATCCCCACACTAGTTGAAGCCTCAATCTCCGGCAACGGCGGCCTCTGGGGTGAGGACTTCTTCCTCCGCCTCAACGTCAATTTCCCCTTCCCCATCCCTCTATCTTCTCACCACAAAATCCCACTTCCCCACAACCAAAATAAAAAAAAATTAAAAAAAAGAAAAAATTACAGCTTTGATGAAATGATTAGGTCATAAAATGGAAATTTGGGGGATCGGAATCTTCAGAATCGTCCTCGTCGTGCTGCTGCCCTTCCTCCTCCATACGAAGAAGTAGAGACAGAAAGGACTCCTCCGATTGTTGCAGTAAAAATTATATTTAAAAATAGAGAAGGATGACAAGTTGAGATTTTCCTTTTCGCTTTCTTTTTTTTTTTTCCTTCTAAATTTTAATAAATATTAAACCTCTTTCTAGAATTGAATATTTTAATTTAACTAACATAAATTTTAAGAAAAATTAATTGATTTATTTTATTTTTTATTTAACAATTTCAATTTTTTAATAAAATTTTGATTAATTTTAAAAATACGACATCCATTTCCATATAATTTAAAATAGAAATATGAATATTAAGTTGCGGACGAGAGAGTACAATATCATAAGTCTAAATTTCACCTCTTATTTTTAAAATTATACTACTTCCATAGTTAAAAGAAAAATTTTAAAAAAATTGAAGTGTCACTGTCCATCCATCATAATTAATGATATTTTAAAAGAAAATAATATATTAAAGGAAATATTATTTTCAAAATGTAGAATATAATATCATAATATTTAATTATTAACAACAAGTTAGATATATAACAACTTATCTTCTAGACCTTATTTTATACCATCTTTTATATTACTAATAATAAATATGCATATATACTTTTATATATAAATTATTTTATTAGATACGGTAAAAAGATATATAGAATAAGGTTAAAATATCCAGAGTCATATAATATGCAACTTTCATCTCTCTTTGTTCTTCATTTAAAAAAAAAAAAATGCAATCCATGAAGAGTGCAATTTAATGTAGAATTATTTGATAAGTTATTTTAAAAGTTAAAATTAGATCCAAAATAATGCAATGGAGGTAAGAAATTTAAGCCAAAACAACTCGTATTGGGATAATAGTGGAAATGGAGTATTTTGAATGTTGAAAAACAAGTTTATCACTAAAGAGCTACCTTTTGAATTAGGAAGGATTACTACTTCTGTAATTTCCTATTGGCTCATGATTTATACAATTGCGTGTGACATTTCATCTTACGTTAGTAAAAATTTAACACGTATCCTTAAAAATATCAAAGTCTTTTTGAATTTAATTTATCTTTACAAATGTATAGTGCGCATTCAGCTCCCTCATCATAGCATTTTTACTAATAATAATAATGATAACTCATAAAAAGGAGATAACTCAACAGAAGTGCCTAATTAACAGCTCTTTTTAAGTTTAAGATAAAAGTTTAAGTTTATTTATGAATGGAATGATAGGCAGCTTTGATAGATCTTTCTTATATTCCAAATATGTATGGACTTTATAATTTCAAGTAACTAAAAAAAAAAATTCAATCATGAACATCTGAAAATAATAGAAAGTAATATATTTAAATTAATTTTTTTTCAATCTAGATATTTATACTTTCCATTCTCTAACTCAAAATATAAATGAATACAAAAATTTTTTCAATCAAAAGAACATATTTTAAAAAATATTAACCTCATCCAGAATCTAATGTCTCCTTTCGATTAACACACATTTTAAGAAAAAAATTTAACTTAATTCATGTTAACATTATAATATTAATTTTCTTAATAAAATTTTTATTAATTTAATAAATAAAATATTCAATTCTAGACAATTCAAAATTCTAGACAATTCAAAATCGAACCTGAGATATTCAATTATAGAATGAAGGAATAACTAGCTTCAAATCAAACAGCTCGAGCTTTTTAACACATGAAGAATGCTGCCTTCTTTTCTACTATTAAAACTGAAAAGTACAGTTCTGGCCATGTCAAGCAGCCATAAATTTCTACACAAATTCCTTCAGAAAATATCCAGGACAAGGACATCACCAAAAAAAAAAAAAAAGGGTGACAGAAGAGGGCATAAAAGTCAAACAACGACCTGAAGAGCACAAGCTTCTGCATACTAACTATAAAGCTCTAACTATCTGGTTGAAGCAAAAGATTGGATCTACTGTCCAAAGTTACTACAACTTTTGCTGAAATATGTACAGAGGCAATCAGGACTTTCTCCAGGAAAACCTTATTACAAGGTGAGTTCTCATGAAAATGGCAGCATAGAGCTACTCATTATCAAGTATCATAATTAGCTGGAGATGGCCAGGACGCAAAAAGCTGGTATATTAGTAAGTATCCCTATTGGAAAATTGTTGGAGAAGGAAGTTCTTTTTCTAGTAATCCTGCAATTAGGGAAGTTAGAAAGTTGAAGATTTTGACATATATATCAAAATGAAATAAAAATCCAAATATTTCGGCAACTGGGATCTCTTTAAGGGACCAGGGGAGTCATCTCAAACTTGAAGAACATGACTATTAACCTGCAAAGAGTCAAATTGAATTTTCAAGATTCACCTGCACCATAAATAGAGCAATTATTGCACATAACTCACTAAGAGTAGTTTAAAGAAACATAGAAATTACGTCTTTTAGAATTCAGATTCTCTAGAATTATGAATGCACAGACAGAAATTAAGGGAACCAGATGCATGAATCCAACAGATAATAGCATGGTGCCCTACCCTGCACACCAAACCAAAGTCATTAATCCTAGGACAGAAGCATACACTTTAATGGCAAAGCCCGACTACATGTAAAAGCTCACAGCAGCATGACAAGGTATAAATTTAACTTCTATGTTCTATGCTTGGAATTTTTTGTCTTCTGTTCAACCAAAATTGTCAAACCACATAAGCCAATACGTTGAATTTGGAAAGTGGATGAATAAAAAAAATCAACTTAGCAAACAAGGTAAACCCTTCATCTGGCATCTCTTTCCCCATATCCTTTTCAAATTGAAACCAAAACAATGCTCGACATGAAATGACAAAAAAATGAAAATTGCTAGTTATATTAAAACTAATGATACCAAATAGAGGGCAATGGGGAAAGCAAAAGGTCAACTTTTTCATGAAAAAGAAAGGCATGTCCACGTTAAATAAGGAAACATAGCTAATTCAAGAAATCAACATGCAGTTCTAATGAATTATCTTAGCAAATAGCATCCAAAGAAAAAAACTAGGAGAGAGAGCGAAGGCTGGGATCGATGGAAAAGAGTAACTGATTGTGTAAAAATGATTTTTATGTTGGGTTACTATTATAGATAGAAGGCTATGTCTGCAGATTTGTTATAATTGTTATGATAAAAGTACAGCCAAGAACACCATGGCTATCTAAATTAAATTTGTTCCGTAAGAAAAGAAGTTTCAAAGAAGAGAATAACATGTGTCCTCTGAAATCTACCAGTTAAAGATACATAGACCATAAATAGATGTTTTTGGTTTCTCCAATTCAAAAAAGGCCTTCCTTCAAATCAAATGCCCAAAGGGAAGGAAAATTATTCAAGCAATGAAATTTCCAAAATGAAACAGCGAAGGAAAAGATATGAAAACATGAGGACTAAGAGATTAAGTCAAGCTTCAGTTTACAACGGCTAAAATTTCCATTTCAGGACACAACTATCACGCAACAATATAAAATGAGCTCAAATGCAGCAGAGTTGATCAGTTGAATGTACCAAACAGCAAGAAAGATAACAGCATCAGAAAAAGATATCTATTATCTAATCAACAATATAAATGTCTCAAATATAGACTACGCATAAACTGGTTGTGTTAAGCCATCAACAAATTTATAAACAGCCTAGGCAAAAAAAAAGGGGCAATTTAAAGTGACATGCCATGCAAAATCAGAGTGATGATAAGCAAAAATAGAATTTTATTGATTCTTTGGCCACCCACATAAGGAAAGAGCATCACTGAGGTACTGAGAAGAGTAAGCATCCATTGTCCCAGCGAAGCCTGATCTCCCTTCCAACATGAAGACTCTTCCCTCTAATGATTTTGCCCCATTTGCCAATGAGATTATAATAACTCCCTCGCCATCTAAGCTTCATCAAATACAAATCACCCGTATCCCCATCACGAGCATTAACACTTACTTGATGCTCAGTTTTCAACTGTTCACGAGCTTGGGGTGTCCAGTAAAAGAGGATATGATCTTCGACTGCCTTACCAGGCAAAGTAAGAAATGGATGATTGGTATCAACATCAGACAAAGTAAGTGTTTTCCTAATCGGCCAACTCTCCTGTCCTGATGCTGTTGCAATACATGGCTCTTGAGGAACAGTGAAGTATAAGCACTCATTTGCCCAGCGTAATCTGATCTCTTTCCCAACACCCAGCCCCTTCTGGCGAATTATAGTTCCCCATTTTCCAATGAGGTTGTAATAATTACCCTTCCACCTCAATTTCATTAAATAAATCTCACCATTATCGTAATCTCTGGCATTTACATTTACTTGCTCTTCCTTCCTCAATTGTTCTCGTTGCTGCTGTGACCAATACCCAAGAATATAATCTTCAACAGATCGACGAGCCAAAGGGAGAAATGGATGGTTGGTGTCTACATCAGACAATGTCAAAACCTTCTTGATAGGCCAGTGGTCCTGTACTAGTGGTGCTGCAACTGATCGTAGAGGTGGTACAGTAACAACTTGTTGCTGTGGGACTGAAAAATGTAGGCATCCATTTGCCCAACGTATTTTAATCTCTTGGCCAACATCAAGTCCCTTCCCTCGAACAACTTTACCCCATTTGCCAATCAGATTATAGTAGCTTCCCCGCCATTTCAGCTTCATGACATACATTTCTCCGGTATCATCATCTTGAGCATTAAAATCCACCTGACCGACCGACCTCAATTGATCTTGTTGCTGCTGTGTCATGTTCAAAAGAATATGAGTTTCAACTTGTTGACGAGACAAAGTGAGAAATGGATGAGTAATATCTACATCAGACAATGTAAGAGCCTTTTTGATTGGCCATGGGTCCTGTATTTGCTGGACAACAGAGTCATAATATGCAATCCTCTTCATACTGACAAACCTACAAACACAAAGTGGAATAGCAATAGTCATCATCAGGGTTCAATTCATCAAGATCTGTACATAAATGCAGGCCACAAATCAATCTACGAGCAGAAAGAAAAAAGGTTCATCGAGAATTATGAATACTAAAACAAACATATTAGAGGCTATAACTGAAATTAAAAAAATTTTAAAAAAAAATCATAAAACCTACCTATGCAAGAGATCAAAATTCAAGGCGCAAACCAAATGCTACCCTTAATCAAGCCTACCCTTTCATGTCCAAAATAAATATGACTACAAGGCGTAAACCACATGCTGATGACTACTAAACTAAATCAAGTTTCCTTTTTGAGCGTAAATTTCAATTGGTTTGCTTCCTGAGAACCCTTTAAACAAATGATAAACACATCTACAAAAACTGTAGGATGTATTGAGTTCTACAAACAAAATGATCACTCGAAACTCTAGGCCTCATCTATTTTCTCAATTGAATCAGCTCTTGAGCCATTAACCACTAGAAATTAGGGGAATTCATTCTCTTCTCATACAGAACCACGTTTGGCGCCCGTTAATCCACACAGAATGCAATCCACTCAATGCCATCAAGAAATCAGCTAGATGAAAAAATAAATTTAAAGAAAACCCAAAAGAAACTTTACTCGGAAAGGCCCCAAAACATACGATAGGGAGATTAAAAAAAAGTCAACTCCGCATTTGATCCCGTAATAGTCAAAAAAAACAGAAACCAAAACCCAAAATCAAAATGAACCCGAAGAAAGAAAAAGCCCTTCGAATCATGTAAAAAGGAAAATCAAGAAACATGCAAAAAAGAAACTGAATTTCCCTTTCTTAGGAAGCACAAAAAAAAAAAAAAGAAAGCCGAATTACAGTTACAAAAAGACAAAGGTATTAAGAATTATGTTTACTCACCTACTGATTGACAAGAGCCCACGAAAACCCTAGATCCTAATGGCGACTGAAAGCGATACTTACGGTGATTGGGAGGGGAATTTTCATAAAAGAAATGGAAAATGAGGATATTGTGGGATTATCAGGATGAGGGAGAATAAAGAAGGGATCACAATCATAAAGGAGGCATGAAGCAGGCCAACCAAAGGGAAGATGAGCAACACATTTTGTAAGGGCTGAAGGAAAGATGATAGAAACATGTGAGAATTCGAATGACTAAATGAAATTATTATTACTATTATTTAGAAAAAAATATGAGAGAGAGAGAGAGAGAGTCATGTGTTTTCGTCACTATGAAAGATTTGAGGGTGTTTTTTGGTGTGAGACAGAGGTCAAGTGGGAAAGGGGAGAATGAGTGGGACTCTTTTTTTTTTTCCGGCTTGGGAAGTTGTTTTGTGTGAATGGCTATTAAATGACTTTTATACCCTTTTTCCTTTCAATTTTCCTTCTCAAAAATCTGTGTAACAAAAAGGTTTGAAATTTTGGCAAATGGAATTAATGAAGCTAATAGAGATATATATATATATAACAATTATCAGGGAAAAAAAAAAAACCTCACGAGCAAAGATTCTCAAAGTAACTGAGTCGTGACTCACGGGCATCATCTAATATGACATACAAATGTGTACTTAAAAAAATATAAGACCAATCTAATCCGACTCCTAAAATCGACAAATATAGAGGTTCATTTCATAGTAAAGGCATGAACTTTTTTCTTATCCAGAAGAAGAGCGATTAAAGGCATCAATCAGATAGTCCTTGCTTGCAGTATGAATCTTAAGGAACATTCTTAAAAGCAAATAACTACGAAGTTTTGACGGAGTGAAGAGAACACAGAGAACGCAAATGCAGATGTGCGAGCTTTAATCTCTAAGTCAGGAGGAACTGGGGAAAGGTTTTCTTAAAAAGGAAAGGAGCTATGCAGTAAGAGGGATTGGCTTCACAGCACTTCTTATGCGTTGGAATGCTAATCTCACGCGTTCCTTCAGACCTTCATTTTCGCTCTCAACATCCCCACTTTGTTTGTCAAGGTGTGCCACATGCCCATCAACGTTTATTACCAACTTCCCATTTTCCCCAAACTTCACATCTCCAAAAAGAGACACAAGCAGTGCATGCACTATTTTCTCAGATTTCCTTGCATCTTCCTCCTCATTTGCTATAGGTTCTGACTCGACTACCAACTTGGGCATTTCGCTGCTGGCATTTAGAACTAGAGCTACAACTGAATCAGAAACCATATCACTGATTGGATCTGCTGCCCAGTGTACTGAGATATGATTTTCTGACTCCTGCTTCAATGTCACCCTATCATGGACTCGCAGAGTTGGCACTCCAGATTCCTCGTCTGTTGAGGATTCAACGCTTTCATATATCTGCTTAAGCCTGTATTTTATAACAGCAAAGGCACCTGAATAAGCTATCGTGATCCTCTGTGTGATATTTGCAGTGGAAAGTTGAGAGAACACCTGCAAATCTTCAGGAGCCATAATCTGGTATGTGAAGCCTTTCTTTACAAGTAAACCACTAACTGTTTCACCAACTTCAGGAGTCTTTTCAGCCAGCTTTCCTATAGTTTTTGCCATTTTTTCAGAGGTGAAGGACATCTCAACATTCTGACAGTTCTTAGGGGTGATGATTTTAGTGTTGCGATCAGCAAAGACAGACACGAGCTTCTGTTTAAGTCTTCCCATCTCATTAGCTTCTCCATGAACAAGAATTATGTTTGGGGGCATCAGCTCTTTCAAAAAAGTGCTTGTTTGAGCATAATCTGCGTGAGCTGAGAAAGAAATGTAATGAACCTGCATGTTGAGAGGAGCAGTCAATCCATTTGTAAGGGTAACCTCCTTAGGTTCATTAATAATGGTCTTTGCAGGTGTCCCTTCCACAACATACCCAGGTATAACACAAGCATTTTTCTTGTCAGCGCACCACCTATCAAATAGCTGCCTCGACAACCCACTCTGAAGACTACCAGGGCTTGCCATGACTACTGAGGGACCCACATCATTAAAACTCTCAATGCTTTTTAAGGGGGATATGTGCTTGAAGTTAAAGGGATTTGAACTGGCAAATTGATTGCGGATCCTCTCGTTCATGGAATTGATGTATGTCTGATATACTGCCATGCACCTTTTTGCAAGAGGAGAAGCATAGTAAATTGGGATACTATGAAGCTCGGGATGGTTTGACCAATACTCATCCAAAATTAGCAGGAGTTCTTGTGCACGACCAAGTGCAAAAGCAGGGATTAGGACACGGCCACCTTGGGATACAGTGGAATGAATGACATCAGTGAAACGCTTCTCTCGGATATGACGTGGTTGATGAAGTTGAACTCCATAGGTTGACTCAATAATGCAAATATCTGGAGAAAACTGAGGAAGCTCAGCAGCACGAAGATGTCGATCCTCTTCACGTGAATAGTCTCCAGTGTAGAGCACCCGAACACCTGCTATATCAACCATAAACATGGCAGCACCAAGAACATGACCTGCTGTATAACACCAGAAGCGGATGCCATTGACTTCCAGGGTCTGATGGAAATCAATAACCTGCCGTGATGAAGAACCATTAAAAACTAATATTTGCATTAAAAATAAAATAACAGACGATTTTTTGTGAACAGTCTGTATTCAAAATACAATTTGGAAGCTGCAAAGTCCCAAAATTTTCTCACAAGAAATCCCAGTTTTCTGGTTCTCCATGTGTAATAATAATAATAATAATAATAAATTCAGGAAACAAAAACAATTAGAAGCGAACCTACCTGTTCTGACTTTATCCAATGAATTTAAACATAGTACATGTAATTTTAAGAATTCAGCCATGGTTTGCCCATATTAATTAATGTTGTATCACTCTCACTTTAGATTTGCAAATGGCAAAAATTTGCATTCTTGATGTTTGCACTTCATTGAGGTTAAACAAGATAACAAAAAGCTTCTTCCAAGAAAATTCTAATTGTGGCAACCAAATTGATAAATTGACTGAAAATTAAAATGTACCTCAACTTTGTCCATGGAACGAAGAATGTCTTGTTCATCATATAACATGTCTTCAACGGATACCTTGCTCACTTTGATGTAATCCGTCAAAAGTAACTTATAAATGGCTTTTGTTGCATGGGTCATAAACACTCGCCCTTTAAATGTAGTCTGGAAGACATCAAAACAATCAGTACATCCAGGAGAACCTTCTAGATAATAATTGAAAAAATAAATTAAGGATCATACCTTCTCCAAGAAGTATGGAAGGGAAGCAGCATGATCCAAGTGAAAGCTGCAAATGATCTCATTTCAGAATGGCAAAACATGAAGATAGGAAAGAAAATTCAGAAAGTAAAAAGGGAAAGAGTGTAATAAATAAAAACAGACTTGAAGGGTAAGAAAGTGCACAATTCAGGACTCAATATGACCAAGGAGAAAGTTAAAGAGCCCAAAAGGCAATTCTCTCAAAAGTTAGACAAATATATCAAAAATTTTGTCAAACACTGGATTGTAGTTCTAACATTGAGTCAATTTGTTATAGATGATACAATCAACGAAGATACAAAAGACTAAAAAAATGATAGATTTAGCCTTTTTAAAGAGCAAGAAAACACAGTACTCGAAACCAACTCAGCAACACATTAGACAGATAAATGAAATTCAGCTCACGGTTTCTTTCACTCATATCACATTCCATACATCTTTATATTTTCTCCATAATCAGAAATCATGTCAAACACACTGGCTTGAGAACTCAAGTAGGCAAAATCCAAAACTGAAATAAGATAAACTAGGCAAGAATTATGAAAATGACTGATCCATCAACCGTAACTCAACTGGATAATATCAAATTTCATCACTCAATCTCCTCCCTAACTTGCAAAATTCTCTGCAGATTAGATGCTTCTATTTATTTATATTAGACTGTTTGATAACATATTGAACAATATTTTCAAAAAAGCTTTTAAGCTTCTTTCTCTTTAAAAATTCTCAGTAAAATCTTTGAAATCCCAGAAAATCCACATGACAATCAGCATAACTTATTGGAATCCAGGATGAGAGAAATGGAAAGCTTACTGAGTAATAAGAAGAACATCAATTTTTGAAGGATCAATTTCATCAAAATAAGGCAATGCAGCCATGCCTGAATAAGCAGGATGAATACCACAATCAAACTAGAAAGGAAAAAGTTAAAAAGCATAATTAGAAATGAAAAGAATTTTCTTAGTTGAATAACAAAAATTATAATTTACAGTAGCATACCATAACCGTTTTCCCTTTATAAGTCATGTATACACATGAGCGACCCACTTCATTCCCTGCTCCTAAAGGGGTAATTATGAGCTGATCTCCCTCCCGACTGCCCGTCAACTCGTGTTTCAGCAATCCCGATTGCATTGTTGAAGATGCCATAGTCACTCTACAAAAACCACTACCAAATCAGAAAATTCAACAGAAGTATTACTCCATCCTAAAATAAACATAGTTTACATTTCACAGTCAAGAGTTACAAATTATCCACATTTAGTTAAATGTTAAACTAAAACATGCGTCCCTTTGTCATCCCAAGTAAAGAAGGGACACCTAATTTTGGATTCAGGAAATACCATGTGACCACATTATTTAATTCTTCGGATTTTGGCCAATCAAAGCATAGAGAACTTCAAAACCCTAATTAGATGCCTCAATATGGTTCTTGATTCATAAGTGTGAGGGTGTCAGTTAGGCTTCAGGCCCAGTTCAGAGTGTACCGTCCATGGCAGATATTTCAAGAATATCTAGTTGAACAGAGAAAGAAATCCCAACCAAACTAAATATAAACCATAATCATCAACTTTCTAGCTCAATAAACACAATAAGATCCAACGGTTCCAAAACCTTCTGCATTTTCTTCCATTTCAACACACCCAGAAATAGCGCAATAGAATGCAACTCTAGACATAAATGAAGAAACATGAATTAACTATCTTCCCTGACAATATCTTGGCCTCACACAGTGTGTAACAGTACACGAAGCTGTGTGTTTATTCTCCATATAAATTGGGAATTGTCAGATCAATGAAACCAGTACCTGTAGCTCTCGCTATAGAAGTCCAGAAGGAGAGAATAATTTGATGAACCGGAAATTGCTCGAACGAGCCAAGATAAAGACCGCTGCTATTTGATACTGACAAAGATCTCCCTTGAATTTCTCCCTAATTTACTAATTGAGTTGTAAAACCCTAAAAAAAATATACAAATAAAAGAAAATTGAGAATGGGAGAGAGGTAACCTAGAAAAGTATTTGGTGGGAAAAGCTCTCCTGGCCGATACTGGAGTCAGGTTTTGAGTTGACCCGTTTGAATGGACTTTTTTAAAAAATTAAACACTTAATTTATTTTTTGTTTTATGATAATTTATTCAAATATTTTATTATTATGATTTTTTAAAATAATTTTTTTCAAAAAAATAAATATCTTTCTTTTGTATTTCATTTTTTATATTTTCTCTTGTAAATTTTTTAACAAGAAATAATATGTTATTTATTTTTACTTAAAACTAATTATATTATTAATAAATTTAATTTAATTCATTAATTAATAAATTTTCAAAATAGTTTTTGGTAATCCCTTTGTCAAAATATTTATGTAAAATTTTGGTCTGGATTATAAATTGAAACTACTTTTCCAAAGAAATTAAGGACATTGAAAAAAATTCCTAAATTATCACAAAATCTATTATAAAAACAAAATTTGACAAACACTTTTTTTTTTTTTCATAAAACAGTTCAATAGAATTGTTTTACAAAAAAGTTCTCAAGAATAAAAAAAATAAAAAAAGAACCAAATAGATTCTATATTTTTTTAATTTAAAACATTATATATTAATTTAAAATGTATAATATACATATATACATATAAATAAAAAGTTTTAGTTAACTTGTTAAAAGTTCACATCTAATGACATTAAATTTTAACTTTCCTATTTATAAGAATTTAGGAGTAAAATAAATTCAGCTTGAACAAATATATCTTAATTTATAAAATTATTATCTAACCACCATTTCTTACAACAAGAAGATATAAACACAAGAAATTTCAATTAAATTTTTAGAAATTATTTCTTTCATTTATAAATGAATAAATTTTTATATTAACAAATATAATTAAATTTTTAATTATATTGTTTAACTATATCTATTTATTATAAAGATTTATAATTAATTGTTGAATATGGTATTTTATAAAATTTAATTACTATATTGCACAGCTATACAATGGGAGTTGAATTCATGCCCTTTTGATTCAATGTGAGACGAATTACTTTAGTGTTCTATTTTAAATTTATTAAAAATTTTATTTTATATATATATAATAGAGTATATATAAAAAGTTAGCTCCGTTATTTCATTGACAAGTTGCAACTAGTTATTATTTTCAATTCATTAAATGTAATGTTATGAGTTTAACTAATAATTCATTTATTAAAATAAAAATATTAAAAATTTAATTTTGGACCATATAAAAATAACAAATTAAAAGATACTAATTTAGACTAATAGAAACTGATAAATTCAATCACTTTTTTCATTTACATTTTAATGTTGAGCATATTTTTATTATTTTCATGAGTCAAACTTTTGGATCATAAGTGAGGTTGCTTTATCACTTTTTTAAAATTGTAATAAAGATATACACTCTCTATTCAAATTAAATGTTATACTTCAAAGGGTCTAGTCTATGCATAAGTACTTTTTTTAAAAAAAGAAAATTTAATTTTAAATTTCACATTTCCTTCTTATATAATAATAAACATGGTCATGAGTTGAATCTAATGTACACGTCCATGAATAGCAGCTCAAAGTTTAAAAAAAATAATAATAAATATGGTCACACCACACAATATTTTAAGAGAGGTTCAATTACACACAAATAAATTAATAAATATTGTAATTTATACACTTCCTTTCTAGTAATTTTTTTATTTTATATGTTAATATCTCATATTTCAGAAGATATCCTTTAATAAACTTATGTCACAATATGTTTTAAGGAATAATCATCTTTATTTTCATTAAATGATAACTATATTTATAATTATTACTTCCTCAATCTGAAATTGGAAGTTCTTATTTTTATTTTGAATTGTTCGAAAATAAATGTTTCATCTCTTAAATTAGTTAGAATTTTAAAAAGAAATTAATGTTGCTATGTTTAAAATAAACTAAGTTGAACTCTTTAAATAAAATTTACAAAAATCAAGCATTCAATTTCGAACAAATAATTATTTTATTAAAAAATTTAAATTTTTATGTTTTAAAATTGATTTGATTCTTTCGATATTGTTTTAATTGCATCCCAAAAGTTTCAATTTTTTGGGGTCGAAAATCAAATTTTTATAAAATATAGCAGCAAACCAAAAACATAAATATAATTTTGTCCATAATATTTTTTATAATGCATTGCGAATATATATATATATATATATATATATATATATTTATATTTATATATAATTTATAATTTAAAACATTATATATAAATTTAAAATGTATCATATGTAAATACAAACTTTTAGTTCATTTATTAAAAAGTTAACATTTAATGATATCATGAAATTATAACTTTTCTATTTATAAGAATTTACGAATAAAATAAATTCAAGTTGGACAAATATATCTTAATTGATAAAATTATTATCTAACTATCTTTTCTTATAACAAGGAGATATAAACTCAAAAAATTTCAATATTATTTGTAAAGATTGTTTTTTCAATTTATAAATGGATAAATTTGAATTTGAATAAATATAGTTAAAATTTTAATTATATTGAGAGGTTAATATAATAAATGGATCAAAATCAACATTATTGTTCATCGACGAAGATATCTTCTCCTCCAGTTTTTCTTCCTCCTCTTCCTTCCCTTTAGTCTGTCTCTCTTAATCTCCATATTTTCTTCCCAAAAAAAGAGAGGAGAAAAAAAAAATACCCAAACCAATTTGGACCATATTTTCTTAATCTCCATATTCTCCATATAATATGTTCATAAATTGATTTGAATTATAAACTAATTTAAAAAATAATATTTTTGTTTCCTAAACCTATTAGACTTAGGAAAATTTTATTTAACAAATAATATTTTTTTCCCCAAACCTATTTAGATTTCAAAAAACTGATCAACTATCCATACATCAATTAAATAGTCAATTGTGATCAACAAATAAAAACCAAGCAGATATGAGTTTCAAAAAATGAGGTCAATCAATCACAAAAAAATTGATCAAATACTTAGAATTCAAGAAAATAGATGATAGGCATATTGTC
Organism: Parsonsia alboflavescens; assembly: GCA_028571225.1. NCBI lineage: Eukaryota > Viridiplantae > Streptophyta > Magnoliopsida > Gentianales > Apocynaceae > Parsonsia > Parsonsia alboflavescens. The sequence continues at coordinate 6,127,327 of JAOXNR010000029.1, read as the reverse complement.
AGACAGCTCAAAGATTATGATCTCAAAAATAGATATATATTTCAATATTTCAAAGCCTTTTGATCTCGAAAAATCACAAACAATAGGCAAATTAATCCCAATTTATCGACAAACAAATCTCTACCCATCAATAATTAAATAACACATAAGATTTCAACTTGAATTCACAATTCAGATGAATTTTATTTTGCAAATTTTTTTTTTTATTATTTTCACCTTTTTGTGTAGAAATTTCAAATGCCCTATTTTTGGATCTCTTGATCTTTTTCTTTTTTATCACGAGAAGAAACTAAAGTAGAGGTAGAGGAACAAAATACAAATCAACCTAAGATTATATGAATTCAAAGAAACAATATGATCCTAACCCTTAAAACAAGAAAGCAAGTAACCTAGGCAAATGTCTTGATGAAAACATAAGTTTTGATACCAAAATATGATATGATCTTGAGTTGAAGTTTCTCAATCTATAGGCCAAACTCTTCATCAATCAAAATTGAAGTTCTTGGGACTCATGAAGTTGTTCAAACTTAGAATTAGATTGACCTTTTATTAATGCAAACAATCAACCAACCTAATTGGTTTGTAAGACAAATCAACACCTAAGCCAAATAATTGAAAAGCCCTCTTTGAAGTCTACCAAAAATCCTAAAAAAGTTCATGAATAAACCCAATCAAAAATCAAGTTTGATCTAAGAAAATGATTCTTTCATTTGAATAAGTTGATTTTTGTCAACAATTGTTAGTCCTTCAAAGATGGATTGAAATCAAGTAATCTTCTCTTCTTTGCACAAATGTCATCAATGTTTGTGTTAATTTTGTAGCCTTCGATCTTGTAATAAGTCTAGTAGATATCCTTGGAGTTGAATCACCATCAGGTAAAAATAACATTACGGACTAATGAAAAAAAAGGGGGGTAAAAGTTGAGTGATAACTTCAAATTTGAAATAAAAATATTAGGGATCTACCTTAAAATAAAAATAAAATTTGGTGATCAATTCTAATAATTTGACAAAAATTCAAAGAACATTTGTTATTGACTTATTTTTATTTTTAAATTTTCCTCTTCCGGTAGCACTGATAAAACGGGTCAGGCTTTCCCGTTGGCTTGCTTGACCCAACCCTACCTGGCCTTGAGCATGCATGAACAGTGACGAAAACCCAACCCAGTCCATCCCTAACCCATTCTGTCTCGATTTTTCTGTATCTGTGACTTGTCTGAGCCTACGAAATGCACCGAACCGTCAAATCGCAGACCGAGCTTGCACTAAATAGAAGAGTGTCCGACCCAACCCGGCGGGCCCAATGGCTTTCTAGCCATATTCTGGCCATTGGTTGCGCATTTATTTTTATTTTTTGATAATTATAATTATGTCCCTAATGATTATTTCTTCCAAAAAACTCTAAATACCACCTCTTACAACTTTAAAAAACCATCTTTTTCACTCTCTATTCTTTATTCTTTCTTACTCATTCTCCAATCTCTACAACTATATCCTTTTGTTGTGAAGAATTTATTTTTGGCAAGAAGAAGTTGAATTTAGAAGAAGTTGGTGAAAAAATTAGAGTTTCCATCTTCTACAATTTCCATCTAATTCTTTTGAATGTCAAATTGATTTTTCTATATCATATCTTTATAATTGTTCTTATTTTTTAATTATTTTTAAGTATTTTTTAATAACATATTAGTTTTAGTTTTGTTAATTTGTTATTATTATTTGTTACTCACTTTTTTAAATTATTTTTTTATTTGTTACTTTCCCATTAACTACATATCCATTATTTAGTTTACTTTAAAAATGGATAGATTTGGATCTTCTTGCTCATCCTCCCACCACCTTAATCTTGATGAAAAATTTGCTCATGCTTGTGATTATGATACTAGAATTAATTTTCCTGAACCAGAGGATGTATAGTCTTTAGGTGATATTTTGGATAAAATTCAAGAAATACCGGTGCCCACTAGTCATGTAGGAATAGGAGTATCTTCCTCTTGCTCATCACTAATTAATAACTATAGAAATCACTAGTTTGGAATTAATTTATGAAAGATAATAAAAAAATGAAGCAACTTATAAGTTATGTGGGAAAGTATATAGTAATAAAAGTGGGAGTGGGACAAAAAACCTTAACTAGGCACATGAAAAATTAACATTGATCCCGATTTTAATGAGGATTTGAGAAAACAACAACAAATTAGTACTGCCTACGGAATGTAAGTTGTATTCAAAATTAAATATTTATATTTACATTTATATTCTTGAAGATAAAAGAAACTCTCTATTTTCACGAGACCAAATATACTTCACATTAATGTTTCACATTAATGTTTGATACATAAGGGCTATGAATATCACTAACTAATTAGTCGCAATGCTAGTCATTTAAATAACTCAGTAACGTACTAAGGTGTAACTTACTAATGGGCAAAAGAGAGTGTTTAATTTTGGAAAGAGAGGGTAATTTTATGATGGTTATTTACTTGGGCATTAGGATGCTTAAATAACTTAAATCTCCTTTCTTACTTTTAAGATTGTCCTCAAATGATGGATGTCTATTCTGTAAGATAAATATATTCTTTAATTTCATTTTCCTCTACTAACTTAATTGATAAGAAAATTATGGATGTAGGCTACAACTATCATTAAGCCTATTTTAACACTTTTAAAGTTTAATGGGAATAATTTATATTCCCTCCATCTAGAATAAAATGTTCCATTTTGACTTGCATGCATTTTAATAAAAATTGTTGACTTAGTTCATTAATACATTGCATTATCAATTTTCTTAATAAAATTTTACTAATTTAGGAAATGAGATATTCAATTTCAGGCAACCCAAAATAAAATATGGGACATTCATTTTCGGATGGAGGGAGTAATATTTTTATTGATACTTTGTAAATTTTGCCCTAGGCATACTTTAAGACCACTCTCAGAGATTTCTTGGCATAAAGAATTCTTATATTCCTCGTTCGTGTCTTCTTTAAAAGATTTCATTCCTTTAATTGGGTTGTGTATAGTTAAGTTTATCTTTGTTTCAATTTTTGTATCTTTTGAAACACCTAAGAAAAATTTAATTTGTGATGGTGATACTTATCAATTTACTAAGGTTTTTATATTGTTAAGGAATAAAAGTATTTCAAAAATTATTTCCAACATTTTAGGAAATGAACTTAATTAATTTCATAAAATAATTATTTATTTTTCTTGTAATTTAAGATTCCCTTTTTAATTGGAATAAAGAGTCAAGAGAGCCATTATTCATCTTATCTTTACTACTACTTTCAACCCACAACATAAGACTCTTATTAGTCTCCATTTCTCATAGATTAAGAAGTTTTAAATGTAATTATGTTATGTCAAAAATACCCCTTTTCTCTTTCACTAATAACTATACTACTTTTTCTTTATAATAAATAAATGAGAATACCAATAGAGCGGTAAAAATGGAAAAAACATCATAATGATATATTAATAAATGCAAAAAATTTATACTGTGAGACAAATCAAACACCTTTAAACGAATTATATTTTAGGACGGAGTTAGTACTAAGATCCATGTATTAGTAGTACAATGTTAGGACCATGTCTCAAGATGTGAATCCCTTAAATTGGGAAAGATAATTGTGGACAATCAATTTTTTGGATATTAAAAAATAGAAGAGTAAATATTCAATTGTTAATAGAGGAAGCATTTCAGAGAGGTTAAGGATTTATTGACATAATCAAGGGACAAAATAAACTCATAATTCTAAAGAGAAAATGTTAAAAAGGGACTTGGATGTAACTCAATCCCAAAAAACCAACTTAAGGGGAGAGGATTGACAAGTTTCATATCTACTACAATTTCCCCATACAAACAGTGGATGTGAGATTCTCAACACACTCCTCCCAAGCCCAAAATTGGACATCTAAAACCTGAAATTCACAAATACGATGATCCAACATCGACAAACAAACATTGGATCCTGATACCATGTTAAAATGGACTTGGATTTAACTCTAGAGAACTCTTGGGATTGGATTAGACCCATGCTCATCCTAAGAGAAAAAGGTTAAAATTTTAGACTCTACAATAGGATCATAAAAGGCAAAAAATGAAAAGAAAAAAAAAATGGTGAATTCAATTCTCATTTATCTTGGGCCGGAAACACCAAAAGAGGTAAGAAGAAAAGCTTGGCTGCATTTTATTTTATTTTTTATCCATTTTGTTAATAATGTTGTGCCTTTGAGTTTGAAAAATCACATAATGAGAAAACATAGAAAAGATTGAAATAGAATATTCAACTCTCATGGCCTTCTGCTCTCTTTGCTATTATATCTGGCAGTTTTGTTTGATGAAATTGACCTGCTATTGCTATACATTCAGCTAGGACTGTTAATTTGGGTTTGAATGGACTGGATCAAATTAATTTATTTATAGGTGGACTTTAGTGGATTAGGCCCACTAGGAAAGAATTGGCCCAATAGGCCAAAGAGGCTTAAAAAAAAAAAAGGACGGACTAACAACAATTGGACTTATTATTTGAATGAATCCTCGATGTCCTGATATTGCTGGAGGATCTGAGGGCAAGATGCCAATGGAACATTTTGGAGGGAGCCCAAGTTGTTGGCAAATCTGGTAGCGGAAACCATGCCATTGGTCCAGGTGAGGATAACACGGGTATGGTCACGGCCTCCATTTGGAACGGCACATTCAGGGTCCGAACTCTTCTACAAGATAACATCACAGATATTGTCACCGCAGTCACGGTTCACTGGAATCTTGTATTCTCCATCGGAGCCGATCACGCCAGAGCTCGTGTATGTAACAACTGCAGGATTATCTCTCTTTGTGCAAACAAGCTTTACAGTTGACCCTGGAAACTAGTATCACAAGATGAATAAGTTGTACATTCTTGCAGTTGTCTGTTACAAAGCAATGGTTTCAAGTGCACATTTCAAAAGCCATTGTCATAGTATCAAGTTTATGTGGGAAGCCCAATGGACCTCAAAAGCAAGGGTCAGACCTGGGGACTTGAATAATCCCAGAAAATTCAACAAGATGTTGAAGCCATTTCAATGTTCCATAACGAAAAGCTACTCCACGTTCTTTAAGCAAGATAATGTTGCAACATAAGTCTAGATTCCAACTTGAAGAAAATGGTTAAATAACCAAGTTTATAGATCCAAAATAACGCGAAAACAAAATAGGCTTGGCACTCCAAGACCTCAAATCCACTACCACATTAGACTACCGACACAAAACAAGCATCAATAATAAGTAGATCTAGCAATCCCAGGTAATAAAAACATTAATTTTTGTTTCCAAAACAAAATCAATAAGAATCAGGCTAAGAACTCACCAGGAAGGTATTTGTAAGCGATAGTTTCATATCCAACACGGCAAGTATCACAATAAACCTTTCCCTTCAAAAGAAAAGAAGTTCCCGAAAGAGATCTTAAAATTTCTCTCTTTCTCCTCTCCCTCTCTCGGTCAGCAGCAAATTTCTTCTCCTGTTTTTTCTTCTCTCACCAGCAAGAGCCAAACGTCGGTCATTTTTTTTTAAAAAATATTTTTAAAAATATATGGCCCCATGGCTAACCCCTTTAAAATTTAGAGGAATGTGATTTATGTGGATTGAGGTTTATTCATAATGGACTTATATGGATTGGAACTGGAGGTGAGGTGGGCCGACTCAATTAAACGTTCCTACATTCAGCAGCTAATGAATGAAACCTTGGAATTGAGCTATACATTCACCACTCCTAGCACTGCAATATCTCCCAAGGAACATAAATAATTTTTTGTTTATTGTATTTAAAAGAAAATTAGTGAGAAATATAATATTATAAATATTATAAATTCATTGAATCTTTATCATAAACATTCTTTTTCTCTCTTTCTTAGAAATAATAATAATAATAAAAACTGTGATCTATCCGTTGGGTTGCTTTCTGCAGGCATAGCCCACGAAAACATTAATCAACAAAGCCAAGAGGAAGAAGAGATGACGATATGCCCCATCTTGTTTCCATAGCGGGTAAAGCTTTCCGAGTCCAATCCGCCATTGCCATTAAATCATTGATGATCGATCTATGTGCACTTTCGATCTTCCTTTCTCATTTTAAAGCTGTCAATCACACTTTGATTAGTAAGATCGATCAAAGAATTGGGAAGTACAAAATTAAATTAAAACTTTCAGGAAGATTGCAACACACCTTCTTTACATCAAGATTCCCATTTCTTGGTAACTTTACTAACCAAAGAAACATTTGCACTTAAAAGAAAGAAAGAGGAGCTCCAAATTGAATCATAACTTTCAAGAAGATTAATGTAACACCACTTTCTTTACATCCAATTAAGATTCTTGTTTCTGGGTAACTCTATTAACCAAGAATCTTTTACATTAACAGAAAGAACTAACTAAAATATCTATCTATCCCTCGAATGATTCTTGATAAGAAAAAAGAGACATCAGAAAAACTTTGCTGCCCAAGAAACTCCACAACTTCTTTGATTCTTCCTCTTCATCAAAGATAACTTCTTTAGTGTCTTTTCCTTCTTCTCGGTAGGAGAAAGGCTTCTTTTGCAGGAGGCAGTTGATCTTGAAGTTGGGACCATATCGCAGAGCACAATTTGCCGGTTTCATTTCTTGGCTTCTTTAGCTTTGTATCTTTCCCGAAATCTTGCAGCTGAGTTCTCTAGCTTTTCTTCTTCTTCGGCTTTATATCTTTCTTGAAATCTTGCAACTGTCTTCTCTTCTTCTTCTTCTGCCTTCGCCTCATATAAGCATTTGAATGACAATAATTCTTCTTTATCATCATCTTCTTCTTTCAACTTCTCATCAAGATAATTGTTCATAGAAGATGAAATTTCCTTCGGTAACTTTGCCTTCTTGTTGGTAGTCGACTCTCCTCCATCAAAAAGGTCTCTTTTGCAGCCGGCAACAGTTGGGATCTTATCGCAGAGCACGATTGTCCGGTGTCGCTTCTTATCCAAGAGCACAATTTTCTGGCTGAATCTCGAGACTACTTTCTCTATTTCTTTTTCTATCAAATGTTCCACCCTCTCTTCTCCACCATCATATTTTCCGAGAAAGTAATACAAAATAGGAAACTTATATGTGATATAAAAATATATATATATATATATATATATATATATATATATATAATTATGTTGTATCCTATTCTTAATAGGATTAGGAAATATACCTAGAATCAGAATTCTAATTGGAAAATAATACTGTAATGTAATTGGAATTGTTGAATTAGAAAATTACTATATTTTTAATATATCCAAATTAGGAAAGTGATATCCTAATTAGATTAGTAATTGATTTTGACATCTTACAATATGTTTTATATTACTATATATCTAATTCAAAAAAATATAAAATGAAAATGAAAAGATTATTATTATTTTGTTAATAATGAAGTTTTTCTAATTCAATTTGAGTGCCACGTTATGTTATATTAATAAAAGAAATTACTCGTATCTCTTATTATTTATTATCTAATATATATATATTTTTTTATTTATAAATTTTTAATTATTGTAAAATAAAATGCAAGAAGACTTAGAATATATCAAAGGGATTCCAAATCTTTTAATATTTATTTACTCCAATTCCAATATAGTTTGAGATTATGACTAATACATAAGTTTGGTAGGTTTCCTTAGAGTTGAATCACCATCAAGAAAAAATAACATTAGGGATCCATATATAAAATAAAAAATAAAAAGAAAGAACAGGTAAAAGTTGATGGATAGCTTTAAATGTGAAACAAAAATATTAGGGATCTACCTTAAAAAAAAAAAATGGTGATCAAATCTAATAATTTTTCAAAAATTCAAAGAACATTTATTATTGAGTGATTTTTATTTTTAATTTTCTTCTCAGGTAGCAATGACAAAATGAGCCAGGCTTTCCTGTCGGCTTGCTTGACCCAACTCGGCCTTGAGCATGATGAACAGTTGTGAAAATCCAGCCCAATTCGTTCCTAGTCCATTCAGTCTCGATTTTTCTCCATTTGAGGCTACGAGTCTCACTGAACTGTAAAATCGTAAATCAAGCCTACACTAAACTGAAGAGTGTCCAAACCCAACTTGGTAGGCCCAATGGATTTCGGGCCATTTTCTGACCATTGGTTGCACTTTTTTTTTTGATAATTATAATTATGCCCTTAATGGTTATTTCTTCAAAAAAAAACTATAAATACCACCTCTTATAGCTTAAAAAAACCATCCTTTTCACTCTCTATTCTTTATTCTTTCTTACTCATTCTCCGATCTCTACAACTATATTCTTTTGTTGTGAAGAATTTATTTTTAGTAAGAAGAAGTTGGTGAAAAAATTAGAGTTTCCATCTTCTACAATCTCCAACTAATTCTTTCGAATGTCAAATTGATTTTTCTATATCATATCTTTATAATTGTTCTTAGTTTTTAATTATTTTTAATTACTTGTTAATTACATATTAATTTTAGTTTTGTTACTTACTTTGTTCAAATTTTTTTTATTTGTTACTTTCCAATTAACTACATTTCCATTATTTAGTTCACTAAAAAAAATGGATAGATTTGGATCTTCTCGCTCATCCTTGCTCCACCTTAATCTTGATGAAGAATTTGCTCATGCTTGTGATTATGATACTAGAACTTATTTTAGTGAACCTGAGGATGTGGGGACTTTAGGTGATGATTTGGATAAAACTCAAGAAATGTCGATGCTCACTAGTTGTGTAGGAATAGGAGGAGTACCTTCCTCTAGCTCATCACTGATTAAAAAAAAAAAAAAATACTAGTATGGCATTAATTTATGAAAGATAATAATAAAAAAAAATGTAGCAACTTGTAAGTTATGTGGGAAAGTATATAGTTATAAAAGTGGGAATGAGATAGAAACCTTAACTAGGCGCACAAAAAATGAACATTGATCCCAATTTTAATGAGAATTTGAGAAAACAACAACAAATTAGTACTACCTAGGGAAAGTAAATTGTATCCAAAATTGAATGTTTATATTGTTATTCTTGAAGATAAAATAAACTCTCTATTTTCACGAGACTGAATATACTTCACATTAATGTTTGATACATAAACTCCTTAAGGGCTATGAATGTCACTAACTAATCAGTCTCATTGCTAGCCATTTCAATAACTCAGTAACGTATTAAGGTGTAACTTACTAATGGGGAAAAGAGGGTGTTTAATTTTGGAAAGAGGGGGTAATTTTATGATAGTTATTTGCTTGGGCATTAGGATGCTTAAGTAATCCGAATCTCCTTTATTAATTTTAAGATTGTCCTCAAATGATGAATGTCAATTCTGTAGGACAAATATATTCTTTAATTTCGTTTTCCTCTACTAACCTAATTGATATGAAAATTATGGATGTAGGCCACACCTATCATTAAGCCTATAATAACTCTTTTAAAGTTTAATGAGAATAATTACTACTCCATTCGTGTGAAATTGAGCATTTTAATAAAAATGATTGATTTAGTTCATTAACATCCTGCATTATCAATTTTCTTAATAAAATTTTACTATTTTAGGAAATGAGACATTCAATTCCAAACAACCCAAAATAAAATATGGAACATTCATTTCCGAAAAGAGGGAGTAATATTTTTATTGATACGTTGTAAATTTTTCCCTAGGCATACTTTAAGACCACTCTTAGAGATTTCTTGGTACAAAGAATTCTTATATTCGTCGTTCAATTGGGTTGTGTATAGTTAAGTTTATCTTTGTTCCAATTTTTGTATCTTTTGAAACACCTAAGACAAATTTAATTTGTGATGGTGATACTTATCAATTGACTAAGGTTTTTATATTGTTAAGGAATAAAAGTATTTCAAAAATTATTTCAAACATTTTAGGAGATGAACTTAATTAATTTTCTAAAATAATTATTTCTTTTTCCTGTAATTTAAGATTCACCTTTTAATTGGAATAAATTGTAAAGAGAGCCATTATCCATCTTATCTTTACTACTATCTTTGTCCCACAATATAAAACCTTAACCTCCATTTCACATAGATTTTAATTGGAATAAAGAGTAAAGAGAGCCATTATTCATCTTATCTTTACTATTACCTTTATCCCACAATATAAGACAAGACGTTAACCTCCATTTCACGTAGATTAAGAAGTATTGAATGTAACTATATTATGTCAAAAATATCCTTTTTCTCTTTCACTAATAATTATACTTCTTTTTCTTTATAATAAATTAATGAGAATACCAATAGAGGGATAAAAATGGAAAAAACATTATAATGATACATTAATAAATGCAAAATGATTTATATTATGGGACAAATCAAACACCTTTAAATGACTTATATTTTGGAATAGAGGGAGTATTAAGATCCATGTATTAGTAGTATAATGTTAGGACCATGTCTCAAGATGTGAATCCCATAAATTGGGAAGGATAATTGTGGACATTCAATTTTTTGGATATTACAAAATGGAAGAGTAAATACTCAAAAAGGTTAAAGGATTTATTGACATAATTGAACGACAAAATAAACTTATAATTCTAAAGAGAAAATGGTAAAAAGGGATTTGAGTCTAACTCAAACCCAAAAACCTACTTAAGGGGAGAGGATTGCCAAATTTCATATCTACTACAATTTCCCCATACAAATAGTGGATGTGAGATTCTCAATACACATCCCTCAAGCCCATAATTGGATATCTAGAATCTGAAATTCGCAAATACGGGGATCCAACATTAACAAATAAATACAGAACTTTGATACCATGTTAAAATGGAATTGAGTCTAACTCAACCCTAGGAGCTCTTGGGATTGGGTTAGACCCAAACTTATATTAATCGAAAAAGATCTATGATAGGATCATGAAAGGCAAAAAATGGAAAAAAAAAATAGTAAGAAATGTAATATTATAAATTTATTGAATCTTTGTTATATATTATAAACATTCGTTTAAAAAAGACAATAATAATAAACCTGTGATCTATCTGTTGGGTTGCCTTTCGGCAGGCATAGCCCACAAAAACTTTAATTGACAAAGTCGGGAGGAAGAAGAGATGAAGATATGCCCAATCTTGTATCCATGGCGGGTTAAGCTTATCGAGTCCAGTCAACCATTGCCATTGAACCATTCATCAAGATTTCGATTCATGGATCTCTCGGTTCGAGAAATCAAAATAAGGGGTCATGATCGATCTGCGTGCATTTTCGATCTTCCTTTCTCACTTTAAAGCCGTCAATCACACTTTGATTAGTAAGATCGATCAAAATTTAAACTTTCAGGAAGATTGCAACACACCTCCTGTACATCAAGATTCTTGTTTCTTGGTAACTTTACTAGCCAAGAAACGTTTGCATTTAAAAGAAAGAAAGAGGAGCTCCAAATTGAATTACAACTTTCAAGAAGATTAATGTAACACCACTTTCTTTACATCTAATTAAGATTCTTGTTTCTTGTTTCTGGATAACTCTATTAACCAAGAATCTTTTACATTTACAGAAAAAACTAACTAAAATATCTATCCATCCCTCGAATGATTCTTGAACAAGAAAAAAGAGACATCAGAAAATCTTTGCCGCCCGAGAAACTCCACAACTTCTTTGATTCTTCCTCTTCATCGAAGATAACTTCTTTAGTATCTTTTCCTTCTTCTCGATAGGAGAAAGGCTTTTTTTGCAGGAGGCAGTTGATCTTGAAGTTGGGACCATATCGCAGAGCACAATTTCCCGGTTTCGTTTCTTGGCTTCTTCGGCTTTGTATCTTTCCCGAAATCTTGCAGCTGAGTTCGCTAGCTTTTCTTCTTCTTCGGCTTTGTATCTTTCTTGAAATCCTACAGCTGTCTTCTCTTCTTCTTCTTCTTCTTTTGCCTTTGCCGCGTATAAGTCTTTGAATGACAAGAATTCTTCTTTTTCATCATCTTCTTCTTTCAACTTCTTATCAAGATTATTGTTCGTAGAAGATGAAATTTCCTTCAGTAACTTTGCCTTCTTGTTGGTAGTCGGCTCTCCTCCATCTGAAAGGTCTCTTTTGCAGCCGGCAGCAATTGGGATCTTATCGCAGAGCACGATTCTCCGGTTTCGCTTGTTATCCAAGAGCACAATTTTCCGATATGGCTTCTTCTCTTCTGCAGCTTTGTATCTCTCTCTGAATCTTGAGGCTGCATTCTCTATTTCATCTTCTATCAAATGTTCCATCCTCTCGAAGGCAAAACTCTTCTCTACCATCATATTTTCATACAAATTAGGAAACTTATATGTGATATATATAGTTATGTGGTATCCTATTCCTAATAGGATTAGAAAATATGGTTAGAATCAGAATTCTAATTGGAAAAGGATACTGTAATTGGAATTGTTGAATTAGGAAATTACTATATTTTTAATATATCCAAATTAGGAAAGTGATTGGAATTGTTGAATTAGGAAATTATTATATTTTTAATAATATCCAAATTAGGAAGGTGATATCCTAATAAGATTAGTAATTGATTTTGACATCTTTCAATATGTTTTATATTATTATATATCTAACTAAAAAATATATATAGAATGAAAAGGAAAAGATTATTATTATTTTGTTAATAATGAAAATGCTCTAGATGTTTTTGTAATTCAATTTGAGTTATTAATAAAAAAATTACACATATCTCTTATTATTTATTATCAGATATATTTTATTTTATTTATATTTATGAACTTTTAATTACTGTAAAATAAAATGCAAGAAGATTTCGATTAACATGTACCATTTAATATATGGAGTGTTATCCATTTATTTGCTAGAGCTGCTCTTTGCTAAAATAGTCCTAGATAACTAGTTACAGACTGTTTGCAAAATCAACCAGACAGCACAACATTTCTTCCCACAATTTCGGAAGCTACTGAAACAGAAACAAATTAGAAACCGTTCACCATAACAAAGGAAAGGATAGACTCTTCTAATCGTAGAAGGCACAAGGTTCTTGCTTCTTTACATATGTATTCCAGGCCAAAACTTCTTTATCAATCGCACAAGGACAGGATAGTTTGCCCCACATTCCTGTTGCATAATCTCAGAATATGGCTCTCCACCTTTAGTGTCTCCGCTGCAAGGATCAACAAATTAAAAAAAATTTATAGTTGCATGCTTTTTATAATATTTGTTTCATGAAATGGATTCAGATGCAGCCAAGAACACATTGATATTCACATTTTGCAGATAGCATGATAATCAAACCACCTGACGGTAACCATGTTTATAGGCCAGATAAAAAGCAGACTCCAAGTAAGGCTCACATAACACACAGAAGCATCGAGAAGCTGCTTACAGATAAGCTTTTGCAAATAACAGTGCCCTATTCATGCCACTCATCCAGTATATACACAGAAATCCAATTTTACTTTCTTCTCTACAAATTGAAGAAATAGACCGTCGTCTCCTCTTTCCTTGAGAAATGTCTGACTAATAATTCTTTGTTAAAAGGGATTACATCAATTTTCATGAACCCTACATATTGCCTCAATACATGAAAATATCATCATCAGCATTTGGATATCAATATCCAAACTCCCTGAAAATGTAAAAACTCCCAATCACTCTGATCCCCGGAAAGAGTTACCATTCCAATTAGAAAATACTCATCAATCATGGTTTTGATTGGATAAAAGTCTTCTGCCATCAAGTTTACTTTTGAACACTCACCATCCACAAAATTTACATCAAACAAGATCAAAGAATTCGTTTTGACTAGTCTCTGAGTTCTTTAGATTGTAATATATACATGAATGTCTATATTGATACCAAACATCCTACAAGCATATGATCAACACTCCAAAGAAGAATGAAAATGGTCAAATGAAAACAAACAAGACCATCTGCTCTCAACCTTGATTTGGCGGTAAAAGAAAAACAAATAAAAACCTTCAGTTAAAGTGTTTAGTTAATCTATATTAATTAACAAATAGCATGCACCAAACAACAAAGTAAAACCAGGTTCTTCAAAGTCAGAAAATCATTACTAGCAGGGAAACCCTTACTTGATCAGCTGCTCCAGTGGCTGCATAATGCCCTTGTTCCCCACCGTGTATGTTGTTCTCGTATCCACCTTGTGAGAATCTCTGTTCCTCGGCATTGCCCGAGTATCTCTGGCCATATCCGGGGTTCATCTCCTGCGAAGCTACACCTTGACCTCTAAAGCTTCTTTGGTCAGGAGATGTATACCCCCTCTGATCCCCTTGTTGGAAGTCTCTCCTACCACCTTGATACTCATTCCATCCCCCAGTAGCACTCGCAGGACCATTGTGTACTACCGAGCCATTTGGACCATAGTTCTGGTGAACAGGAAAGTTTGTTCCCTGAGGACCATAATTCTGTTGACCTGTAAAGCTTGGTTGATGTTGAGATGGAATGTTCTGTGCCTGACCATAATTATTTCCAGGAAGAGAATTCTGTTGCTGACCGTAACTATGTCTTGTAGGTGAATACTGCTGTTGACCATAGTCGTATCCTGCAGGAGAATTCTGCTGCTGACCATAGCTGTGTCCTGCAGGAGAACTCTGTGATTGACCGTAGTACTGCCCTGGATTCTGCTGTTGACCATAATATTGCCCTGGAGGAGTCTGCTGCGGGCCATAATATTGTTGCGGAGCTTGAGTGGGAGGATTCAGAGGCATACCGTGATTCTGCTGAGGTGGAGGACCTCCTCCTGATCCATAATTTTGATGAGATGGGGGATTTTGTGGAGGTCCAAAGTTCCTATTATCCCCTTGCATGGATCCCCTGTTTTGATATGGTTGAGATCTAGAACGGCGATCACCAGATCTCCCTTCTCGTCTACCATATTGAATTGGGGGTGGTCTAGGAATTATTGTCCCATTTAAATATTTGTCTCCTGGTATGAGAATTCACCAATCAAACCCAAAAGTAATTAGCAAAAGATATGTAGAAAATATGAAAAAAAAAAAAAGAAAAAAGAGTTTTTTTATAAAAAAAATCTACCTCCATACTCCTTATTAACTGGATCAATATAGGAATCAGGCAGTACAAATACAACTCCCTCTACCTCTGTCCACAAATTTTTTAAAGGTCAGTATTAGCTTCTAATCTAAAAATTATCACATAAGAAACCCTTTTACAAGCCTACCTTTAAATTTTTCAGATGTCTCCTCCGAACACTCAACCTGAAAACCAATATAAACAGATGTACTACAGGCATATATTCTCTTCTTTGCCTCTTCCTCGCTGAAACAAATCAACAATCAGACGAACATAATGAGATCCATTTGATACTGAACGAGGTTAAGTACCACACTGAGCACACTAAGAAAGTAATCAAAAAGCAAACAGCGACGCAGACAAACAAAGTAACCGCTCAGCCAAAAACTTGAGGGAAAATACTCTGATAAAAATAAAAATAATAACAAAAAAAGGGAGCTGAATTGACAGAAACACACTAAGAAAAACACAGTAACTGCTTAACCAAAATCTTAGGATAAATACTTTGATAAAAATAAATAAAACTGAATTGGAGGGAGGAGAACAAAATCCCTTCTCTTATTTATAAAAATTTACCCAAATAAGTAATTCAAGTGGTTTGTCAAAATAATGCAGGAATATTGGCATTTGATTAATTTGAATATGACCTTCCGAAGACTTGAGTAGCTGCTCGAACATAGGCCTCGACCTTCTGCTCAGGAGTATACTCTTTCGGTAAGTCCATGGTGATAAGCCAATGATTGTAATCGCATCCTTCGAATAGGATAGTATCCGGGCCAATCTCTTGATCGTCAACTGAACCAGTACGTAGGTTCCGGTAGGAGACCGCCGATGATCTGAACATCTTAAGGAACTGCAACTTTGAATTGAATGAAAAGTTAGGGTTTTGAGTATCCAATGCGGATGATAACATCGAATGGGAAATCGAAGGTGATTGGAAAATAGGTTTGGAGAAGTGAAATTGCTGTTGGTAGAAAAGTGATGAAGAAAGAGCCAAGGCGCGACGGAGCCGGTGAGAACACTGAGCCATATCCGATGGTTGAGACTGAGGTACCCGAATTCCTTTCCGATGGGGTTTCAGGACTGGGGTTTCTAGGGTTTTAGTCTATTTAGGGACTTGGGGTTTTTCGAGGACAAAAACGTCTTTCTGGGTTTCTAACCTAAGTTATTTTCTA
Source organism: Parsonsia alboflavescens (assembly GCA_028571225.1). Taxonomy (NCBI): domain Eukaryota; kingdom Viridiplantae; phylum Streptophyta; class Magnoliopsida; order Gentianales; family Apocynaceae; genus Parsonsia; species Parsonsia alboflavescens. The sequence goes on along the minus strand of JAOXNR010000029.1, from coordinate 6,111,188 downwards.
CTCTAATTTAAATTTTAATTTTTTTTAACTCATTTAAACTTATTGAAAACAATCTGTTTTCATTAATATGTTTAGAGAAATATTTTTAAAGCATTTTTCTTCAAAATTAAATTCTTGAAGAAATTATTACTTACATGTTTTATTTAATTGAATTATAATGATGATTTAATTTACAATACTTTATCAAAATAGATCATTTCATGGATAATCATAATATCATAATACTCCATCATTTAACACATAACTAATTAATCAAAAGAAAAAATAATTAAGACATTCGTAAGAAAATGGGTTGACTAAAATCATTTTATACTTAATAATATCAATTTTTTAAAATTTTTTTAATTAATTTAGAAAATGAAACGTTCATTTTCAAACAACTTTAAATAAAAATGTAAACATTCAATTCCGAACGAATATAACATCTAATATCAGTTTATCTTACTTTATTACTATATTAAAAGTAAGGTAGTTGTAGAATTTCTAACTACCAAGTTTAAGGGATTTATTGAGAAAAATTGTAAATATATCCTAACTTCACAAGTGTCAATTAAAAAATAAATAATTATAAAGCTTTTAAAAAGAAGGACTTTTTGCCAATATAATCCCATAATTTTAGGATAAACTATAAATACTCCTACATATTTTTTTCTATTATAAAGGTTTTATATGATCTTACAATATACCATGATAATTCAAATTACCAATTTCCAACCACTGTGAAAAAAGTCATGTGACTAGCACATGGTGAAATTAAAAGGGCAAATTTGACCAATTTCAACAATGATAGATATCTTCCTCCATAATTCTTCATCCCCCATTCCTAATTATTTCGGGTTTTATTATTACATTCTTTGGCATTTATTTTCATCGATGAAATTTCCATTAAAATTTAAGAATATTACAAAACATGAGATATTATATATTAAAAAAAACAAAGAAAATACATAAAATAAAAATATTATTTTCATGGTGTAGAATTGAATATCTCAATTTGACTTGCCCAAATTTTAAGAAAATTAGTTGACTTTGTTAATTTTAAATTTAACACCATCAATTTGTTAACAAAATTTTAACCAATTTATAAAAGGGGATATTCATTTTTGGACAATTCAAAATAGAAATAGGGACATTTAATTTTGGACAGAGGGAGTATTATTAAAATTATCATTATTATAAATATATGCAAAGAAAAAAATATTATGCATAATGAAATAATAAAAATTGTTTTAAATATGTGATTATCAATTTTTCCTATTATTTGATTTTAACCCACGAAACCATGAGTTTTTAAAAATCATGAATATTTTTCGATTTCTTGATTGACCATGAAAAGACATTATTCATAAATTTTAATCAATTTTTAAAAATATAATTAATCAAATGAGTAACATTTCCAAGATTAAAAAAAAGTATTAACAAATATATATAGAAACAGCATTAGATGAACTTGAAGTTGCTGGTGCCATTATACAATTATTAGGATAAAAACTAGCATGATATATGGGAAGCCATTAAAAACCATTAAATAAACTGCAAAATAATAAAATTAAAAATAAAACTTTAATCAAGAAAAAGTAATTTAACGTATCATCCATCACCTATTCAAATTAATATTTTTTAAAATTAAATAAATAAATAAAATATACTTTCGTGTAATTTTCAAATATATTTTAGAAAAAAATCAATTTATTAAATTCATATTAAAAAATTACATTTTTAGGCATAAAAGTTGTGTCATTTTTAGACTTAAAAGTAAAAATAGGTATAAAATAACAAATGAAACGTAAATGGATAACTGAATAATGTTGGTAGATTTTAAAAGAAACTAATCAAATGACCAAACTTAAAATGATCAATTTATTTTCAGATTAGAAAATGTAAAGGAATATAAAGAAATATGAAAAGATCACAATAATAGTACGATGCTTTAATTTATTGCAAGCAATCATGCCATTTCGAGTGAAAATAAGTTGAACACGTTGATTTAATATTTATCTATAAATTAATTCTCGAGTTAAATATAATTTAATATTAATTAATTTGGTTTTTGGATGTTTCTAAATATTAATTAATAAATTTTAATAGTTGTTTATTTTATAAATCACCCCTATTTATAATCATAATATAAGTGGGTATAAATTAATTATAATATATTGCATATAAAAGTTATTTATAATAACTCACATGTGATGATAGATTTATAATATTTACACTCTTGTAACATCTTAAGCATTGACTTTCATTGCTTTATTTATAAGTATGGATGAGACAAAAAGGAAAACCATCATTTTGAATAATTACAAATGAGATTATAATTATGTTGCTTATAATTTATAAAAAAAATTTTTTACTATAATTTATAAAATGTTTGATTTATAAATGTTAGTTCTTTGAGAAAGGATCAAAGATTTAATTGTAAAATATTTAAAACAGATTGTTGTATAAATATATATAAAAAAGATTAATTAAATCCTTTATGTTCAAGATATGGTGTGTCTCACTATGGGAGGATGACTGTTAAACAAGGATTTTAGATTGGATATTAACATAATCAAGATGTTGATCTAAGGGAAAATTACGTCATAAGAGAGTTAGATCATAAAGATGATTTACATTATTCATTATACGCGAATCATGAAAGATTATTAATTTTACTAAATTTTGAATAACACGAGTGTAGAGGTAGAGAGCAAAATTCAAACTCATAAAATTCTATTAGATTCACGAAAACAATTAACTTTATTGGCTTTGAACAACAAATGTTGAATAAGAAAACACATCTAGCAATTTATTTATTAAAAAAACAAAGGTTATTAAAATTTATTTTATCAAACATGTTTTAAAATTGAAATTAAAATTATAAATAAAAAAAATAGTATTTTTAATTATATAAAATATTTTCTAAGGTTGAATATGTTTGCTATTGATCTATAAGAATAGATAATAGTTGTTGACTAAAATAAATGTTTTAAAAAGACATATCAAAAAATTGTATTAATTTATAATAATAGTTAATAGCTGTTGACTAAAAATAAAATAAAAAGTTAAATATAAATATTATAATTTTTTTTAAAGAACGGATGAGAAAATTATTTTGTAGGAATATTTTTTAAATAAAGACTTATAAAAAAATTACATTACAAATTAAAATATTTTTACAAACTTATGATAAGAATAGAATATTAACTTATGAAATAAATCTAGAGTTTTTAACTAAAAGGATGGGGAATTAGTGGTTCTCTTCAAAATGTTGTACATTGGGATTTAACTTATGAAGATGGGGTTATGCCTCATCGATGCATTATAATATATTTTTTTTATTTAAGTGTGCATAAGTAATCTCCACACATATCTCACTTTAAGTCACTTTCAGATTAATCAGTTTAAGTGTGGACTTTCTAAATCCATATTTATCCTAGTTATAATAAAAAAATGATCAAAAAATAAGCCCACTTTCGTAACACTATATCGCTAGCCTTTCACAATCTTTGCTTTACCCCTGAGTAAAGTTCACTGTTAGCACCAAAAGCGTTAGATGAGCCTACATCTGGGAGTAGCATCCCTGGGCAAGTAGGAAGGAACCCTTGGATAAGGGTTCTAAGCGTGGTAATAAGGAAACCTTACCCAAGGCTTCTGAGCAAACGGGCTGCATCCCTATTTCCTTTTAGTAGGAAATAGAATAGGATGCAATACCTTGTCGAGACTAGCCAAGGAATAAAAAATAGCAAGCCCCCACCGACATACCTATGTGGCATAAGATTTATACCCAATTCATCAATGTGACTAGTGTACTTATTCTTTGGTTATTTTTTTATCATGATCAGGACGAGTGTGGATTTAGAAAATTTATATTTGGTTGATTCATCTGAGTGTGTTTTTAAAGATACATACTTACTTGATGATGGTAAATGCAAAGATTATTTATATGTACTTAAATAAAAAAAATATTAGTACACACCTTACGATGACGTACAACCACATATTTATAGTAAATTGGATACCAAATTTCCAATACACTCATTTTGGAGAGAACCACTCAATCACCACCCTTACGGTTAAAATCTCAGTAAATCCATGATAAGAATACTTATTTAAATTATATAGGAGAAATGATATATAATCAGATTTATGACTTAGAAAGAAAATGTATTTAGATGTCCATTTTAATAAAAAATAATGTTCGAACAAGATAGAAAAGGAAAAAGAAAAATATTTCAACAAAAATAAAGCTGAAAATTGCCATGGATATATGGATGTCCTTCTATATTCATCCATTAACTCTCATAAAGTCCCAAACTCTCACTACCCCATAAGTTACCCTATAACTTATGAAACCTACCTATATTTATTCTTGCAATTAAGGGAAGGCATCCTATAAATAGTAGCATGAGTGAAAGAAGAAGGGTTGAATGAAATTGAAAAGAAATTCTTGCTCTCCAACTTTGCTCTTTATTTTTGTTTTGCATACTTGATTCTTTATAATTTTTATACTATTTCATAACACGTTATCAGCACAAAATTCTACCAATTCGAGAAGGTTGGTTTTTGTTGAAGTAGAAAGATAAGTAAAAAATTAAGTAACTAATTTCTATCAACTTCTACCTTTCTTCATTTTGATTTTCTTGGCGTTAAGTGAATTTTTTTACGGACTAGAAGGATTCACTATTCTACCATAACCTAAAGTGGTGGTAAGTATTTTGGAAATTATTGGATAGTACCAAAAACTCAAGAATCTACTTTCACAGAAGTATGGCCAATCTCGAGAAACCAAAGTTCCATATCTTTGAAGTGAGTGGGACTAATTATTTGTCCTGGTGCCTTGACATAGAGAGACAAGTTCTCAATAATGCCATTTCGACAGACAGAGATGCAAATGATAAAGACAAGGCAAATGCTTTGATCTTCATACCTCATCATTTGCATGAGACCCTAAAGACTCAAAATATTTATCCGTCCGAGACCCCTCAGACTTTGTGGACGAGGTTGAAAAAAAGGTATGACCATACCAAGACGGTAATTCTCCCTCAAGTACAATATGACTAGCAACATCTAAGGTTGCAAGATTTTAAATTAGTGCCTAACTATAACTCAGTTTTTTTTTATATTGTTTATCGGCTTGAGTTATGTGGTGTTAAGCTCACTGCCGGTAACTTATTAGAGAAAACTTTCTCCACTTTTCATGCTTCTAATATTGTATTGCAGCAATAATACCGATAACATCCATTTGCCACATATTCAGAATTGATTTCTATTCTTCTAACTGCTAAACAAACTAATGAATTGTTGCTCAAAAATCATGATCTTAGACCTGCAAGTTCAGAAGTATTGCCTGAAGCAAATACCTAATTAAAGAAAAAATAATGGTCATTTTAAAGGTCGAGAACTCAAGCAAGGGCATAACCTTAATAAGGATGGTGGAAAATTTAACCGCCAAAAGAAAATTAATAATAGCCCAAATCATGACAAAAAAAAGAAGCCAAAGAAAGGACATGAGGAAAGTATTTGCTATCGTTGTGGCTTAACTGGACACTGGTCTCATATTTGTCATACACCAAGGCACTTTGATGATTTATACCATTCATCCCTGAAGGATTATGGTAAGCGTACTTAGTCCCATGCTGTTGAGATTGTTTCAACTACCACAACCAATGTCGAGGCTCACAATACCGCTTTGGGTATGACTTATCTTACTCCTACAACAGCAAATACATATCTAGATGTCTTTGATTTCTTTGTAAATATGGGTTTTGCAGCACTTGATTCCCGAGAAACAAGAAACCATCATATCAATTCCCTCCCTAAAGGGTGTAATGGAACATGCCTAGGGCAGAGAAAGGGAAGTTTCTCCAGCCCGAAGGGCAACTTGCTTTCTTTCGATTCTCCTGTTTTAGGTGACAGGTTGGGGTGAGACAAGAGGTAGGGAATAAGGAAATTGAACGGCACGGAAGTACGTTAAGGTTACTTTGTAACTTAGTCGTATACAAATACAAAGGGAAAGGCACTGAATCTACTATACTATAAGACTATAAGTAGTGAGTGCCCTTTCTCTTTCTCGAATCATAAAGCCCTCAGTTTACTATGAAGAGAAAAATCAAAAGGATCAAACTACCTACTCATTATTCGGAGGTGAATCATAGAACACCAAAAGCTATGGTTTGATTATTAATTGTCGTATGTAGGCATCACAATAGTAAGATTCTCATATTGTTTTTCTAGTTATTTTCATTTTAGCAAGATTATCATTGTTATAATTTATTATGCTTAATAATATCATCATGATGAACTTTATTTTCATGAATTATTATCATATAACTAATATGAATTTTTATAATTCTTGACACCTAAAGTTATCAAATAAGTGCAAGTGAGAACTATTGAGAAAAAAGATTGTGTTTGTTTACTTGATAGTGCAACAACACATACTATATTTCGTCATAAACACTTTGTCACAAGTATGACATTGTGTAAGGAATATGTCCATACAATATTGGATCCTGTTGAAATTATTTATGGCATTGGAAATGCGTCCACTGTTTTACCAAATGGTATCATTTTACATATCGAGGGTGCATTCCTAAGTAGTAGGCCAAAGCGGAATCTACTTAGTATCAAAGATATATGTTGTTATGGCTATCATATTGAAACTATTTACGAGAAAACTAAGGAATATCTCTGTATTGCTTCCTATAAGATAGGCCAGAAGACCATCCATGAAAAGCTAGAAGCTTCACCTATAGGATTGTATTGTATCATAATTAAAACAGTTGAATCCTACGCAATCATGTCCTAGAGACTAGTGCATGATCGCCTTAGTCATCCAGGAGCTACTATGATGCATAGAATTCTCAATAATACTGAAGGACACCCTTCAAAAGATACAAAGGTTTTATCGTCCAAAGATTATATTTGTGACGCTTGATCACAAGGAAAACTTATTACCAAACCTTCTATGATAAAGGTTGATATTGAATCCCCTTCATTGTTACAAAGAATCCAGAGTGATATTTGTGGACCAATACATCCATCAAGTGGACCATTTAGATATTTTATGGTATTAGTAGACGAATCTTGTAGATGGTCTCATGTTTGCCTATTATCTAGGCCCAATGTTGCTTTTGCAAGATTACTTGGGCAGATTATAAAGCTTCAGGCCTATTTCCCTAATTATCCAATCAAAAGCATTAGAATGAATAATGTTGGTGAATTTACATCAAGAGCGTTTGATGCATATTATGCCTCATTAGGAATTGAGGTTGAACATCCGATCCCCCATGTTCATATGCAGAATGGATTAGCAGAATCCTTGATTAAATGCCTCCAAATCATTGCTCAAACCTTATTATTGAGGACAAAACTCAATGATACGGCATGATCACATAGTTTTGCATGCAGCACATTAATTTGATTGTGCCACACTGCTAGTCTTTTTTAGTGTCCTTGCAGATGGTTATTGGTTATGAACCAGATATTTCACATTTACACATCTTTGGATGTGTTGTGCAAGTGTCTGTTGCACCACCAAATAGTAGTAAATGGGTCTCCAACGTCTTTTAGGCAATTATGTTTTGTTTGATTCACCTTTTATTATTAGATTTTTGGAACCTACAATAGGTGATCTATTTATCGCTAGATTTGCAAATTGTCACTTCGATGAAACTATATTTCACTGATAGGGGTATTTAAGACTTCTAAGGATAAAAAGAAAACACCAGTCGAGATATTCTCCTATAATGAGAAAAATCTATCTCAATTAGACCTATGAACTTCTAAATGTGAAAATGAGGCACAACATATAATCCATTTACAGGCTATTGCAAATAGACTTCCTGATGCATTTAATGATGCTGCTAATCTCATGAAGTCTCATATTTTAGCTGCGAATGCTCCAACTTGGATAACTGTTCCTAAACAATAAATAACAAACTCTAATGGATCAAAATATCCAACGATTGAAGCATGAATAGACCGATATGATCCAAAGACATTGTTCCTCAAAAGCAAAAGGGGAAATATCAAGATTTTACTTCATAAAAGCTAGATATTATGATTACTCCAGAAAAGCCCGTTGCCTCTAAAGTGGAAGGAAACCAGGAAAAGATCACCAATCCCTAGAATACTAAGAATTCCATTTCATATTATAATGAGATATGAGATCGGAATGAAATCATCATCAATGATGTTTTTGCATTCACAGTTGCTCATGAAATAATGAATGATGAGCACGAACCACAGTCTAATATTGAATGTTGTCAAAGACAAGATTAGCCTAAGTGGAAAGAAGCAATTAAAGTTGAATTAGTTTTTTTAGCCAAGCAAGAGGTTTTTAGGCCTGTAGCTCGAACCCCGACAATGTAAAGCCCGTTGGCTACAAATGGGTAATTGTCTAGAAACGAAATGAGAAAAACGAGGTGGTGAGATATAAAGCTCGCCTTGTCGCCCAAGGTTTTTCTCAAATATCCGGAATAGATTATGACAAGATATATTCACCCGTGATGGATATAATTATTTTTCGTTTTCTAATTAGCTTGGCTATTTTTGAAAAATTAGAAATATGTATTATGGACATCATGACACCATATCTATATGGTTCATTGGACTTTGATATTTATATGAAAATTCCAGATTGATTCAAAATACCTGGAGCATGCACTCCCCTCAACTTATTCTCGATAAAATTGCAAAGATCTCTACACGGTTTAAAGCAATCCGAGAGCACGTGGGATCAACGCTTAAGTGAGTACCTAATTAATGAAGGGTACAAAAATCATCCTATCTTCTCATGCGTGCTCATTAAGAAATTTGAATTTGCTATTGTAGCAGTTTATGTCGATGATATGAATTTAATTGGAACTCCCAAAGTTGTTGAGTATTTGAGAAAAGAGTTTGAAGTTAAAGATTTCGGTAAAAACAAATTATGCCTTGGTCTAGAGCTCGAGCATCAAACAAATGGAATAATTGTCCATCAGACTGCATATATTGAAAAAATACTTAAACAAGGTCTCTTGATCCTGAAAAGGACCAATTTCGTCCTAAAGATCCTAACGAAGAGATATTTGCTCCTGAAAGTATCATGTCTCAATGCAATTGGAGCTTTAATGTACTCGACACAATATACGAGACCTAATATTGCTTTTGTAGTAAATTTATTAGCGTTTTAGTTATGGGCCAACTCGGAAACATTGGAATGAGATTAACATATCTTCCGTTATCTTCGAGGAACCATAGATTTGAGATTATATTATTTCAAGGATTTGACTAACTCTGGTTGAGTCGGATATGCTGATGTTGGATAGAAATCAGATCCAAATAAGGCTCGCTCTCGAACCGATTATTTATTTTTCTTTAACGATACTACCATTTCTTGCCGTTCTACTAAGCAAACGCTAGTGGCAACATTTTGTAATCACTCTGAGATTATTGTTGTATATGAAAGTGGAAGAGAGTGTGTTTGGTTAAGATCTGTTATAGAACATATTCACAATTGTTCTGGTTTAAAACCGGTTACAAATTCTCCCACTATAATGTGTGAGAATAATGCTACTTGTATTGCACAAGTTTGGGGAGGATACATTAAAGGTGATAGGATCAAGAATATTTCGATGAAATTTTTCTATAGTCAAGAACTCCAGGAAAGTCGGCAAGTTGATATTAAACAAATTCAATCTACAAATAATCTTGCAAATCTTTTTACCAAATCATTGCCAACTTCAACATTTGAAAATTTGGTATATGGCATTGGTATGCGGCAGGTTCACAAGATGCAAGATTAGTTTGTTCTAAATAATCATTAGTTCTAATGGTTCCAATGGTTTGTTCCAGTGATTGAGGGGGAGACATAATAGTCCTTGTTTGTTTGTTTGTTTTTTTTTTTTTTTTTTTCCAGTTTTTTTTCCCAATGGTTTGCCGATATAAAGTTTTTTACAAACATGAGATCTAATATGCCCCAGAAGTGGCAAGAAGAAATATGATGAGAGTTGTACACTATATTCTTTTTCCCTTCAGTCCGATTTTTCCTCCTAGGTTTTCTTGCTTAAGGTTTTTAACGACGTAGTACAATAAATATACTTTTTTTCCTTCACTATATTTTTATCCTACGGGTTTTCCTTATTAAGGTTTTAAAGAGGTTTTTTTAAAGATGGACATCCAACAGGGAGTATTATGAATATATGGATGTCCCTCTATATTCATCCATTAACTTTTAAAAAGTTTCAAACTCCCACTACCCCATACGTTATCCTATAATTAATGAAACCTACATATGTTTATTCTTGTAATCTTCAAAAGAATATAAGTGTAGGTGTCCTATAAATAATAGTATAGGTAAAAGAAGAAGGATTGAATGAAATTGAAAGAAAATTTTTAGATAAAAGAAGGAGGATTGAATGAAATTGAAAGAAAATTCTTACTTCCCAACTTTACTATCTGCTTTTGTTATGCATATTTGATTCTTTATAATTTTTATATCATTTCATTAAAAAATAATTTTATTGGGGTGAGAGAAATAAAAAATGCTATTTTCAAGGGCCAGAGGAAAGACGAGCTGGGGGAGCCAACCAGGTCAGGAGCATGTGGAGAGGTGGGCCATGGGGCAAATCAAACCCAACATTCGAAGCTGCGGGGTGGAAGTGGACTTTCCTTATTTTAATCGAAACCCAAGACATTTCACATGCAACAGCGAAATCCATTCTCCCTCCAAACCAACACTGCAGTCTTCTACTTGAATCAAGATTCCACCTTTATAATAAATGTTTCCCCACCTGCTTTTTCTATTATTATTATATATTTTCAGTACCAAATTCAATTTCACTATTTCTATTTTAATTTGTTTGGATATAATATATTATTTTATATATTCTCTATTATTAAATATAAATTATTTTTATTAATTTTTTATCATTAATTATAAATCATTATTATTAATTAATTAGTTTTTTTAAAGTATTTATTTTATATTACCTCTATAATACTATATTTATGAAATAATATTTAGATTTTTTAAAGAATGATTAAAGAATATTTTAGGAAAAAAAGTTTTAATCAATTTTTATAAAACAATGATTAATAAGTTATATTCAATGACGGACGAGAAAATTTTCATTACTTCCGTTGCACCACATCAGATGTGTACATGTAATGCAGTATTATGTTTTCATTAATCCAAATTTTATGCCATTCTAATATAAAATGGATCTATGAAAACATAAAGTTACATCACATACATTTATTTATATATATATATTTATATGACGTGTGCAACAGATGCACTTAAAATTTACACACAGGGAGTAATAAATTTGTAAAAATTAAAAGTTTTATTTAATTTTTTATTAAATTAAAATAAAATATTTAATTTCGATAATATAATCTAATTGTGTATCGAAATAATATTTATTTATACTCTATGACATCTTGAGCATTTACGTATTATATAATACTTATACTGTGAAGTTTTCATGACTATAAGAATGTGCAGCGGTAGCATTAACGGCATCCTATAGTTTCCCTGTTCCATGGATCTTCTGCTTCAGTTCCCACATTTCAGCAAGAAAATCACACATTTTTTATAGAAAAAGAAGTGCTTTTTAGAGAGTGCCCACAAAGTTGAAGAGGGAAGAGGGGGAAAGAAATGGAGGGTGGAGGGATGATAAGAGAAGGGAGGTCTTTGGAGGAAACTCCTACATGGTCAGTGGCTTCAGTAACTACTGTGATGGTTTTCCTTTGCTTATTTGTGGAGAGGTCTATTTACAGATTTGGAAAGGTTAGACATTTTTGGAGTTTTGGAGACATACTTGCTGAATGCATTGTTTTTTTAACATATATATAAATATATATATGTATGTATGTATGTATGTATGTATGTATGTATATAATGTTTTTATATCCTTGTTTGGGTTCTGAGGATTTCTTTTTTTTTTTTTTGGTTCTTTTGATGTGGGGTTTAGTGGTTGAAGAAGACGAGAAGGAAAGCCCTTTCAGCTTCCTTGGAGAAGATTAAGGAGGGTGAGTTTCTAACTGAATGCTGGGTGGTGATAAAATGCAATGGGGTGCATTCTGTGGCAGGAAATACCAGTTGGGTTCTTTTCTTTATGTGCCATTTTGTTCTAATAAGCTTCTTTTTGGGCAGAGTTGATGCTTCTTGGCCTTATTTCTTTGTTGTTGGGGCAATGGGCAAGCTGGATTTCTCAAATTTGTGTCAGTTCATCCCTTTTCAACAGTAAATTTTATCTTTGCTCCCAAGAAGATTATGCAGATACAAAGAGAGTTTTATTCTCGAACTCTGAATCTTACCCGAATGAAAGTGAGATTCCTAAAGGGATAACTTATACAAAAATGCATCAATGTGGTGAGGTGAGTCTTTCCACTTCATTTTGCTCCCCAGATCATCAAACTACCATATGAAAACAGTATTTCTTTCTCTCAGGGTCGTGAACCATTTGTTTCATATGAAGGCCTTGAACAGCTTCACCGGTTCTTGTTTGTTCTTGGTATTACACACGTTGTGTACAGTTGCATCGCCGTCGGCTTATCTATGATCAAGGTAGAATCAAATTAATAGCAATTTTGCCAGTTTGGGGAAAACGAGGAATAATTGATGATACTGAAAATGTTTCAAAAACTGGGAATCAATCTCAGTCAAAGAAATGGAAACCTACTTCAGTTTTGAAGTTGTGGCTGGAAAGTTACTTATTCTAGCCTAATGTGCTTCCAGATCTACAGCTGGAGGAAATGGGAATATCAAGCAACTTTTGCAGCTGAAATAGCTTTGCAAGGTATGCCAAATCAAAATGAATCCTCTTCTCTTTTTCCTTACTTTAAATTTCAGGTGCCTTTTCCTTGAAGAAAGTATTGGAATTAATTGGATTATCCCTCTTGCTATTGCATTAGATAGAGTACTAATTTAAGTAAATTGGATCATAAAGTGTATTGATGTAGTTTCCTTTTTACTAATAGCAAAAAAGAACAAGGTGATGAGACGACAAACCACCTTTGCTCTTCATCATGCATCTCATCCATGGAGTAGGAGCCGAGTTCTTATCTGGATGGTAATTGCCCCTCCTTAATAGTTTCTATGAAATGTGTTGTTAGTTGTTTTTCAGCCATATCATGTAATCAAATCAAAAGTAATGAAATTGTGCAACACTCGGTGATCTACAAGTTATCAAATTTTGTTTTTCCTTTGTCTTTCTCCCCTTGAAATAAACTTTTGTCATGAAGACTAGTAAAACTCTTGCTTTTTCTTGCTGTTCCTTTTCCCTTCCCAGTTTCTGCCTCTCTATAGGTCTTTCCAGTTGAGTGGTCAACATCAGAGCAGTAGATTAAGAAACTCAGACTAAATAATCATTAGCTCTACATCCCTGATGGATCTTATGTAATGTGTGCTCATATGTGTGCTATTCTCTTATTTCAGCTATGCTTTCTCCGTCAGTTCAGAAGTTCAATACAGAAATCAGATTACTTGGCACTGCGTTTGGGTTTCATCATTGTGGGTACTAATGTCTTATCATTGAAAACAACAAATATCACAAATAAAAACCACTTATGTATGTCTATCAAACAAAATGAATCATGTAAATGTACATCTTTCTTTGATCTTCAAATAGTAAAAACCATTATTATTCATGGTACACAAGATAACGCAAGCTTATTGATTTTGTATATCATATTTAATGGATAAATCCTGACATTTTTTCATGCAATTATATAGAATCACAACCTTCCAAGTTCCTACAATTTCCATAAGTACATGGTCCGTAGCATGGAAGATGAATTCTATGGCATTGTGGGGATTGGGTATGTATTTAACACTTACCTGGATAACATGTATACATTCTATGCTCTCACTGTAGAGAATCTTGAATCATTCTTTCTTTGGACCTTGCAGCTGGCCTCTTTGGGGTTATGCCATAATCTGCATTTTCATAAACATCCATGGTAATCAGTTTATTAGAATGACAATGAAAATCTCAAATTTTCTACAAAACCCATTTTTATCTAAGTCTTGGCTTATGACATGCAGGTCTTAACATTTACTTCTGGCTTTCCTTTATTCCAGTCATTGTAAGTTTCGAACTCTCCCAGTCTTTTGAATCCGGCAGGCTGATCTTGCCAGTTGCCATAGCCAAAGTTTCTAACACTTGATAAGTTTATTTGTAAAGCTTGTCATGTTGGTTGGCACAAAACTTCAGCATGTTGTCTCCTTGTTAGCACTTGAAATTGCTGAGCCAAAGGGACCATTCATTGGAAACCAAGTAAAACCACGTGATGAGTTGTTTTGGTTTCGGAAACCTGAAATACTGTTACGCTTAATACAGTTTATATCATTTCAGGTGATAATTTTGATTTTGATCTGGATAGGTAATCTTTTTTGTTGATTCTTAGTCCTGATTGTGTTTCCTGTGTCTGCAGAATGCTTTTGAGATGGCAACTTTTATTTGGTCCTTGGTAGGGAATGTTTCTTCCCTCTTTCTCCCTTTCCATATTAGTATCTGGAAATTCCATGAGCATTATTCTTTGAATGGTAAATATGATATCTGCGAGAACCAAAAACTCATCAGTACCTTATAAACACAGGAAAATTATTCTACAATTGCCATTATATGCAAGAAACTCTCCTTCTGAAGAAACTGAAACATAATTTTTAGTCTTTTGGAAATAAGCAGTGAATTCTTTGTCAATGTGAATGAGGCAAGCAGTCAAAATACAAGTCTTCTCTCTCTTCCAAATTCTTTCTTATCAGAATGTGAAACCTATTAGAAAAGAGTCATCTGTTATATATATATCAGTAATCATTTTGTGGTCATTTATTGAATCACATTCATGACCCTTATGCATGTACTGATCCAAAGAGAGTATTCAAGCAGAAATAAGAACGAGTCCAAAGAGAGTGATTTATATGGATGAATAGAATTGATGCAGAACAATTTGGAAAAGGTTGATTGTGAGAAGCTGCTGAATTATTAGTATCAAGAGGAGAGCAAATTTCGGATTCTAATTTATCTTTAGTTACATGTGGTTCACATGAGATGTTTGAAAAAAAGGCTTCTCAATGGATTTGGAAATCTTAATATATCTTCAACTAATGTATACAATTTTCATCCATCAAGTAACAAACTGCACTTATTCTGTTCTTTTTTCAGTGGGGATTCAAGCAAAGATCATGCTTCATGAAGAACCATGCGATGATCTCCATTCGACTGATCTCAGGGTACGTCTCTTCTGTTATTCATTGTCAATCAAGCATAATATTTCAAGCCTTTTCAGCTTAAGATGTTTAGCCATCCCTATCTGGAGATAAATGTAAATTTAACCACAATGATGAACTGATTCAGGTTGATCCAGTCATCTTAGCTTTAAACTAGTGGAAATAAAAATCTACTGTAAATGCTAAGCAATTTTTCATTTTACATTTCATCTGTATAGCTCATACAGATAATAAAATTATGCCTGTGTTGAGAACTAGAAATGAATGATTACTAAGATAATGGATTTGTAAATCTAAGTCTTTTTTTGCAGAATCCTTTCTGTCAGTGCCATTTTATAGACAAATTAGATGGTGGTTAGTATCTACCTTCTTTTTGAACATGCAGGGTTTTGATTCAATTCTGGTGCAGTTACAGCACTGTGCCACTGAATGTAATTATCACACAGGTTTGTAATCCAACCAAAGAAGTCCATTCTTAAGATTCCATACTAGTTTCCATTTGATGATAAAATGGCAAATGTGAAGCAGTTGCTTGATGTTTATATTCATTATTGGAAATTATCATTTTCTTGTTCTTTAGATGGGGTCTAGACACAAGAAGGCTTTGATTGCTGAAAGTGTCAGAGAATCACTGCACAGTTGGTGTAAGAGGGTTAAAGAAAGGTCTAAGCTCTCCGTTGCTACAAGATCCACATGTTCACTTGAATCAACAATAGACGAGAGAGATGAGATCACCATTGCATCTGAGACTTTATCTCCACGTTCTTCAACAGGTTCATTAAACGAACAAGATCACAACAACGAGAACTCAGCAGCAGCAGTCCCTGATCCAGATTGCATCATCGAGGCTTCAGATCCTCCAGAACAAAACTTCTCCTTGCACATTCCAGAATATATACCCTATCCCGATATAGAGAACAATGCTGTTGACATAGAGGAATGCAAGAACACAAGTGATGACATAGAAGAGTGTCAAAGCAATGGTGATAACATAGAGGAACATCATCAACCAGAGACCCTTCTGGATCTGTTTCAGAAGACATGAAGACACTTCCATATTCTCAATGCTGACATATTCGTAGAGCCTCTTAGCCTGTAAAAAAACCTCATTTCCACACCTCTAACATAAGCATATATGACCCCCTAAAACATAGGCATTTCTGGGAGATTCCTATAGCTAATATGATCTTGATTCTGCCTTGCAAGTTGTATCTTTACCTAGTAATCTTATATACTATCAGGTCAAATGGAATACATATCAGTACTGTGTCAATGGCTTGTCTATCATACTTTCATGCATTCATTGATTACTTTAGCTTCAATTTGTGGCTTGCCCATTCATTGAGTATTGTGTCAAACTTTCACATCAGCTATGCATGGATACAAAAAAAAGGATTTAAATTCTATGTAACAGTTGAGAAAAATTCAATTTAGTTGACAGCTGCAACAAGTCTTCAACTCTATTGTACATCTCTGGGTTTACATTCTTCACTGGTGTAGCTGAGGTGGAGGCCTATTTTTTTTTTTTAAAACACTCAATCTCTATATTGAGGGAATCAATAATAATTTTTCATTTATTCTTATCATGTTTCGAACTCAAAATGTCTATGATCTACTACCGTATTGAGCAACACTTGACAAGGCGGAGGCCATAGGTCCAAGGGCACAAATTCTACTGCCTGCTGATATAGATCCTCTGGGATTGTTGGGTACCAAACCTTTTGAAGTGATTTCATAACCCACCTGGGGTTCACTAGACCAGAGGGCAGTAGCCATGCATGCAAGGGACAAAATGACAAGGCCAAGGATCAGGGCTATATCCACCACCTTATACGTGTCAACATTTTGTGGTTCATTTTATCACTCTCCTTCCATTCGTGAAAGGCATAGGAGCAGGAAAGCGATGATGCTCGTGAAGTTTTTGGCCTCACAAGTCATTTTTTAACTCTGACCATTCATTCATATGTTGGATTGGAGTGAGTTATAGGCTGAATTAGGAAATAAAGATGGAATTCAATTGCTCTCCTCCAAGACTAACCGGTAACAATGCACTAACCTTTCCCCCATGTATAACCCAAACGATAAAGAATGAAGTGATAAATAATTGTCCTTTCAGAGACTCAACATGGAAATGACTAGGTGATAAATAAGTGTATAACCCAAACGGTAAAGAATGAAGTGATAAATAATTGTCCTTTAAGACACTCAACATGGAAATGAATAGGTGATATATAAGTGTATAACCCAACATGGAAATGAGTTTCCACCAAACAAAATCTCTTTTTGGCAAATTCTGCTGTTAACTTTTGAACTATGGCCTAATTTAGCATCCATTTCATTAGAAAACGGACCTTATTATTATTATTTTTGCTTTTCTCGGAGACAATTTTTAACACGGATAGAAGTTTATACCATTACATGTAAAATGTATTCTTTGCATATATCGAAATTTTGAATTCTGAGATCAGAGGATAAGGAGGACAGAGGAAAATTACATGCTGATCAATTTAACACTTATTATTAAGGAAACCATTAAAACAAACTATAACCCATCTCATCAGGCCGGCTGGTCTGCCGGCGAGAGAAGACAAAGAAAATTTTTTACTAAAATTAAGGGGGACTTGAGGTAAGAAAAAAAAAAATTCAAGCAACAAGCTCTTCCTCCTTGTGGGTTACAATGGTGACGTCAGAAGTAGGGTAGGCAACACAAGTGAGAACCCAACCTTCATCAATTTGATCATCGTCAAGGTAACTACCGTCGGACTGTTCCACCCCTCCGGATTTGACTTTACCGGCACAGGAAGAACAAGATCCGGCACGGCAAGAGTACGGAAGATCGAGGCCGGCTTCCTCTGCAGCGTCCAGAATGTAAACGTCCTCTGGGCATTCTATCACTGAAGATCCACTTGGAGTCTCCAGCGTCACTTTGTACATAGCCAGACAACTCACCCTGCCGCGGCGTGCGGAGCCGGCCCTCAGGCCGAAAAGAGCCTGGCCGGCGTTCGGAAGGGAGCGGAGACTGGTCACTACTGGCTTCTTCGGGAGGAATGAAGTGCTCACCATGGTGCCTGAGAGAGTTGCCATTCCTGCGCTACTTCGTCTCCTTCCTCTGGAGCTTCTGCTTCTCTTAACTTGTCAGAGTTAGGCTCCAGAAATACGAATTATGATAAGGGCGTGTGGCGGACATGAATTGGGTAGAAATCTATCTCGATATACACGTGTCAGCATCTTGTGGTTCGTTTTATCAATACTATGTGGTACGTTATCGTTGCATGAATTTCGGCCTTCCATTTCTTTAATCAGATGTAAATGTACAACTTTAACCCTGGACATGGAGAGCCATTTAAAAAGAACAAAAAAATCCTATGACCCTATATGTTAATCATTCATGGGAAAGCATGAATTAGGTTTTTGTCCATGGAAAATTCTACGATCCATTGGATCGTGTGACTAATATTGAGTAATATTAAGCTACATGGCATCTGTTTCAAAAAATTATTGATACTTCATAGTTAAAAAAGAAATAATATCCTTTACTTAATGTGGAACGTAAAGTCTATAATATAAAAATATGGATCAAATCCATGTCAAAGTATTGCTTTTTATGATTTAAATTGAATGTCTTTAATTTTTATTTTAAATTATTTGAAATTGAATTTTTTAATTTCGAAATTAGTAAAAAAAAAATTTAAAAATGATATTGTTATACTCAAAATGAGTGAAATCAAACTTTTTAATAAATTTTACTAAATTTAAAATGAAATACAACTTTGGATAAAAGGAATAA
The DNA here is from genome assembly GCA_028571225.1 of Parsonsia alboflavescens. Lineage (NCBI taxonomy): Eukaryota > Viridiplantae > Streptophyta > Magnoliopsida > Gentianales > Apocynaceae > Parsonsia > Parsonsia alboflavescens. The sequence continues at coordinate 6,092,196 of JAOXNR010000029.1, read as the reverse complement.
TTTTTTTGTTATATTCTTATTATTTTAATCGATATTTGAGCTATTTTGGTCAACTAATCCTGATTATGTTTTGATTGAACACAAAAGAGTGCTTGCATTTTCAACCATTGAGTTATCCCCAAAGGGACTCTATTGTTCATCTTTTACGGTTAGTTTGGTAGTTTTAAGGGGAAGAAAAATGAAAAGAAAGTTTTAAATGAGAGAAAAAGAGATTTTTTTTTTTTTTTTTTTGAGTTTGTAAAGATGGATTACATTTAAATTTATTTTTACAAAAGCATCCCTATATGAATTTTGTAAAAGATTAAAAAAAAAAGGGCATTTCGTCTATTTGGTCCCACTAATTTAGGGTAAACTATAAAATGATTCTAAAAGGTTTTTTTTTTTTTTTGTCATAATGGTCCCACATGAATTTACTATTTACCATAATGATCCACATAACCTTTCTTCGGTCATTCTCACAGAGGAGCAAGTCACGTGCCCAACACATGAGGGTAAATATGTTATTTTGAAAAATCTTATTGCATATTTGGTTCCATATATATATATATATATCTAACGATGTTTAGGTCAGTTCGCATGCACCTCAACTGTTCTGCTAAGGCCTACAACTTATCGAGTCTAAAGTATGCAAGAAGATTAAGTCGAGCCACAACCCGTAATATGCAAGTTACAACTCCGAATCACTCGATCACATCCTTGGTCTCATATGTTTGGACAAAAGTATATAACAATCTCACATGTTTTTTCTTAACCATTATAATCCATTATGAATTTATGAACTATCGTAATAGTTCAAACAACCCTTATTCAGTCATTCTCAAAACAGGTCACGTGTAGAGCACATGATTAATTAATGAGGGCAAGTATGTCATTTTAAAAACATTTACAATCATCAAGAATTCAACTCTAATTTAACCTAATAGCGATGGCATTGTGGTTTTAGGTTTCTTCTTTTGCTATTATCTTGAGTATCATCGTTGCACTGGGAAATTGGTAATAACTATTTTTTACAAATTAACTATCAAGTCATCCTAAGAAGAGAAATAACATTCTTCACCCGTTTTTTATCAGTGACTTGGAATTCCAATTCATGTTTTTTATCCAAATTTACCTTGAATAATCCTTCTAAGGCAAATTCAATTTATTTCTTCAATTTCTCTTTAGCAATAGTGAGTTGAAGGAAAAATAATTCAAGTCTAATTTAATCATTCCATGGAAAGTTGAGATGAGCTTAGAAATTCCACGAAACTCAACAACAACCATAAAATGATATCTGATGGCCAAATGTCATCTTTGTCATTTGTATAACATCTATCATTATTTTGATGATAATCTCATTCGAGAGCAATATATTTAGATTACTTTTTTTGCAATTTAAGATATACATTTTGATTAATCCTCCAAAGGCAAATTCTGGTTATTTCTTCAATCTCTCTTTAGCATTTAGTTTGAAAGAGGTCAACAACTTGACTTTTTCTCCAAAGAATTGCTTACCAAGGCAAATGACAAGAGGAATTAGAAAAATTTTTAGTGTTGCTTTAGTCTTTTTGATAATTTCAAAATTGGAAGAACTGATTGAAGTCTATCAAGAAGGAAGAAGGGAACGCGCTTCTGGTTTACCCATCTGAATGATTCAACCGATAAGAAAGGTGTTTATAAAATTGAAGGTCAGTCGATGACATATAAACATGAGTAAGTGCTATGATGGAAGATGGCGAAACTTGTCTAAATGGGCTTGAAGAGATGAGAGGAAAGACGACGGTTGATAAAATTAAAATGAGATTGCATATGTTTGAGGAGTACATTAGCAATTCTCAATAATTTACAAAGGAATTTTTTTTCTTGCATCATACCATACCTTGAAGCTTTGATTTATTTTTATCTGTGAATTTGATTTTAGAAAAAGAAAAGAAGAAAAAATATATATTTTGAAATTTGAATTAGAGTTATATTCTTGATGATTGTGAATGTTTTTTAAAATGGCATACTTACCTTCATTAATTAGTCGTGTGCTCGATACGTGACCTACTTTGAGTATGACTACAGAATTGTTGTTTGAACCGTTGATTTGTACATAATTATGTTAAATTTTATATCCGTTTTATGTCGTTATCTTACGTAACTTAGCTTAATTATGTCATTTTAGATATATTTTACTTCCTTACGCTTGATTTTTGTTTGTAGGAATATTTGGTTGAAAAATGCTCGAGAAATTACCAAGTTGACACTAGGATCTTGTCTGGAACAGATTGTGGTGTGATGAAGCGGAGTAGTGGGAGCCAGACAGCTTTGACCAAGGGTGCTGACCTCGGTGAAAACTTTCAATTTTATTAGAATTTGATTATTTTTCCTAAACTACTTCTTTTTATATTAGGTTTCTATTTTATTATTAAACTTTTATTAGGTAATTACTTCTTTGTAATTGGTCTCTACTCCTACAAATATGTTCTTTTTCGTAGTCTTAGACATAATTCAAAATTGATTTCCAGAGGATTCGAAAACGAAAGACAGATTTTCTCTTTCTCTTTCCTTATTTTTTTTTCGATTTTATTAATCATGTCTTGTGAGTATTCCTCTTTTGTTAACAAGAACATGAAGTAGGTTATTTTGATATGGGATTATGAGATTTGGTTTGTTTTTCTATTTAAGATTTGATCTTTATTATTAAGTATTTGTGCAATTCTTGTTTTCAACTTATTAATTTAGTCTGATCACCTAGATTAATTTGCATAATTATATTGCTAGTTTTTAAATATTACCACTATGATTGATAAATCCACTAGTAGCAACTATTGTTTAAATTTGGTTTGGCTAATAACTTTATTTGACAATAGAGAATTGTATGAATCAAATTGCATGAAGTAAAGCTACTTTGTTTATGTAATTTGACATTGGTGATGCCTTCATGCTGATCCAATTTAATTCATTACATTTATTGTTCATTACAACGTAGGTTTAATTGATTACATTAGAGATTTTATTTCTCATTATGAGAAATAGATCTATTTAAAGGATGAGAATTTGAGCAGTAAGACAAATTCTAAAATCAACTACTTAATTGTATTATTTGATCAATGATTGGTCCCATAACAATTGACCTACGAATTGTTTCTTATTAACAGCTTTTTCATCTATATTCTCCATTTTAAATTCTTTGTTTGATTTTATTCTATAAGCTCTTACAAAAAGTTTCCATTTTTGCTACTTATTAATTGGTTTTTATTAAATTGAGATTCAATTCCCTGAGGATTTGACCCTATTTGCCCTAAATGCATTAATTTTGGTAAATATGTTTAATTTGTTTGTGTTACGACATATGGTCAACCGTTATAATAGTTCATAAATTCATAAGAGATTATGGATGAGAAAAAATATGAGTAAGAGACTATAATGGATGAGAAAAAATATGTGAGTAAAAGACTATAATGCATGAGACCAATATATACTTTTACCTAAACATGTGAGATCAAATAAGCGAAAAGAATTTTTAAAATGATACATCTACCCTCACTTGCTGGATGCATGACCTATTCGGCCTTGAAAATGACCGGAGAAAAGTTATATGGATCATTATGACATGTCCTAAAATATATTGGATCATTATAGCCAAAAAAATTTTTCTAAAATCATTTTATAGTTTGTTTTAAACAAGTGTGACAAAATTGGCGGAAAAATCCTTTAAAAAACACAAAAGAATGAGTATCATAGTAATTCACCAATCGTCAAATTGAAAGCCCGATGATTCTCTGTTTCTTCCCACTTTTGAATGGATCGAGAATTCTTGTGCAGCTGATGCCACATCGTTCTCCTTCTCTCCCCTTCTCTTAGCTTCTTCCTCAAAAAATCTCCAAACAAGAATGAATCTTCTCTCCAAATCCTCCCTCCCAAATTAGCCGCTAATAAACAAGTTATTCCATGACCTTTAGAACTTCAAGCATTGATTTGGGCAGAAACAAGTTGCTGATTTTGTTATGTTACACAAAAAGAAAAGCATGCCAAAATCTCTGTATAACATCAATTAATTCAAGACAAGCATCTCCGGCAGAGATACAAAACATACAGAAAATTAATGAGAAAAATTTCTTCTTTTTTGAGACTGAATTTAAAGTGCAGTGAATTCTGCCTCCTTATGGGTAGCAATGACGACTTCAGAAGTAGGGTAGGCAATGCAAGTGAGAACCCAGCCTTCATTCATCTGGTCTTCCTCAAGGAAGCTATTGTCACTCTGATCCACATTTCCGTTCACTATTTTTCCGATGCAGGATGAGCAAGCTCCGGCACGGCAAGAGTACGGTAGATCGATGCCAGCATCATCCGCCGCATCCAGAATGTATGTGTCGTCCGGGCAACTGAATTCTTTAGTTCCATCTGGGGTCTCCAGCTTCACTGTGTAGGTAGCCATGCGACTCACCCTGCCGCCGCGAGCGCCACCCCTTAAACCCAAAAGAGCCTGCCCGATGGTCGGAAGGGAGAGGGGTCTGGCCACTGCGGGCTTCTTTGAGAGGAAGGAGGTGCTCCACGTTGTCACCGAGAGAGTTGCCATTGCTCCACTGCTGCAGTTTCTGTTAGTTAATTTAGGTTCTCTTTTTCACGTCCAGAGAGAGAGATATAGGTATAGATGAGGGCATGTGGCTGTCATGAATAGGAAAGACATCTATATCCGTTTCCACGTGTCAACATCCTATAATCCAGTAACCTTAATGCTAGTTGTGGTTCATAATCCAGTATGTACCACAAACCAACCTGCTGATCCCTAAGAATTTCAAACAAGGGAACAATCAATCTAAACAAGCCCTAACTAAATGACTCAATCCAAGAAAACATTTGCGGGATTTCAGATTTGACACCTTTGATTTCGGCACTCAGCACTACACTTAATAGGGTTGTCCCCAAAGTCTTCTTTCCTTCCCAATAACAATAAAGAGACGAGGAAGAAAAGACAATGCAATTCAGGGCAAAGGAATTAAATCAAGAAAATGTGGCATAAATACTCTATATGGTGGTTAATAACAAGTAATCATAGTTCAGAGAGTTCCCAAGCAAAATTAATTTCCTCATCTGATCTTCCCGTAACAAATCCCTTAACCAGAAGACACAGTAATTGCAATACAAAATTAATAGGGGTGGGGAAAGAAAATGACTGAGCTAGCCAAAGGAGGGGCATCAACTGTGTAAGAGGGATGAGAAGAGCAGCAATAACTACAACCAAGACAGGAAATGCCAACATCCTTCTAGGTTTTTTTTTGTTTTTTGTTTTTAACCAAATTATCGAACCAGTCTCTGCATATTCTAGTAAAGCAACAACATGGTCTTTTGTTTTTCTACAGCCTGGGGAACAGGAAAAATCTTCTGAGCTTCCCCACGATACTGTGTTACAAACCATCATCGAATCCTGTTAATCCCTTTGATGAAATCATTGTTGAGGGGGGAGCACAAAAAAATTTGATTTCTTGCTTCTTCAGTTCTTTCTACATAATGAGAGTTGATTGAAGCAAAGTTTCACCGTCCCAGCCCAACTAATCACATTTGATATTTCTGTAGATCCTCCTCACGAAGAGATTAGAGCCTAAATAACCAACAGCCCCTGAAAAAGATGACAAAGAACAAAGTTTAATGTCATGATTCACACAATTGTTTTAATGTGTTCACCACAATTCAAATATAGTGTTTGGATGGCAAAGAACTTAAAAGAATTTCAAACATTCATTTCAAAAGATGGCAAGTAATACACGAGAACACTCACCGCAGAGAATTCCTAAGCCAATGCAAAACATCAGTGTATAACCAAAGTAGAAGCTTGTCTGGAAGAAACCTGACATCTTGGTCTTCACATAGTAGTAGTACACAGAATACAAGTACACATATACAGCTGTAGATGCAGCTGAGAAGAAAGAGGTCCATTGCCAGTGATAATTCTCAGCATTAAGCAGGAAGTATGTTCCAACAATTGTCACACAGACTGTAACAATGATGAGAATAAGGAAAACCAGTAGCATAAAACCATATACGTAGTAAACCTGTCAAAAAACAAGCAGAAATTTCAATGATATTCAACCAATAAACAAAAATGATACCCATGCAACTTTGGGCCAGTGCAAAGAACATAACTGATCTGCTATAAGGCACATATGCAAGGAAGAAATACACAGATGACAATCAATTTCTCTGATTTAACAAGTGAGAAAACATAACAAGTTTGTCTACAGTTCAATAGAGGTGCCACTACAAGTTCTCCAAGCAATCCTCATTCCAATGATTCACTCAATCAACATGGGAGTTCGCGAACTAGAAGGACAATGAAAAGATTACAGATCATCAAACTTTTTTTTCATCCCAAATATAGTAGCAGCAACACCCATGAGTTCATTCAAATGTTGGCTTGATAAGTGCCCGGAAAGGAAGTTCACAATAATTTCATCCCTCTTTGTGTGGAGTTCATATATCATTGTAAGAGGCATTGACATGGTGTCCACAGCTTGAATTTTAGAAAGGTCAACCACAGAACAGCTAGAGGACAACAATGTTTGTCTATCTCAGACAAATTTAAGCATCCTAAAGCATCAAAGCTGCATGAGTTCATTTTCTGCTTAACGTATTTGACCTAAGGTCAATTATCTTTAGTCATCTTTACAGAAATTCCTGACAAATGCCAGACCTCATTTGATGCATATAAAACTATGAATCCATTCAAATTAATAGATAAACAACACAAGGCATCAGGAAGATACAATCGTGTCAGTTAACATAACAATCTATGAGGTTTACCTTGTAGTTCCAGAAGGAGGTGAAAACAAAATACATTTCAATGAAAATACTGCCGAATGGCAATAAGCCTCCCATCAAGGACACTACGGATGGAGTCAAGTACCACTTCTTCTCCGGAATTGGCCTGGGAATGGTTTTCACTCGGCATGGGTTGTTTGGTGCACCACTCCAGTTCCTTCCAACAACTGTACCAACAAGTGCCAAAGGGAAGGAGATGAAAGTCCAGATGACAAGAATCACCACCATTGTTCCAAAAGGAATGGCTGCCAGAGACCCATAAAATATTGCAATTGTGTTGAGAATGAAACCGATCCCAAAGCATAAAAATGGGAAAAGGGTTGCTGTCAGGATCATTGATTTGATCCAGTGTTTACCTACAAAGCAAAGGCATTACTTCTTAATAATATCAAAAAATTAAACAGATTGGAACCAAAAGAAGGTAACTTCTACAATGTATAAAGATTAAAGAAACGAATTCCATATAGCCATAGCAGAGATGGGTAAGATCTGATTCATTAAATTTTGATAAACAAATGAATATATATATATAATCTTCAACCAAAAATGTTACAGTGGATTATATAGCCTGTTGCCTCAACAAAATTTATTAAATAAATATTCTCTTCCCCCACCTCCCAAACCAGAAAAAAGGGGTCATGGAAAGAGGGGGGGGAGGGGGGGGGGAGAGGAATCAACTAAAACACTGCCTCTGTCTCTCATTTCAGATAGTGGAACTACCCCCACAAGTAAACGATATGCCAGATTAATGTGCATTCACATATTCAACAAGGAATACTCACCACCATTGCGCGAGTACATTCCACCACTGACATAGCCTGAAACAATCGATGTCAAGACATAGCAAACAATAAAAGCAGTGCCAATTGTTCCTCTCCTGAATTACACACACATTACCATGAGAACAAGTCAATGAAATTTGATTTAAACAACATTTATACACAATATGAAGCAGTAAAATGAAAAAATAGGTTCCCCCACACACTACACAAGAGTTTCACTACTACAAAAAAAATAATAAAAAATCCACCCTCAATCCCCTCCCAAAATAAATAAGAGAAGGTAATACTTGGAATGGACCCTGCAAAGAAATTCAATAATAAACAGAGAAGAGAGATAAACCAATTGGTAATTCAAGTACTTTACAACTTACCCAACGTATAACATTCCCACAATTGCACATAAAATAACAACAAGAACCAGCACAGCTAGTTGTGAACCAGTGCCAACAAGAGCAGAAAGTAAAACTAAATTGCGGGGAGGCCGGAATACATCTCCATGGACAAGCTTCCAACCAGATTCTTCACTAACGTCCCTTTCCTGAAAATGAAGAGTTGAAATTGCTTAAGGATTAATAAGGAGACAATTTCTTACTTAATGACAGGTTAAAAGGGCAATACCAGGGTCTCAAGGTCATCATCTTCCCGAGCATATTTAGCATAATCATTTCTCAGAGTTCTCATGAGTATCATTGAGACCAATCCAGTAAGAAAGATAACCATCATGAAGGAATTAAATATGGAGAACCAATGAATCTGCAAATAAAAAAGGAAATTAAAACAGGTATAACTAGTTGAACATATAATAGCATTAAATACACTTGATACAAGAAGAGGACCTAGATGCTGAAATTGCAGTTAAAATGAGAGCATTGCATCCTTCTGGCACCAATGTTAATGCTCAATGCCACACGTGATTTATTAGAACAATAAAAAGAAATACAGACATAAACATTTTCAAGGACATTGCATCTCTATCATCTAACAACACCTTTGGAGCAAAGCATGCAAAATTCAAGAAATATTAATCCATATAATGACTCCACAATCAAACTGCCAACCTGATGTTCAAAAAAGGGGTAATCCAGGTATACATCAAAACGATGTGCAAAAGTGACATTTGTAGATGTCCATTTGACAGAATATGTCATATCCAATGTCTGTCCAACTTCCAATGGTTTTGGACTCTCCTGGGAGAGATTGACATGAATGATCTGCAAGAGGATAACAAACATTCAGTATTAGAATAAATAAACTAAAGACATAAAAAGGTATAATAAAATTAACAATACAAGCAAAGCGAAGAAACCTGATCCTTATTGTATTTGACATCAATGCTCTTATGGGTGTGAAGCAGGTGCTTGTTATCACCGTTTCTGTCAGTATGGGGCTCTCCAACAAATGCTACAAAATTGAGTATAATCAGATTTATAGCCTTATTGCAATGTATGATAATAATTAGACCAAAAAATAACAAAAGAACATGAGATGCATACCCCACAACGGTAGATCATCTGAACCCATGGTCAGCAAGCCAGAAAATAAACAAAAATACATTAGAACCATCATAGAAAACACCGCTCTGTAAGCAGGAAAAATTCATATAAAATATGCCACTATATGAATTCTCTAAGTTAAATCAGTAAAAAAGTGAAGCAACAAAAATGAGTTACGAGCAAAAATGAGTTACATACCCATGAAAAATTCAAACCAATAACTGTTTTCAATTGCATTCTTAAATTGTTTGACCTTGGCTTCATCAAGTTCAAGCTCACAAAAGCTGGTCTTCTCCACATTTTCTGTTGAAAGCAAATATTTATCACCACTTTGCCTAATTAAAGAAATGATTTAAATTACAGAACAAGAAAGAAATACGAACTTTTGAATTTTATGTCAATGAGACTATCAATAAGCTCATTTCCACCCAGGACTTCACCAAGACCACCCCATTTGTGGGCAGCAATCCCATCTGGCTTGCAAAACGGAAGGCTATAATAATTGTATGTCTCCTGTGGATTGTTGTAGGGCCCTACTTTGTTTACCCAGAGGGTAACCTTGTCTTCCTCTTGATACTGTTGACAAAAGTTACATCGTGTTATGTGAAGCATGACTAACAATCATGCTTCAAATTGTCAAAAAAAAAATTATCATGTTCAATAAATACATAAAGCTTTTATGCAATGAGAAACTCTAATATGCATTGCACATGGATGATAAGGAAAAGAACATGGGTGCAGCAAATGCTCTGCAGAGCATGAATACCAAAACATAGATGAGAAGGACATAATATAGAGGGTAACCAAGAGAAATGATCCACTCATTTTCCATTTGCCAGTAAAGAAGCAGGTAAAGATATTCATAAATTAATATCTAACAGTGAGCAGTTCAGGAACCAGAAAAATAGCATCATCGGGAAAAAACAAGCACAATACAGCCATCAACATGTCCTTCAGAGGGACCACGTAGAGGTTCTATGAGATACCAATTCAAAATGGTATAGCCAGAAAACACTAAGCAAAGAGCTTATCAGATAATAACTGAAACAAAATCTATACACGACCAATATTCCAACCTTGCCTCAATAACTCAGCAGATGCAATTATGACAAGAAATCATTACCCTCCAAGATGTAAGAGGGAAAAGGAGGATTGATACAGAAAAACAAGTTAGTATGGAAACAAAGGGAGAAGACAAGATAGTTTTATATTGTTTGTTTAGGCACATGTAGCTTCCTTCTCAAATTACGAGTGCACATCATGAACTGGAAAAAAAGAGATAAACTTTTTATGTTGTAAATTACATCCAAAGATTAGTTGATAACATGTGAATTATGTATATTCTCCATAGGTTGCAAGGGAGTCTTCACAAAGACTACTTTTTTAAGTGCATCTCAACTTGATCCAAATCATGGCCACTAGTCAAGCTAAAAGAAAACATCTATGATGGGTATATTACCTCCTTTCCCAATCACTCCCCTTGAGTGGTCCTCACCCACAGTTTCTGCAACAACTTACTAAGTTCCACATTATAAGACAGGTTATACGCCTTAATTCATATCATCAAGCATAGTAACAATAGACAGGTGCATAAACCAGTACCGCTACTACACAGCACCAATTCCAAACCTCCAGGGCCAATGCATACTTTTCTGTTTATTAGCACAAGAACTAAATTGCGGATAGTCTAAGTGATGCGGCAAAATTTTTGATAAATAAACAAGTGCACGGGTGTATCTGTGCACGTCTTTGACGTGAAAGTGGTCAAATTCTTGAGATCCATATACTACCATCGTAGAAATAATAAACACACACTAGTCCCACGCCAAAGTCTCGCATTTACACTTTCAGAACCAAAATTTTACTAATTAAAATAGCAATTCAAGACCAATCTCCAAAAAAGCATAAGAAATCAAATGCAGAAAAATGGTCCAAAAAAAATTAGCTGATATCCACAGATCTGAGCAAAAGAAACCTATTCGCGCAGATACTCAAAGATCCACGACACAGAATCCGAATGCAAAACAATAGTCGAGCTAAAATTAGTGTTTTCCTATATTAATACAAGAAGATCGAGCATGTTACTCAGAAATGTCTGACGGACTTACCTTGTGATCGTACTCGGATGCGAACGCCGGCGAATGGAGGAAAAAAACGGCGAGGAAAGAAAGGATAACGAAAGATCGGACGGTGAGCTGCATCTCGGGGGGACGAAGTCGCCGGCGTTGATTTGGATCTTACGGTGACAAAAAGTCGAGATAGAGCGAGACACGGGCGAAGGAGAGAGAGAAAGGGAACGACGATGCGAGGGTGGGCGTCGGGGGTCTATAAAATATGGGAAAAATCAGTGTTTAAGTATTTTGATAATTTGATTCGAAAATATATGAAAAATTACACCAAAAAGCGTTTGCTCGAAAAAGGTCAACAGGATTTGTTCGGTAGTAGTATTCAATTTTTGTACACAGTCACTCCGCATTTATAAACAAAAAATTAAAATTTATCCAAAAAAAAAATGCTCCCTCTGTTCACTAAACATAAATCAATATTCAGCTTTTTAAAAAAATTAAGATAATAATTTTTTCTTAAAACACTCATATTCATACACTAATCAAATTAACAATATTATAGGAAAGGGTTTTTCAACAAAATGATCTCACTAATTTATAGAAAACTATAAAATGATCTCAATTTTTATTTTTTATCATAATCATCTCACGTGTTTTTACGACTTTCCAAAATGGTTCATGCTTGGCGATCACTCGATCGACACATATTTCGATTTAAAAGACATTTCAATTCTTTCAACCTATACCTGTCCTAAACCAACGACGTCATTTCACTCTGATTATCTTCTCCTACTAATCCTCTGTACCGTAACATTCAATTTCAAATAAAAGAAATAATATTTTTGTTTTATGTTTTTTCTTCTTTTTTTTTTATAAAATCTCATAGTTTGTAATATTCTTAAATTTTAATGGAAATGTCATGATGAAAATAATTGGCAAAGAATGTAATAATAAAACATGAAATAATTAGGAATGGGGGATAAAGAATTATGGAATGAGGTAACTATCATTATTGAAACTAGTTAATTTTGTCCTTTTAATTTATAATATGTGCCAGTCACGTACTTCTTTCCACTGTGAAAGTGGTTGGAAAATGATAATTTGAAATGTTATGGTAGATTGTAAAATTATATAGAATCATTGTAGCAGGAAAAAAAAAATGTGGGAGCATTTTATAATTTGTCCTAAATTTGTGAGATTATATTGATGAAAAATCTTTCTTTTAAAAAGTTTTATAATTATTTATTTTTAATTGACACTTGTGAAGTTATTATGTATTTACAATTTTTCTTAATAAATCCTTATCTTACCCTTGGCAGCTAGATCAGCTATAGCTACCTTACTTTTTAATATATTAATAAAGTAAAATAAGTTGATATTAGATGTTCTATTTATTACTTTTTCCATTCGAAATTGAATGTCTACATTTCCATTTTGAGTTGTTAAAAAATGAATGTCTCATTTTCTAAATTAGTTAAAATTTTCTTAAGAAATTAATATTGTTAAGTGTAAAATGAGTTAAGTCAACTTATTTTATTAAATATTTGTGCAAGTCAAAATGAGACATTCAATTTTAAAACAAGGGAGTATACTATTATTTTTGAAAAATTATTCAAAGATATTATTTCCAAAATATGATCATTATTATTCTTAAAAATATTTATATAATGATTTATAATTTACATAATATTATCTAAATGTTAAAATTTGATTTGCAAACTTCACATTTTAGTGAAATTTAATGAATTCAAAGGTAATTCGACTCGAGTATATAATTAACTCAATCTATCTCGATATATTCAAAAAATCAAATCACTGTCCTCCCCCCCCCCCCCCTTCCCTTCAATATCCAAAGAAAAATACATATTTAAAATGAAACTTTCCATTTTACATCAACCAAAAAGTAATTTATGAGCTTTTGTTCTTGGGTAGTTGAGCATCTCGAATGGAATAATTATAAAGGATGCCCAAAAAAAAAAGAAAAACAAGAAATTACCCCTCTCCAATGGAGAGAGGTGTTTCAAGAGGCGCTTCATTTTTTTATATGCATATTTAGGCATCAATACTTAAACAAATTTTTTTTAGAAAAAAAAGTTAGTGATGGTGTATGTAATAATGAAGAAATCTGATTTAGGTACCTTTACAAAAGAGAACAATTAGATAATAATGGTGCATAATATAAAGATGTTTAAAAATAAGTATAAGACACATAGATCTCCCAATAGGCACTTTTTTTAAGGATGTCACCATCGAAGATACTCTGGAGTAAATTCACTTGTAACTTATTTATTTATTTATCTTTTGATAATTGATTTATTTTCAATAGAACTTTTGTTATTTAAACTGGTTGGCATGGCTTAAGTGGAAGTATCCTGACCCTTATTATCAGTTATAGCTTTTGGTGCAGTTGAACTGAAGGCCCGTTGCCAATGAATCCCATGGAAATTGTTTTATCTCCTCATTGGCAAACACATTAGTACTATGTCGATCTCCTCATATATCTGAATGCTCATCCAGAGTTTCATCGTTATGATAGATATGGGCAGATGGAATTCATCTACTCTATGCTAGACATCTCAGATGATTCAGATATTGATGACATTTGACAACCACACTACAACTCTAATTACGACATTGACTAGATTGCGGGACTCCCACTCTACTTTTGTCAACTACCTTAATGACCATCTTGACGGCCACCTTAACTTGAAGAATCTGCTTTTCTTGCTTTAATTGTATTTTGTCTGTTTGTAATCATGAATGACAGCTAGTCACTTTATGTAATATTTTCAAGTGTGAATATATCATGGTTTGAAGTTCATAGCTAATACTTTGGCTATATATAAGCATGCTTTTGCAAGAAAGCAGAGCAAAGCTAAATTTGTAAGGGAGTAGAGTAGAGCTAAATCCTCTCCTTTGTTCTCTCATAAACTCTCTTTCAGTATCTTGTATCTAAATGTTCAGTATAATTTGAATAAAAGAGTTTTACTCTCTTTCTTGTTTTGCATGTTTAATTTGATTTTACCCATTTTATCAATTTAAACCTCACTGACCCCTCCCCACATCATGCATTAAACTAGATTCTTTAATATTTAAATAAGTGTTACTATTATTTACATTACTTCTAGTTTCGAATAATAAGAGTATTCAACCTGAATTGATGAGATGAATTTACATCATCAAAATCTTTTGCATAACTTCTTGATTGCTATAAATATATTGACAAGATTGTGCACAAAGAAGGTTCTTACCTATTTATAGACATTCCATTGAGAATACCATTTTAACTAATTTTCCTTATATACTTTTGTTCTAAACATAAAATTTATAAATATGAAATTGTCTCTCAAAACCCAAATCATCAACAACCCATTTAGGGAAGGCTGGAAAATGCCTAGAGACCCAGAAATTTTGTACATAACATTAGTCCAAATTTTTGGGCCATCATTTCAGCCCAATTTAGACCAGCAACAGAAGGAGGCTACACAAACAACCCAATTCCCAAGTCATTGTAAAATATATCCCAATCCAAACACGACTCCAAAAATAAATAAATAAAAAATCTCCTGTTTTTCTTCTATTTGTTTATTGTTTTCCTTTTACTCCTAATAATAACAAGTTACTATGTCTATCTGGAATTAGATGTCAACGATTGGATAAATACAAAATTTACAGATACTTTTCCAAAAAAAAAAAAAAATCCAAAACAAATATAATGACATTTAATTTCTCAAAGATATACTCCTCCTGCTTGAATTGAATATTCACATTTTCATATTAAATAATCCATAAATGAATGTCTCGTTTTCTAAATTAATTGAATTTTTCTTAAGAAATTGATATTGTTAATTTAAAATGAATCAAGTCAACTCATTTTTTTAAAATTTGTGTAAGTTAAAATGAGACATTTAATTTTAGACGAAGGAAATAGTATATATTGAGAAGAATGGAGTGATTATTATTGGAAAGAAACTTTTCACTTGTTAAACTATTATTACTTTTAACTAAGATTGTAAATGTGCTAAATCGAGTTTGAATATGTCAAATCCATTGATTTGTTTATATTTTTTTTAGGCTCCAACTCATACTTGTTTAAACATAGTCAAATAAGCTTAGGATTTGGGAACTCATTTCTATGTGTAACTTTATTTTTCTCAAAACTTTAAAAAATCTTATATATAGTATACGAATAAATAAAATAATATTATATATAAATAGAATATATTATAGAGAATAAAAAATATATATTTAATAAATAAGTTATATTATATGTAATATTATAAAATAAAATATTATTTATATTAAAAATTCTTTTAGACTAAATAACCTAACAAATCAAATACATATGAGCTTTGGTGGACTCATAACAAAAGGAAAAGTAACACTAAGCTCGTCTCTAGCTAGATTAAAGCAAATTGAATTCAAACTTTTATCGAGTTGAGTCTGAATTGTTCACCAATCATCTCGTCGGCATGCTAGTCATTATACTCGTCGGCATTCTTGATTTTATTTTTAAGTTTTCTTTTAATTTCCTTTTTTCTCTTTTTAGAATTGATGACTTGGAGATGTAAAATGAACAGAGTGAAAGAAGAAAATAGTAATTAAGAGTGAAAAGTATGAGTATAAATATTTTAATTACTTCCTCGGAAATCCTTAATATGAGTAAAAATAATATTTATATTCAAAATCTAATCTCAAAAGGTTCAATATTGAATATTAAAAGTGATATGTGTAATAGAATGTTTCGAATTTTAGACATGATGATAGAAAGTGGAAATCACAATTGATCTTAAAGGGTATATGTACAGGGAGAGTGGAGGGAGAGGTAAGTATAAAAATAAAATAATTAGAAAAGAAAAAAAAGACACAAGGATTGTTTGATAAATTAAGGTTAAAGACATTATTAATTTCATGGAAAGAATATAATTAACTCAGGCAAATTTAGTTGGAGATAGTCTTCTCCCTTGATTCATAATATAAGTCGTTTTACAAAATTTTATAAGTATTTATTATTATTTATTTATCACTTTTATCCTTATAGTTATTTCCTACTTCAAATCCTTGAATAGTTTGACCGAAAGTTTTTTAAGATTTTGAATAAATCAATACATTATTTTTTGTATTCTTAATATGTGTGAAAAAAGTTAAAACAACTTATATTTTGATCCAAAGATAATAATACTACTAGTTTAATGTTACTTTTTCCTCTTAAGTGTGTATAAATAAATAAATATATATATATATATATATTTATATATTCCATTATTACCTTTCAGCTTCAACTCAATCATGCAAAAATAAATTCCAACGTTGTAATAATTCATGATAATGAAGATATGAATATTCAAGAGACATAAATAGTAGAATTGGAAAACACGTGATTTTAATCAAATTCAGCACTGAAATTCTATTACTTCATGATTGGGAATGAAGAACAACTATTAGTGGTAATATTAAATAGGGGTAATAAAAAGGAAAAGGGGTTTTATTGAGGGTGACATAATAATTTTTTACTGTTATAATGCTCATTTTGTAAATTATTATTATTATTATTTATAAAATTGAATATCTTGACTATTATTTTTTATCCTTTTAAGCACATGCTTCGCAATTTAAAAAAAGAATAATTATAATAAATTCATATTTATATTTAAATACCAAAAAAAAATAAAAAATCTATTTCACCATCTTTCTCTCTCATGCACCAACTTTTCACTCCTGCCACTGCAAACATATATTCCTTTCCTTTCTTCAAATCCTACCAAATTCCCAACTTTTTCTCACTCACAAGAACCCATCTCAATTCTCTCAAAGAAAAAGAAAAAAAAGGAAAATCCATCTCAATTATATCAATACCCATATCCAATTCCTTCAAAAACCCTTTGAATTCAATGCCCTTTTGCTGTTTTTCCAAGAGGAATTCTATATAGAAAACCCTAATTCCCCAAAATTTTCAATTTTGAGGATAGCCCAGTTTAATTCGAGGCATGATTTGTTGATCTGTGTCTGGGATTGGAATGAATTAAGGTAAATCAGGTTGGAATCCAGTTGGAAAGTGTTTGTCTTTGACGGTTTGAGATTGCATTTGCTGGTTCAGTTCTGGCAATTTCTTTTCTGAAATCCTTTTTTTTTTTTAGAGAATCTCGTGCCTAATTCTGTTGGTATCTGTTCGATTAAGGGTTGATTTTACCGGAATTTGATTGTGGTGTGTTTTAAGTTAGCTGGAAGGCATGAATTGAAGTGAATTCTGGGTACCTTCTGAGGATTCTCATTAGTTTTTGTTTGCTTTAAATAGATAATTCTTGTTTTCCTGTATAGAGCCGAAAGCTAGAAGCAGTTGAAAGCTAAACAAGGGGGGAAAAATGGATAAGTACGAGCTTGTTAAGGATATAGGGTCTGGGAATTTCGGTGTGGCAAGACTTATGAGGAACAAGGAGACAAAGGAACTTGTTGCCATGAAATACATTGAAAGAGGGCACAAGGTCAGGATAATTTACTTGCTTTATAAGCATTAGATTATCTATTTGATTGGCATTTTTCTTTATTTTGAGAATTCTGTGTCTTTAAGCATTTCTAGACTCCCTTTTTTCAAGTCGTTTTTCTTTTGTTCTGATTTATCTCTCTGTTTGTTTGATTGGAATCATTGGAATTTTAGCATAATTCTGCAGATTGATGCTTTGTATTCATCGTGTGTAGATTGATGAGAATGTTGCCCGGGAGATTATAAACCACAGATCACTAAAACATCCAAATATCATTCGCTTTAAGGAGGTAAGTGAAGGATGAGATCTTTCTGTGCTGAAGTAGAACGCTTAGCAAGACTTTGTTTGATTGGATCCGCATGATTGCAGGTGGTGCTGACTCCAACACATCTTGCTATAGTCATGGAGTATGCTGCTGGTGGAGAGCTATTTGAAAGAATCTGCAATGCTGGAAGGTTCAGTGAAGATGAGGTACCATATCTTTTCTTGAATTCTGTTGGGTTCTCTCAGCAGACTAAGGAAGGATCTTTCAACAGAAAACAAATCTTTTCGAAACAAAGTAGTTCTACTTTTGGCTTGATTTGTGGTTGTGCTTTGTATTTTCAGGCCAGGTACTTCTTCCAGCAGCTCATTTCAGGTGTCCACTACTGTCACTACAAGGTAAATTGGCAAGATAGTCTTGTTTGTGGTGATGCCATTCTGTTATTTAATTATGAACGTGCATTTCATTATTATTTGGACATTGAATCATAAGTATATTCATATTTTCTATCTATTTGCTATAAAGATTGCTTTAGCACACTGAGATTAAACATTTTAATTATCTGCAGCAAATATGCCATAGAGATTTGAAGCTGGAGAATACTCTTTTGGATGGTAGTCCTGCACCACGGCTGAAAATTTGTGACTTTGGTTACTCGAAGGTATAAAATGTTAATTGAAAGAGGTCCTTTCTTAAAATTATTTTCTTTTGGCTTACTTCAGCAACTGTTGATTGGTCGCAGTCCTCCCTTCTTCATTCAAGACCCAAATCAACAGTTGGGACCCCAGCTTATATTGCTCCAGAGGTTCTCTCTAGGAGAGAATATGATGGGAAGGTAGGCATCTTCTTCTGTCTTTAGATTGATTTTTGACCATTTTTTCCCCCTAATTTGAGTAAAATTTTCCATTTCATTTTCTCTGTCTAAGTGTTTCAACTCCTCGCACACTCTGGCAATTGTTTTTCTCTTTCAGTTTCATGTGTATGCATTCATGTTTTCTGGTTATCCTTAGATAAGATATACAAATATGTGTTTTTCACTTGCCCACTGAAAAGTTTATGGAGTACAAACCTTACTCTACAATGCTCTTGTCCCTCCCCCCCCCCCCCTTTTTTTTTCGGAGCAGTGATTGTACGTAGTGAAGGTCTTCTTAAATGTTACGTTGTTTTTGCAGCTTGCTGATGTATGGTCATGTGGCGTGACACTATATGTTATGCTCGTAGGAGCATACCCTTTTGAAGACCAAGAAGATCCCAAGAATTTCCGGAAGACTATTCAAGTAGGTTTTCTTCATTTTGGCATGACCATGCCATTACATATTTGCTTGTTCTAGTAAGGCGTGTAATTTTATTAATGTAATTTGTATTCCTCCCTTCAGCGAATAATGGCTGTGCAGTACAAGATACCAGACTATGTTCACATATCTCAAGATTGTAGGCACCTCCTTTCTCGCATATTTGTTGCCAATCCATCAAGGGTAAGTATAAAGTGAATAATTGATAGTTTTATTTCAATAAGCAAATCACAGTCGTGGCATATGAGTGATGCCACTCTTGACTACATGTTGATGTATCCACAACAATGCAAGTGTTTGTCTTTGTTGCTCATTAGAAAACTAGTTACATGAGCTTCACATTCTTCAAGTGTCTGTCTGGTTGTTTTGCCTCAAGGAATACAATTTAGACTCCTATCTCTTCCATAAAGGAAGAAGGTTTTACATTTGCATTATTCTGTTACATATTTATTTAAGTGATTTTTCATAGCAAGAAGTTCTAAATTGCAATTTTGGTATTTATGGCATTATTTACATGAGATGCACAATGTTTCTAAGAAGCAGCCTAGATATAATTAATTGCCATGCTTGCTCCTAAGTGTGGATTCTTGCTTCCCTTTTCATACTTTGGTTGAATGGAACTATAAATGCCCATCTAGGAAAGAAAAATCATCATGAGGGATCTACTGTTTACTATGTTTTGCCTGTTTTGAACAGCAATAGAAATTTTAGACCTGCTTTACTTCTTGTTTGTGCTCTTTAAGAATATCGCTCTTACTATATTATGTATGGCTTTTCCTATCAATCATTACAAACAAATTGTAAAATAAACATTGTTTTGCAGAGGATTTCTCTCAAAGATATAAAATCCCATCCATGGTTTCTGAAGAATTTGCCAAGGGAATTGACAGATACTGCTCAAACTGCTTACTATAGAAAAGAAAACCCAACTTACTCAATTCAATCTGTGGAAGAGATCACAAAAATTGTTGAGGAGGCCAAGACTCCTCCCTCTGCTTCTCGCTCAATTGGTGGCTTTGGATGGGGAGGAGAAGAAGATGAGGAGAAGGAAGAAGTGGAAGAAGTTGAAGAAGACGAAGATGAAGATGAAGAAGATGAATATGATAAGCAAGTGAAGAAGGCACAAGCCAGTGGAGAAGTAAAGCTTAGCTGAGAGGTCAATCCGTCTTCGTAGTCTAAAACTATTTTCAAAAAGTCTTGATGTCTGTCAAATTTGCACTATTTTCGGGTTTGTGTAAAAATCAGTTTAAAACTATTCAAGTCACCGTCTAGTAAAGCTTGTAGATGATGTACTGCTTTGATAAAAGAGGCTTCTGTGAATTCCGTTAGTGAGAAAGGGAACGTGCGAAAATCAGTAGGTTTACAAAGTACAGGTCTGGGTTTGTGTTTGTCTGTTTCAGAAACTGTCCTTAGTCTTCGTGTCTATATAATTTCTATCTATTAAGAGTTTGGTTATGCTGCTGCTTGAGTATATTTTCTTATCCTATGGTGTCTTTTTCATTTAGTTAATCTCTCCTTTCAACTTCATAGTATAAGCTTCTTTCTTTATGCATCTTCAGCTCTAGCTTTTGGAAAAGTGGGGAGGGTTTACCTATCCTTTGTAATTCCTTTCCATTTTGGCTTTTATTTTGGGGTGATTTGAGGTAGAGAATGAGGTGGGGTTGGGGAGGAGTTTTTGTTTTATGAATCTATGTATTTAGTCCTTTCGGCCGACAATCTGCAGAATGTTCTGATCTGGACGGTTCCTTTCCAATGCAAAATGATGAGAAATAAGGCTGGAAAGTATCCATGGTTCTTAAAAAGCAGGAAAATGCCCGACCGTCTTCAGAAGATTTGATTTGAGAACACTCCTATGGGTATAGTGTTTGTATAAAGTTCCATCACCATGCTTCCCAATAATACTTCGATTCAGCAGATTTTCTTTTGGTCATTTAAGGTGGACGCTGCAGACCTCGCATTAATAATTTGATAGACCTTTACGATGCCCACACACGACTACTGTTACAACTACTACCATGCTTCCTTAGGCCAAACTTAAGTCCTTATTTTGACCTTAAACAAATTTTAATAAAATAATATTAGTTTAAATTTAATACAACCATAGATAATTGTGAAACAAAAGGCAACCAGTGTAACATGCTTGACTTTCAGTGTCAAAACCATTTTTTTTTATAGTATAATAGGATAGGATGGAAATGCTCTACTCTAATGTTACGAAGGAAGAATCAGAATACTAGCGCAGCCTGGAGCTGCCACAATATTTTGCCATGACGTAGATATGCATGAATCGGGGGATTTTCCAGTCATATATTTCTGCATAGAAGTAGTCTCCAAACTGAACCTGGAGATATTGGAACCAAGTCAAGGAAAACAGGCGTCGGCTTTTGCCTTCTGAGGGTCCACGGCAACAGCATAACTCGGTACAAGTTTATCCCAGAAGAAAATGACATCCACCCAATTTTTTTTTTAAAAAAAAAACCCAGAAAAATTGGATTACGTTATCATTTTGTTAATATGAGTTTGAGGCCTAACAGAAGTATATTGACTCAATTTTTTTATAGATTCCAGATTCAGTGACGTGCAAGGATCTTGCATGATTTTCCTGCTTTTATATTCTGAATGAATGCAATATTAATACTACTGCATAAGATGTGCTAGGAATAAAAAGTCCATATTGACTGAACTACTTGTGAGCCTACGTTTAGAAGGGTTGGAGAGAGAGAGAGAGACATAAAGAACAATGCTAACCAGGAGCCGGGAGTTTTGAAAGATTTAATCAGGAGCAAACTTGGCTTCAAAACTCAAAAACATGATGCTGAGTACGAAGAATGAAAAACACACATGAAATCGAACACAATGTACACAAAAGGAGGACGTACAGGAATCATCTAGAAACGAATTCCAGCCTCCCGTACCTCACTTTGATTTTATCAAGGCAGTTGACTTTGTTAGCACCGTATGCAACTTCTGGGTCTCAGCAGAAATAGATTCCCTGTCAAACAGTGCAGAAACAACTGCAACGCCTTTTAGATTTGGAACCCTCAGATCCATCACAGAATCAGCATTTGAAATGCCAATGCCACCTATTGCAACCACTGGTAACTTGGAAGCCAAGCACACGGTTTTTAGCCCATCCAAACCAATAGTCTTATTGTTTTCTTTTGTATTTGTCGGATACACACCACCAGAGCCAATATAATCTGCACCATCCAGAAAAGCTTTCTGAGCTTGCTCTGGAGTTTTACATGAGACCCCAACGATTTTGTCAGGACCCAGAAGGGAACGGGCAACGCTAGCAGGTATGTCAGACTGGCCAACATGCACGCCATCTGCATCACAGGCGAGGGCAACATCTACCCTATCATTAATCAGCAAAGGAATACCATGAGTGCGGCAAATCTCCAAGCATGCTTTGGCTGCTTCCAGAAAGTCTTGAGTGTCGACTTCCTTTTCCCTTTAGATGTTATAAGTTATACATATATCAATGACAGCATGAATAATCATTTCGCATTGGACTAGAATAGAATGCCTGAAAATCTCGAGTTGTTCAATAATGATGAACATAGGTCTTTAAGGCATCAATAATACAAAATATGACAGCGACCTATAACATAAAATATTTGAAATTATTGCAAATAAGTTAGGACAACTGCATCTTGTTTGCATGATTATCAAGCATTCTTCCAATTATGTTGCATTGCTCATCAATGGACTAAAGAATATCCATTAATGAGGGGTAATGCTTCCATGAAGTTGCAATATTCTTCACTTTGTCCACCCATCTGTGTTAGATAAAATGTCCATTTCGTCTCCAATGTCAAAATCCCTTCCTTCCCTCACAGCCCAAAATAATGACGATATAAAACAAGCACAGTGAAATGATAAAAACATGCAAAGAGAAACTGACAATACTAAAAGTCTACACAACCAACCTAGAGATGCAGTGATTTGAATTTCAAACAGATTAGAATAAGAACATAATGAGGAGGAAGCTTAGATAAAACAACCAAAGAAAACAAAAAGAAGCAAGGATGAAAAGTTGCAAATTGCCATGCACAGCAAGAACTTAATCACTCCAGACCTCAGCTGAATCATAGTCACACCACCTTCAATGGCAGCTTTCACTGCATCAGTGATAGAACGACCCCATTTCAGATTCATCCTTGAGTCTGTAACAGCATATAGGAAGAGATCACTGGGATCAAATGGCTTCTGCCTACATAAAGTATGCTCATTATTCTTGAGCTTCATGAGATGGTCGAATGGACCTTGACATCCCTTTCCAATAATGATATCCTTACTATAGTTCAGGGCAGATTCAACATAGCATTTAGAAACCTATAAAGTGACAGAGATGCAAGGCTTGAGTAGAGATGAACCACACAGAAATGAGAAATGGCAGTAAAATAATTCACTCATATACAATGGAAGTAACAGAAACATGTCTTTGCGGAGGAAGACAAGTATGAAAGTAAAACCATGCACTATATCACTTGCAAACAAAATATAATTGATACTTGATAGTGCCTTATACTACAAGTTCCCCTTTTTTGCACTATTATTTAAAAGTTCTTTTTCCTTTAATTTTAATCATCTCATATTAACAGTTAATCACGCAGCAACTATTTCACCTTGGCAATCTAATGTCATTTCATGCAGCCAGAATATCTCTGTATCTCAACCAAATTCTCTATCCTGGCTATTAACTCGTGGTCTACAAAGATATTGAATCCCGAGTAATGATATATCTATCCTCTTTAATAACTTGCACGGTGGTTGAGTCCACTAATGTTCGGATCCACCATCGCATGGTTGCAAATTGAGATCTTAGATTTGATGAAGGGATTCTAGGGGTTTCTGCTTAATATAGCTAAAATTGAGACAAATGAAGCAAATGCCCAATATTAAGAAAAACAAGTCCCTAATCCCTTACCTTTATTATTGGACAGCTGAATTCAATGTTTTGTAGATCAAGAATGATGTCAAAAGCTAAATATCTATATTTCTAAAATAAACATTTTCTTATCTAATGTTTTACAAACAAATAATCCCATCAATTAAGGAATTCATATCCCAGAAACATATGAGTCCTACCACTAACCAATTTATCTATTGGATAATGCGAAAATTTATCCGTGGTTAAAAGCTCTCTGTAGTTTTTGTATAATGTTAAAATGAGACAACCAAAAAAAGGGAGGATAATTTCCCCTCCAAGTCAGTAAAGGACCCGAACTGAATAACCTTTATAGCAGAAATCACAGGAGAGCCTTTTGCTAGCTCAGCTGCTATTGATGAAGCCAAACTACAACCAGTTCCATGAGTATTGGGAGTTTTTATGCGAGGAGATGAGAATTCTAAGAAATCTTTGCCTGCAAAATCAACCACAAGCATAAGAAGACAGGTGCCCCAGAAAACCGTTGTATGGATTCCTCAAGAATTTTAATAAGTGCATTTAACATACCATCAAATAGAACATCGACGGCATCTGATGAGTCAGGAAGACCACCTCCTTTCACAAGAACATTTCTGAAATCAACAAACACATTAAGCATATTTGTCCTCGGGTCAATTATTCACAAGGAGAACAAAAGAAAAGAAGAACAGGAATATTTACCCAACAAGGAAAGATAACCTCGGGGGGGAGGGGGGAGGGGTAGGAAGTTGGGACAAGATTAAGAGGAAAAAGAAAAACTTAAATTCCTTAAATCTAAGAAGGAGACTAGAAACACCAGTTGTCAGAATTCTAAGCATTCCAGATTTTTCTCTTGCAAAGAAGCTTCATTTACTTTCTTCAGATAACAATTTGACAATTGATTTAAAAAAAGAAAAAAGAAAGAAGAAGACAAGATTGCAATGTGAAAAGCAACTTTTCAATGATTCCATTTTAACACAATACTGTAAATAAACTTTGATGCATTTGTAGGAACTCACCGTGGGCCAATATCATGGATTGATTTTGCAGCAGAACGCATGTCTGCAACTGTTTCCAATAACACTCCACCAAGCAAAGCAGATGCTTCATTCAGATTGGGTGTAACAATATCAGCCATGGGAAGAAGATCCTCCCTATTACAAGGAGGAAAAACTGCAGTTAGGGTTAGGCACAGTTCAGAGAAACAATAGAGAGGTGAACAAGTTAAAGAACATCTTGAGATATATCAGTAGTACAGACTGCGGAGGAGAAATCAATTGTAAAATTCACATCAATCTCAAATTCGGGAAAAGAAAAAAATAAACCAAAGAAATAATATTGACAGCTCTTGTGTTGAGACCTTCTAAGGTTGACTGGTGATCTAGTAGCTATCTACCAATGTATCAGCTCTCATGATAACAAATGACATACATCTGACCAAATTGGAAATGAGTGGGGACTGAAAACCCCACACATGCTTACCTCTTGAAACAAAAAAGGAGAAGAATTTGATCAGGCAACAAGGTTAGCCAATATAACAAGTGGTACATAGTTCAAGAGAATGGATTTTCTCTCATCAAGTCAGATGACATTGAGACCCAAATCCAACTTAAAAGTGAGATTACTTGTGAGAAAAACGAAAACAGGCTAGGCAACGACAGCACAAAGGACTCAGTAAATTGGGACTCCAAAAAATGTCCATATAATTCTCGCGAAGCTCCTACATGGCAAATGATAGCTAATAATTTACTATTGAAGCAGGTAAAGCAACAGAGAAGAATTAGACCATACTGTTGGCAAACAATGGAGGAGAGTGGAGATTGAAATTGATTGATATGTTTCAACAGGAACCCGAAAAGAATAAGGGAAAGGCCAATATAAGAGAAGGAAATACCATCTGCTTTTATTTGTCCATGCCTCTGCATTGACATATGCACAGGGATTGAAGTTTGTGACAATTGATGTGCATTTGTTCAAAAACAAAAAAAAAAGGTCAATCTTCACAATTAGCAATCAACATCTCATTCAGCAAATATAAGACAAATAAGAACAAAATCACTGAATTTTAACATAATACCCAAGCATCATCTTGGATTGACTTATAATGCTTGTCCAATAACTATTTTGCTTAGAGAAATCCAGAGTAAAATGAGAAGCATGCAAAGCCAGCTTCAATAATAAATGTAACAAGGAATGACATCAAATGCGATTACTAATTAGAAGTTATGCATGAAACATTTCTTCATCAAATATCAAGAACAATAAATCATTACTAGGAGGTAATCTTGATGGAGAGAGATTGGAGAAACTAAATCCTTAATTACCGAAAAGCATCTAGAACTGAGGGACCGGCCAGTACATCTCCACTCGTAGATACCATAACAGGATCAACCACCAGAGCTGCTTCAGAGTGACAATGGCACTTTCAAACTAAAACTTGAAGAAACAGCACTTAGTTACTAGGTAAAATCGCATTACCTCGAACTGGAAACTCCTTCAAACTCTGACAAAGGACCTTGACTATGCCTATTGAAGGAAGCATGCCTGTTTTTACCTAATATCATTTCAGTATCACTAGCTTCACTTTTCAACACTACCACATTGGTAGTAACCACAACTTAAACCAATTTAAATATCCAAAACAAACAAAAAAAGTAAAGCATGCATATCACCACATACTTATTATGCTCATTATATGAAATTCAAATAGCTACTTAGCATTTTACTTACAACATCAGGACGCATATCTGATAGCACAGACTTCAATTGCTCCGCAACAAATTCCTCCGGCACAATATTCACGCCCTAATATCAACCAAACAGATACCATTCAATATCAACACTTTTCAACTAAACTAACCGGCTCCAACAAATACGTATCAAAATCAAATCAAACATATGAACTCAATTGTGTGAAAACGCATTTGAAAAATAGTTGACCTGTACGCCTGCAGTGTTCTGCGCAGTGACGGCAGTGATAACAGTGGAACAATACACTCCTCTCGCAGCACAAGCCTTGAGGTCGGCTTGAATTCCAGCACCGGCTCCTGAATCGGAACCGGCGACGGTGAGAACGTGCGGAACTCTCACCATATCCTCCCTCTGCATTGCTGTTGGAGAACTCAACGACCAAAATTTCTGAAAATGAACAAAAATTCCGGGGGAAAAAAAAACACCGACGATTCAGCAAAGAATCAACTAAATTGTAAAAAAATCGATCCAATTCTGAAACAGATAATTAAAAAAAAAAAAAGAGAAGACAAGTTAGAATTCGCAGATTGCTGGTACTTTAGGTTTGTATGGGCAGAAGACGCGACAGCACTGAAGAGCCATGCAATTGAACAAGAAGCACCTGTTGCCTGAATTTTAAGCGGGGGGTAATTATTCGTCAGTTGATAAGATATACTACTAGGATTTCACAGGATTCTGGTGTTAGTTTTTACCGTGCTTACGTGTACGTTGAAAAATTTTTGCCACGAATAGGAAAATGAGAGAAAGAAAGAAACTGTGCTTGAAAAAAGTGAAAAGGATATCTTTCACATAGAAGTCTTGCTTGAGACTATTAATATGGAATATATACATATGCAATATTCATTTTTAGATATAGGGAGTATAATTTTTATTTCAATTGATTCATGATTTAATATATTCTACTCATGATTAAATTAATTTCTACTACCTCATCATTTTAACTTCTTTTTTTCCATTTTGAATTTTTCTTTAGTTTTAATGGAGACATATTGTATCATTCTATATGTATTATTACTAATATTTTTCACAAGCATATATGTTCATATGATTAAGTTACAAGTGAAATGCAAGTACTAATAAATAACGATAGTTATTTGTAGGTATTTATATAAAAAAAGTTTTATTTACTTCGAATGAGAAAAATGATAAATTAAATAACATCTTGTTATATTTCACATGTTTGTGTTTTTATGCAATGCCTATACTTAATTGAATTGATTTTAGGTATTCAAATTGTTTCTTTGGGTCAACAAGTATCGTACAATACAAAAAATTTAAAAGTAGTATGTCAATTCAATTTGCATAGATATTGTTGAGGTTCGATAGAAAAGAAATCGAAAAAATTAAACTGATTGTCTAATACGATAAATAAATGCAAGTCAACTTTTCAATTTATGTTTAATTGAATAAATTATGGACAATTAAAAAAAAAACAATTCCACCATTAAAGGTGATATAATGTTCATTTACATGGGAATGTCATTTACCAATGGCTGATCTATAGACAATGATTTATTTTTTCGAGTATACCAAATATGCTGGTTTTAGCCACACATTTTGATCTCATCCACCTTTTTTTTTTCCCTTTCCTAGAATTTTTAAGTCCTTGTTCTATCCATATTATTTAATGAAGATTTAAAACTATTATATTTAAAGACCGTATGTAAAATTTCAGATATGTTAATTATGAAAAGAAATTTTGTAAAACATATATAAAAATTATTTTCTTGTAGTAATAAAATTAAAAATTACCTTTTCTTCCCAGAAATAAGAATACGAAGCTTTGCTCCCAGGGACACAGGTAAGTTGATAAGTCTTAAATGATGTGACAATAACCTTCCAACTAGTAAAGATTCAAGGTCCGAAATTTACATCATTTTACATTCTACTGGATTAAAGGACCTTTGGTCCAGTGGAGCCTTTAATCCAAATTGCTCACTATCAAGATAATTATTGCAAAATATTTGTTTCAATATTGTTTTTGCCTTTTAAAATACATATCCTAAATTTATACAAAAGCTAAGTAAATGGGAATTGATTATAAAAATAAATATCTTAAACTTTTTTAAACAAGAATTTATCTTGGGGAAAAAAATAAAAAAGAAAATTTAATTTAGGAAAAAACAAATAGAAAAAGAGTCAGCGCTTATGGTATAACTTTAATATTAATTTGGCCACTAAACTTATACTTTTTTTTCAATTTAACCACTGAAATTTTAATTGAGTCAATTTAACTATTTTACTTTGTAGGAATGATCAATTTGACCATTGAACTTCTATTAAGTTGATTTAACTATTTTACTTTACGAGAATGATCAATTTGACCACTGAATATTTTTTTTGTTGTAATAATTTTAGAAATTGTAAAAAATATAATAAATTATAAAACAATGGAATAGAGGTTTTTTATTATAAATTACTTTATAAAATTTTATGATTTTTTTTTTATATTTATCTTTTTATTCATTATAAAAATATAATACTATTATTATTAATTGGCATAAACTGCCCATTTTATTTTAATTGGCATAAATTGCCAGACATATATTTAGTGCCCATATCATGCCCAGTCTTTAATAGTATATTTAAATTGGCATAATAATAATAATAATAATAATAATAGTAGTATCATACTTTTATAAGGAACAAAAAGATAAATATAAAAAAAAACTCATAAAATTTTATGAAGTAATTTATATATATATAAAAAATATATTCCATTGTTTCATAATTTATTATATTTTTTGCAATTTCTAAAAGTATTATAATAAAAAAATGTTGAGTGGTCAAATTGATAATTCTCATAAAATAAAATAATTAAATTGAATCAATAGGTGTTCAGTGGTCAAATTGATTATTTTTACAAAATAAAATAATTCAATTAAAAATTTTGGTGATTAAATTGAAAAAACGATACAAATTTAATGATTAAATTAATATTTAAGCACTTAGTATCGTGGGAGAGGGAAAAAGCAGTATCCCCGGGCCGTGTATGTGAATTCCCCAACCAAAAGAATGGGCCGATCATTTGAAGAAAAGGGAACACAGAAATATACAAGTGGGCCGCTGATCGGAATTGCCAAAAATTCCGCTGAAATTATCCCGCCACTTCTCAACGCGCTATGATTTGAAGCTTCCCCAATCTTATTCTCTCTCACGTACACACGCACAAAACGGAGTCGCAAATATTCATACCGGAGAAGCTTCTTGTTGCTCTAGTAATTGCTACTGGAGACAGCTTTCGTTCCGATATTAACGGTAATGTCCATGGCCTATAGTTTCATTTTCTCCTTACTTATCATTTATCAACATTTCTAAGAAAATTTGGGTCAGATACAAAATTTTTCTGCTCTGCATTTTCCTCGAAAATTGGGATTTGGGTGTACATGACAATAATATATGTTCCTTTGTATATTTTTCATATATTCAGTGTTATTAGGGTTACGTTAAAGATATGCCTCTGATATATTTAATTTATTTGAATTTCAAAATGCGAAATGAATGAGGATTTTAAATAGTTATGGGTTGAATCCGAAGTATGGAGAATCGTATTGCATCACCTGGTAATTACAGAAGACAAACCTTATATGATGATTAGTAGTTATGATTCCAGCATTTGAAAAGCCACACAATATTTTCAATTAATGGTCACATTTCATTTGTTACTTGAAAAAGCTTACCTTTTATTTTGCAAATTCAAAGCTTGATTTGATAGTGTATTCGGGTTTTGATGACATACACATTTTAAAAGTAATTTTCTGTAAAGCACTTAAGTGGTTTCAGATAACATTTGTATAACAACTAAGGATTATCAAAGAAACTGGTTTAACAACTTTTTCAGAACCATTAAAAGGGGAGAGTTACGGACTCTCTTCTATTTGTTAGTGCATGCAATGTGTGTCTCTTGGAAATTTTTACTCCTTTCTTTTGCTTTCTACTCCATACTTGGCCATGCATTTTGCATGGGTTATCATTTTGTTTTTCTTTTTCCACGTGAATAGCACAAGTATGCTTAAATCGGTGTCTCATTTATGAGTCTTTTAGGGCTACAGCATTACATCTGGAGCATTTTGCCTGTTGTTGTGGCTACAGATTTAGCAGATAACTGGCAAGCGTGGGTGAATATGTTAAATGGACGAAGGAAGGCAAGTTCATAAAACATCTGGGTTCATTCTTTTATTTTGGCGTGACATTTTCCTTAGTGTAAATCATATTTTGATATTGTCTCTTTTGCTTGTTAAGATGTAGTTGGAATAATTCAGCTGACAGTTCCAAATTCAGTGACAAGTTACCAAAAGTTAATTGGTCTGAGCATGCCAAAGCGCATAATGATTTTTCTGATCAAGATAACTTCTTGATTTCAAACTTCCTTTACTCCCTTTCTGCTCAAAAGCCACATATAGAAGAAGCAATGATTCAAAGGTACTTTATCATCATGGAATTTATAGCTTAATAGTTTCTTTACCATCTTCAGTTTGTTGGACAATAACCTTATATCTTTTTCCAAAAAATTTTAGACACTGAGCATTAAGTGGTTAAATTTTAGCAACCATATCACATCCGTAATTTTTCCAAGTGTGCCTTGTCTCTGTTTTACTTCTTTCTTGCATGTTGGCCATTTGTTATCCAATTCTCTTGGTGTAAGACTAAACAATTTGACAGCCAGATATCTTTGCCTTTTGATGAACTATACTTACTTTCGACTCAAATGCTTGGTTTCTGAATCTGAAACTTTCTTGTTTTATGTTTTGCATCCTCAATTTAAATCCTTTGGTGAACAAACTGGTTGGTTCTTTCAAGTATTTACTATGGCCTTTATCTTGACTTTGCTCTTCACTTTGTCTTTCTAGGGCAATGGTCTGCCAAGTTCAGAACGCAGGATTGCACAATCCTGAAGTTGAAAGGGTAATCCTAAAGAGTTTCAGTAATGTGACGAGGGTGATCTATTTCAATAGAATATATTTGCTTCTTTTTTTTTTTTTGCACTTCTGCATTACTCATTACAAAAAATTATTTAGGTAGGTATACCTTGAATGCATGCAAATTGTGTTGACATGCACCTCTTATTAGTTCAGGAACTATTCTAATTCTTTTCCTGCCAGTTTTATCTTTATATTAGTCTATCATCAACTCCTTTAACTTTGTATATATTGCACTTTCTTTGTATTATACTATTTTGGCAGGCTTGGAAAATGCTTTCAAGTATAAACCTTTCTTCCAAGAATTACGTAAAGCCTGGTAAAACTCAACTGCTAGCTAAAGATTTTAGTGCTTCTACATCTCAAGAATCTAGGCAAGTTTCAGGGAAATCCAGCTTGGGCATGAATAGTGCTTTCCAGGGACATTTACCGATACATCAAACCTTCAGTACTAACGCTAGTGCGAAAGTTGGTGAGCCCAGCATTTTCACCAGATCCTCTAAGCCTCCAACTACCAATGGTGTGTTTGAAGAGAGAACGTCACTGAACAAGCACAGTACAGTGCATGCTGCAACGGGTAATGTTTCTTATCTGCAGGCTGCAAATGGAGTGTCTAGCAACTTTGCTGAAACACATAAGTCTGAAAATGCATATCAGGATGACATTGATGATGATAACATACTTGAGGTAATCTACTTAGTTTGAATACAACACGATAGCCAAATCAGTATGGCACAAATTGGATGATATGTCATCTAATATTAATAAGCATCAATTTCACCTATCATGCCTGTTAAGTTTCTGGAACTTGCTCAGCTTGAGGTTAAATTAATGATTTTTAGAATCTGAACATGCTCAATTTGATGACTGCTTGCTAAAAGCGTGCAATGTTTTTCTTTTCTTTTTCTGACTGTCAATTAATAGTTGTATTACATTGATACGACATGTATCTTTTTTATTTCAATTCTATTGTAGAATATTGATGTGGACCAAATAGTTATGGAACACTATCAATCAACCTGTACACCTCAACCATCAATCTCAAAACTTCCTCCTATCACTCCTGTTGCAAGTAAAGGAAATTTTCAAGGACCTGACAAGACAAGTTTGCCACCAGAGTTGTGCTCAAAGTGCAGTCATGGCTTTAGTGTATGGAACAGCATTCTCATGCCCTTTTCATCACATGTTTGGAATTCACAAAACGAACTTGTTCTTGACTCCTGATTTTATTGCAGCTTGGATCTTGCCCAGAAGCTTCAGTGCATTTACAGGAGCTGAAGGATATGCTAATTGGAATATCAAATGATCTTCTTGACAATATTACTCACCTAAATGTTAATCAGATAGAGAAGCTCCGTCAAGACAGGTTTGCTTGCCTTTTTCCTTTCTTGTTTCATTTAGTTTTGATAATTGATATTGATAAAGAGATCCAGAGACAAGATGGATAAGCAACATGGAAATCACCTATGTCACTGATTGATGTTGCTTTCTCTGTATGTTTCTGTTTGTCTTCTTCTTAACTATTACTTTTTATGTCTTCTTTTTAACTATTACCCTTTACAAATTTTCCTGTTCTGTTTGTTTTTGGCATTGCACAACATGCTAATGTATTACCTGTTTTCATTTTTTAATTTAGGCTGCAATTGAATACACAAATTCAGCAACTTGAAAAACATCTTCGTGCTACATCTGCCAGTGATGAAAGGAAAGTCTCATACCTTTCTGCATCCACACCAACAGGGATAGCTTTTCAGTATGAAACTCCACAGACATCATCTTTCAGGATTGGTCCCTCGAGTACTGATTCACAGTTCTCTGTACACAAAGAATTCAATGGTTTCAATGGGTTGAATTCTTCATCAGTGTCATTTTCTTCAGATTGGTGTGGTGCTTCAACATTTCCTGTGGAAAGAGAACCTTATATCCCAAAGTATGTTGATGTCAATTATATAGAGGGATCCGGTGACAAAAACTGGAGTCGCCTAGATTTTCCATGGACAAAAAAGCTAGAGGTCTTTTTTCTATTTATTCTTGCTTTAATATTTGAGATGTGGACTTAGTTTACTCTTATATTTATCTATCTCATTCACTATTTAGGCAAATAATAAGAAGGTATTTGGTAATCATTCTTTTCGTCCTAATCAAAGAGAAGTGATCAATGCAACTATGAGTGGGCATGATGTTTTTGTACTAATGCCGACTGGAGGAGGAAAAAGTTTGACATATCAGGTAAAGAGTTCTGTTCAGTTCCCTTCATTATCTTGTGCTGAAGTCAAGTGTCAACCTAAAAGAGGTGAGATTGGTATCTAACTTATTCCAATTGGCTGTGCAATTTCATTCCCATGTCCTTGCTTTAGAGAAATGGACTGAAAGTACACTTTTAAGAGACTCAACTCTCATGGCCACTGCATAATGCAGTTACTGTATTCTCAACCCATGCTGGAGTTAGCCTCATAGGCAGTATCTAAAAATAAACAAGAACTTTATTGATACTACCTCCATTATGTAATAATTGTTTCATTTGGGTTTTGCAAATGTATTAAAGAAATGATTAGATTGTTTTAATTACTTGTAGAAAAAACTAAAATACCCTACATTAGAATTTGAAAAATTAAAGAACTAATTAATATAGTTGTATGAATTAAAAAATAATAATAGTTGTTATGTTGGAAAAAGAAAAATAAATGAACATCTGATGTGTGTCAAATAATTTGGGAAGTTGACTGTCCCTGCAAAATGGATACATAGTTTTTCCTGCAGTTGTACTTGGTTACTCATTAGATTTTTTCCTTCTAGCAATGGAATTTTATTCCTGGTATTCTTTTGAGCTTTCCACTGGCTTCTCTTCTGTTATTCCTATGACATTTAGTAATTATTTTTTCTGACATGTTTTCTGTATCACTATTTTGTTCAAGAAATATAAATTACAACTATAAAGGAATGCAATCGTTTTGTATAAATGGTATTAGTATACTGCGGAGGTTGTATTGTGTTTTACAAGTTTTGGTGTATGCTGTACCCTCTTAATGATTGGACAATGTCCAACCTTCTCTGGCAGCTCCCTGCTCTTATATGCCCTGGGATAACTTTGGTTATTTCACCTCTTGTGTCTCTCATCCAAGATCAAATAATGCATCTGCTACAGGTCTGTGGGCTTTTAGTTTATCTACTTGATTTATTTTCCTTCATGTGCAAATACCCTCAGCTAAGTTATTTTTTCAATCATTTATTACAACATAGGCAAACATACCTGCTGCTTATCTAAGTGCCAACATGGAGTGGACCGAACAACAAGAGATTCTGAGAGAACTCAATACAGATTATTGTAAATACAAGCTGCTATATGTTACCCCTGAGAAAATAGCTAAGTATGTGTTTTTGTTCCCGTATTAACTTCATGCTCTTAGTAGATGATTTCTTCTGAAGCCGCTGGAAGCTGGTTTTCTGTTTTCTGTGTATATGTATATTTTTCAATCCCACTTAAGTTGCTAAAGCACAAGCTAGTGAGATGCTTCCTGTCTTGCTAACCAGCATGTGCAATGTTACTTCACAAGGGTATACTTGGTGATAAACTGGTTTCAATTTCATTTCCTGCACCTAGTTAATTTATTCATTTCCAAGCTTCATAGAAATGTCTAGAAGTATGCCTGTCGATTTCCAAAATCATTGGATCATGTTAATATTGATGAAATAATTCTTTCTTAACTGAACTTATTTGAGATGCTGCCAGACAAGCAATGTCTTAGTTTTAGCCAGGAGTTCTTATCAAGGTCATCCTGACTGAATGATCCACCTCAATTGGATTTGGATGTGATTGATTTATTGGGTTTTAATGATTAATCTGT
Source organism: Parsonsia alboflavescens (assembly GCA_028571225.1). Taxonomy (NCBI): domain Eukaryota; kingdom Viridiplantae; phylum Streptophyta; class Magnoliopsida; order Gentianales; family Apocynaceae; genus Parsonsia; species Parsonsia alboflavescens. The sequence continues at coordinate 6,056,609 of JAOXNR010000029.1, read as the reverse complement.
TTCACTCCAATCCATCTGACCAAGGCAAGGTTTAATAATATATGCTACTTGTACTAATTCTTCTTTTCATGTATCAAAATGAGAATATTTGTGAAGAAATTTTCAAAAAGCTTGTCAGCAGTTTTGACTACTTATACATATGACAAGAGAGACATATATTTTGCCTGTGATTGTGGATGACATCTGGGCATCACTTGGTATTTCATGTTGGATCATCTCTGGGCATCACTGCCTAGCCGTTGGTCCTTCTGTTATCTCTCTCTCTCTCTTTCTCTCTCACTCACACACCCACACACTCACACATTTATTATAGCAATTATGCAACCTTACAGTTGACCTGCATCCTAGAACTTTTTAATTCAAGAAACCTTAGTAGCAAGTTCAATTGCTAGAGTTAGGATCAACATGTCTAGTCCTTTTGATCAAAAGCGAAGCAAAAGCCTTGTGATGCATTTGCCTGTAAGTAGTTATCCTGAAACTTGTCAGATGTTGAATGCTAGCGTCACACATCTGTTGAGAAGCATCTGAATCATACTGTTGTATTTAGAAACAATGTGACCATGAATTTCATTGCATGTAACCTAATAAGCAATACACTGAATTTTTTGTGCATTTTTCAATTAATATATTTTGTCATAAAGGCTTCTAGATTACATTCTCAACCAGATTTCAGGAGGAAAAAAAAAGGGAGGAGATGTTTTCATGTGATTGATTCTAAATTTCCAATGTAACCAATGTTACAGAAGTGATGTTCTGCTGCGACATTTGGGGAATCTGCATTCTCGTGGATTACTTGCTAGGATTGTTATTGATGAAGCTCATTGTGTAAGCCAATGGGGACATGATTTTCGACCAGATTATCAGGTATTAGATCTCCCTTCAAATAAAATCCAATTCTTGTTAAGTTATTTGATGTTAGTTTAGTTCATGTTCATATGTTAAGTTCATCTTTCCAGGGTCTTGGTATCTTGAAACAGAAGTTTCCAGATGTACCTGTCTTGGCCTTGACTGCTACGGCAACAATTAGTGTCAAAGAAGATGTGGTGCAGGCTCTTGGTCTTGTTAATTGCATTATTTTCCGGCAGAGTTTTAATCGTCCTAACCTACGGTATTGAATAATTAAGCAAAGCATTTTGCCAACAAGAAAACCAAAGATGCACTTGCCTTATATATCTTTCCTGCATTGCAGGTACTCTGTTATCCCCAAGACAAAGAAATGTGTCGATGATATTGATAACTTCATAAAACAGAATCATTTTGATGAGTGCGGAATCATTTATTGTCTTTCAAGAATGGATTGTGAAAAAGTTGCTGAGAAATTACAGGTTAATATCTCTCTATTGGGTTCCATTGAATGCACCATATACCATGATTGGGAATTCTTATCACTAGACTTAAATGGGGGCTGCTGATTCCTGAATGGTACAATCTAGTTATTCAAAGATAATTTGTATGTTTGATGCGTATGTAAGTATGCATTCGGCAGGCCTTGGAAAATTTGAAAGAATTCTAGGACTCCTTACACTTGAATTCATAACTTTTTGTGGTGCCATATGGATTGTGTTTCACTTTCAATATGCGAGCACTTCACAAGCTATATAATTAACAAAATTCATTTGATGCTACACTAAAGTATTGATTTGATTGACAGAACTTCTACTACAGCATAGCTTGAAGTCCCATGAAGCACCTTCTTGGGGAAAGATCCTACTGGGTTGTCATTGCTTTGATTCCTATACACGAGCGCACACACACAACTGCTACCTTGATTGAAATACTTGTCCTTTTGAACTTTGAGTGCTGTAGAATTGAGCTCTTCCTGTGTCTTTATGGACTTGTTATTTGTATTCTAATAGAAAATACTATAGTTCCTCATAGTGCTACTGACTGAGGTTTATTATCCTCATTCTTTGGAACTTTGTTTAGAATGAGATTGTAGATAATTACCTGCCATAGGGTTCGGATCACATCTATCCTTAACTACCTCCAATCCCCATATTTTGTCACTGGTCAAAGCTTTTGCTGCTTTTTTTGTACAATAAGAAAAATCAAATGGGCAATTTGATCAATTTCACACTGGCTGGGGTGCCATGACATTCTGATTGTTTATGATGGTACATATTATGCTGTCAGAAGTACGGTCACAAAGCAGCCTTTTACCATGGTAACATGGATCCTGCTCAACGTGCATTTGTTCAAAAGCAATGGAGCAAGGATGAGATTAACATCATATGTGCTACTGTTGCATTTGGAATGGGTACAGTAACTATTTCTGATGTTATCTTTAAAGCTGATAAACATATCTCCTTACACCAGATATTTCAGGTATTAACAAGCCTGATGTTCGGTTTGTCATTCATCACTCTCTTCCAAAGTCAATTGAAGGCTACCATCAGGTTGTCCTGTAACCTGTATTTCAAATTTGCCGTTTTACATTCTAAAAAGATGGTAACATCCTAAAACATGGAGATATTGTAACCCTTGTCTGTGTTTTTTGCTTTCCCTATATATAGGAGTGTGGTCGTGCTGGTAGAGATGGCCTACCTTCATCTTGCGTCTTGTACTACAGTTATAGTGATTATGTGAGTTCTCTTTGCTTTCTTATACTGTTCAATTACATTGTTATTTTAGATTGTTGCTGTAGTATATTATTGCTCACATAATATCCTCTACTCAAGTTACCATTGTGTTTACTGGTTGTTCCTCTCTTCTTTTTCTTCTAAATGCTGCTCTACATGTATATGTGCGATCTTCCTTCTTCAGATTCGTGTCAAGCATATGATTAGTCAAGGAGTTGCAGAGCAGAGTTCTTTTTCATCTGGATATAATCGTTCTACAGCAAATGGTGGGAGAATACTGGAAACAAATACTGAAAATCTTCTTAGAATGGTACTTAGGAAAACTCAGTTCCTCATGTTACGATTTTTGTCAGGCAGTGGTTTACCAACCGTAACTTTTTTCAGGTCAGTTACTCCGAAAATGATGTTGATTGCCGACGTCTCATACAGCTGATTCATTTTGGAGAAAAATTTGATTCTGTCAATTGTCAGAAAACATGTGATAATTGTTCCAAGACTCAAAACTGCATTGAGAAAGATGTCACAACAATAGGAAATCAATTGGTCTGTCCCTGTTAATATTTGTCAATCTTATATTCCAGTCCAACTACATTGTGCTTCTGCACAGCTGAGCATTTATCTATTCCACTAAAGGGTATCGTGCATGCACTTGTCAGATTGAGCTCGTGAAGATGACTGGACAACATTTTTCATCAGCTCATATCTTGGAAGTCTATAGGGGATCCTTGAACCAGTTTGTATGTACTCAAGAAGCCTTTTTCTTCTTGCTTATTAGTCATTTTGGTTTGTGATCTTATTCTTGATATTCTCTTGTGAAATCTAGGTAAAGAAACATAAACATGAGACCCTGAGTTTGCATGGAGCTGGGAAACATCTTCCCAAAGGTGAAGCATCCCGCGTGCTGCGTCATCTTGTTATTGAGGATGTTCTTATGGAGGACATAAAGAAAAGTGATGTTTTTGGATCTATATCATCTATATTAAAGGTATAACAGGTTTGCCTGGAAATTTGTTTTCTTGTCTGTAATTCTCTAAAGTTTGGTTGCATACGGATGAATTTCAGTTGTTTGATGGATTGATTTCTGCAGGTGAATAATTCAAAGGCCTACAATGTGCTCTCTGGCAGCAGGGCAATTACATTGAGGTTTGTTTTCTTGTAACTTGATGGCTTGAATTGGCATTTGCCAGTTCTCAGCTATTACCTTGAGAACCAATTCTGGGTAAAGAACTAATATTCATGTTAGTGGGAGAAAAGATAGCCTCGTAGCAGTTGCAAAATTACTTAAGATGTTGAGATTTATTGGTCACATCCCACATGCTTTTAGGTCTTAAGCAGGCGTTTGCTTGTCGCATTTTGGGATTGGAAATTGAAAGATTTTCATAATCCTGAAGTTTCTCATCTAGAACTATGAGCTTTACAAAATGGAAGGAACATTATCTAATTAACTGATTCTCTTTTGGCGGTCTGGCTTCTCCTCTCATCTTTCATAAATAAAGAATGAGATTGAGGTATTTAACTCTAGAAATTTTCTTTAAATATGTGAGGCACAATTTCTTTCTTGGATAATCTATTTTCTTTTGCAGTAGAAGCAATCAAAATTTGTTTTTGAACATTGAAGACTTATTAGATCAATTCATTGATATTGCTTCAATTGCGTGCTTGCCATAAACTTTTCTACTTGACAAGAAAATTACTACATATTGGTATTGTGCCCTATAGGATTATAGCATTAGTTCTTATTGTGCCCTATAGGATTATAGCATTAGTTCTTATTCCTATAGGATTAGCTTTTGAATTTGGTATTGTGCCCTATAGGATTATAGCATTAGTTCTTATTCCTAAAATGCATTTGAATTGAATGGAAGATGGATCATTACTACATATTGGAAGTACTGATGAAAGGTCTCTTATTTATTTCTGATGACTAGATATTCATGACATGCCATGGACTTGTTCATTGGCTTATGGATTGTAAAATATCCAATTCCTTTCTGCCAAGAAATTCTGTTGACCCTTATTATGGTTGTATAAGCTGAAATTTTCTGTCTCTTGCAGATTCCCCTCCTCTATGAAAGCATCTTTGTTTAGATCTGAAAAGACTCCCTCAAAAGGCTCATTAATATCAGGAAAGCAAAGTCCTGTGGAAGTCGTTTCTCCTGGCCAACCTGAAAACCAAGTCGATTTGGTTAGCTTATGGGTTTATATGAGTTTTCTTTTGCTATTTCCTTTGTTTTACTGAACCACTAAAGTAGTTTTTATTTCTGTTTTTCGGCATGCATCTGTAGAACCTTTCGGCCAAGCTCTATTCTGCACTGCGTATCCTCCGAACTACACTTGTTAAGGAATCAGCAGAGGGTGTCATGGCATATCATATCTTTGGGTAAGCTTTCATAACAATCACCGTAAAAACATGTTAGATATCAAATTCATGTGGTTTTTTATAGAAAAGGTGATTGGCATATTGCAGTGTTGAAAGAATAACACAACCCTTAATCTTGAGTTCTGTTCTTTCATTTCTTCTCTCGTCTCACTCTAGTATTTGCATTCAAATGGCCAGGAATGCTACTCTCCAGCAGATAAGCAAGAGAATACCCAGAACAAAAGACGAACTTCAGGAGATAAATGGAGTTAGCAAGTAAGTTTTACCAAATTGGTTATTCATGGGTTCACTATCATCAAAAACACGTATTTTTAATGATGATTTTTTCCCAAGTGCAGGGCCAAAGTGACCAAGTATGGAGATAGGGTGTTACAAACCATTGAAGCCACCATCAGAGAACACAACAAGACAGAAAAGAACAGCGGCAGTAGCAGCAATGACAGTAATGAATCAGTGAAGAGAAGAAGAGACTCAACAAAAGTGCCATTAAGGAATTCAATAGATGAGGATGACTTCACCACAGAAGTCGCTGTTCGTTCTAAGAAAAGGACTCTAAAGAAAAAGGACAACACAGATGTTGAAGCTATGGAAAAAGAAGAGCCACTAGTCTCTTATGGGGAATTCTTCGACGTCGATTTTGACTTTGATGATGATTCTAACCATGAAATGGAAACTAATGGATCAAACTTGAAGGGTGATGTAAATGATGGAGGAAGAGTTCTACCTTCATGGTCAACTCCAGGAGCCAAGGTACATGCTTAGATTATTAACTTGTAATGCAAATTTGTGATTTTTATCTTCTCTTTTAGATGGTAAATTTAAACTGTAATTGAGCTTTTTTGGTACCCAAGAAAAGTTTCTTCATGTGTTATTCTTGGTGAGTGGTGTTATTCTCCCTCCATTCCACGTATAGGTATTGGGTTTTTTTAAAAAAAATTTTTTAAAGAAAAAAGAATGTAGGTTCTAAAATAGGTGTCCTTTTATGTTATTAATTAATGTTACATTAATTGAGTTTTTATTACTAATTTTTATTTTTATCTTATTCCCAAAAAGTCCGACAAGGTAGTTAATGTTTTCATTTTGTAAGTATTTCAAAATGTGTGTAAATATATAAATATAAATATTATTCTTCCGTAGTTCATATTTGAATTTCTTATTTTATTTTTGCAAATTTTATTAGAAGAAATTACCTTAATTTATTTTAAACATAACAATATCAATTCTTTTAATTAATTTAGGAAATGGTTAAAAATAGAAATAGGATGCTCATATCCAAGATTGAGTACTTTGCATTAGAGTTGATACTTGAGAGGAAGAAGAAAATAATCCTTGGAATGGAGGGATTTTCAAGTTGTCTTTGTATTGTTAAATTTTACTGGTTTAGTGGTAAATTGTAATATTTGGGATTTGGAGATCTTAAATTTGAGATACGTCGAAGGTAGGTGGGGTATTATTATTGATCATCGAGAAAGGACATAGGGAAAGGATGGATGTAAGGAAAAAAATATATATATTTGTATTACCCGTCAGAAAAAATGTCTATCATTTTACAGTCCTTTGCTAGTTTCCATTTCACTTGTACCTGTTTATAAATATTTTGAATATTTTTGTGAGATGTTATTTTGCATTTTCAATATTATATAATTCATTTCTTCTTTGATTCTTTTTTTCTAACATTTTTAAAGTTGGGATAAAAATGGGAAGTATATATATCTAAAAAATATACATATATATACACACACTAATGATGTTATATGTAAAAAATGATATACCGTAATTATCATGAGCTCAAATTTATTTATGTCTAACATAACATGTATATAATGCCTTTTGAATTTTTATTTTTTTTAAAAAAATAAACAATAATTCAATTATATAATAGTTAAGTCATCTTTTTATTCGCTTGTCTATTGTCTCTTCCGTCCTTTCTTTGTGGATAATATCACTACAATGTGTCTGATTCCTTTCAAACACCTAACAAGGTGACAATTTCAATTCAATTCATAGTTTTCATAAAAAACTAATACTTCAAAATTAAATATTTTATTTTAACTTATATAAATTTTATAAAAAATAATTTATTTAATTAATTTTAGATTTAAAAATATTTATTTTTTTAAAAAATTTTAATTAATTTAACAAATGAGATATTCATTTTCAAATAATTCTAAATGGAGACGTGAACATTCACTTATGCATGGAATAAGTACTATTAATAGTAATTTATTTTATGGCAAGGATTAAATAATTTTAAGTGCATGAGTATTACTATTAAAAAGGTGAATAGAGTATAATTTTTCTTGACTTTGTCAAGGGATAATTTTCTTTCCGTTTAAAATTGAATATCTTATTTTAACTTGCATATATTTTTAAAAAATAAGTTTGATATAGTAAACTTTAAGGTTCCAATTTCTCAATGAAATTTTAACTATATTAAGAAATGAAATATTCGATTCTAAACAATTCAAAATGAAAAATGGAACATTCAATTTTGGATGAAGAGTACTAATTGAGACCGAAACAAATTAATTTGAGAAGGCGGCTAAACACACCACTTATTTGCCCATCATTTCATGCATCATTCTCCTCTACAATTTTTTAACAAATTGGTGATTCCAACTTTAATACTAAATTATAAAACATTCTTAAGTTTTCACCCTTTGTTTCTCTTTATATGTATTTAAATTATTCCAACACTGTATCATTATCATTTTTTGGTTTATATTAAATTTAGATCTATGAAATCTTTCTTCAAATCTAAATTATTTAATACTCCAAGATTCGATATCATTTTAACTTTTAATAAAAATTAAAGGTTTTTTTTTTATAAAAAAAAAAGTATATTTAACTTATCCTTATAATACGTATAGTTAATTACTAGATCACTAGTGACATTCAAATGTATATTAAAAAATCTAACCAATTAAGGAGAGTGGTGCATTCATATCAAATATCCTCAAATAAAAATAAAAACATTTAATTTCGTTGGAAAGAAGTAATATTTAATAAAATTTTATTAATTTTTATAAGTCATTTCATATTACTTTTCTACTTAATTTAATCCTCCTGTCATTCTATTTGTAAGTCATTTGAGTTTAGAATTTTTTATTTCTAATTATAAGTAATTGTTTTAATGAATATTTTACATATTTTTTTCAATATTATTTATTATTTTTATAAAATATTTTGACAAAAAGAATCTTTAATATTAATAAAATCACTCCAAACATAATTTATAAATATGGATGGAGAGAGTGATATGTAGTATTAATTTTAGTAATCCTTAATTTATATTCAATGTTTAAAAATAGAATTATTATAGATTTTGAGGCATACCTATTATTTTGGGTGACGTGTCGCTGAGTTTTCACCGATTGGATAAGCCAGGAAGAGGGGAGACCGGTCCGCATAGATGCTCTCACCTACGGGAAAGTAAGAGATCAAATAATAATTAAATTATCATGAAACTGGGGCCCACTCTTTGCATCGTCATCATTTCATTCTTCCTCCTGCCTAAAAGCTAAAAACCCCTTTCCAGCTTTCACTAGATTCCATCAATTTCCATTCCATTTTCGCCACGTACAGTTACCCATTTCACCCACAACCCCAATGAAATTCTTCCCTCGACTCCGTCTAATTCCTGCTCGATCGACATATCGTGACCTAAATCTACGCGAAAACGAGCAAGAACCTGTCGGATTGAGGACCGTTGAAGGACTGGTAGCCGGAGAAGAGGCGGTGGAGGAGGAGGATGCATGTCGGCAGACTGAGACGGTATCTTCGAGCCGGTTTGGAGTTTTTGTTGATGGAAGTACCGCTAGCGGAGGAGAGAGGAATGCGGAGGAGGATACGGCGTCGTCGCCGCCTGGTCAGAGGAGGATTAAGGAGGAAGGTGAGAGTTCGAAAGCGTCAGCGTGTCCTGCGACTTCTGAACAGGAGCCGCCGAGTTCTGGTGGCGTTGAGGAGAAGAGGAACACGGATGGTCCTCCTGCGGACGATTGCTGTCCTATTTGCTTTGGTGATTTCGTCGTACCGTGTAAAGCCCCATGTGGCCACTGGTATTGCGGTAAGACTCACTTTCTTTATTATTTATTTATATGAGCCATTCGAACAATATATTATCATTTATGGATAGTTCATAGGCCGCAGTAGTTATTATTTGCTTCATTTTGGCTTTAGTTCCGTGGATAATAATTGGGGAAATTTGTAGAAATGAAACTGAGGAATGTCTTGTGTCCCATGACCCGGTGTTAGAGGGTTAACAATTGAAAGTTTTCTTTGAAATGATTTGTTTGTTCCTATAATTAGTTTGGAGCTATTACTCTCGGTATAATTTTTGCACGTGTTCTGTTATTCCAAGGTTATGCCTAGATATTGAGTATGGAACTCGAAATAGTGATGAAAAATTAAATAATACAATGTACAACTGAAAATAGTACTGGTCCGGTGAATGGGCATTTTGATTTTGATACTTTAGTTTAGGAATTGAAAAAAAACAGGGGGGGAGGGGGGATGTGATAGTTGGATTACAGTTGATAAAGGAGGAGGTGTAAAGTGAAGTAGTATGGAGCTGATGTCTTCTGATTCTTATCCAGGAGGTTGCATTCTACAGTATTGGAACTATGGTGCAGCACTTCAGCCTTGCAATTGCCCAATGTGCACAAGGAAGATAACTGGCTTGACACCACAGGCACTATTAGGGCAGGACCAGGAAGCTGATTTTAATGAAGTTCTGAAGAATGTCCACCGATATAATCGCCTTTTTGTGGGAGGGACATATGGTTTTTTCCTGGTGAGTCTATGTATTTCACTCTGTTTTTTTGAGATATGTTCAAAGAGATAGATTTATTTGCAAATGGATTAATGCAATAACTTGCATGTTACATCTGTTGACTGTCCTCCTTCCGTTACTTTCATTCCAAATCTTGATATTTTTGTACTTTTTGAGCTTTGAATGTTCTTTTAGGCACGTCATTTAATTATCACTAGATGTTTATTTCAAGATATAGAATGGAGTTGGTCCCGAGATCTTTGTTAGTTGTTAAAATTCTTGGCTCTAAAAAAGATGTCAGATGTTTCAGGTGCCCTCAGACTTGCTTGAGGTAGACGTCTCTGAGCAGTCTGTAATTCATTGTTGGCAAACCGTTTGGTGCTTCACCAAACTATATTTTATGGATTAAGAATTAGCTGACATAATGCTCCCAGAATAACTGAATGTTCAGTGTCACATCAGGTATTTGTATGTGATGTGTTACAAAGCAGAAATTCTTTCCTTGACATCTCTCTGTGAATATTTTGAGTGCAGGATGATTACTTGAGTTACATGAAAAATTTATCTATATTTTTTCAGTATAAAGTAATTATATTGTGTCAGTATGAAAGATACATTTTTGTGTAAAATCCTGCAAATATAGTGTTGTGGGAGTGGGTGGGCCAAAAATCACAAGCTAACCATAAATCCGATCTCCCACAAATCTTAGTTCAACATGCAAGAGTACACTTGATTCCCAGATTAAATTCCCAATCACTAATGAGAATTCGCATGTGGTAGTTTTCTTTTCCCATGTTTATGGTCTCCTTCCTTTCCAATTTGTGCAGCCTCTCTCTTCTGCCTGATATTGAATAGAGCACCCTCTAGAAGAGACAAACTCGGAGAGGAAAGCTTTTTATGTTCTGGGAATTGGAAGCTTTATCTGTATAGTTTAGGTTGATAGTTCTTAGTCCATTGGCTATGATTCTTTATCATATAAATCATCTCCTATTCTCACCAAGCTGTACTTTGGCTATTCTGCAATCAACCTCCTTCCTGAAACGAAGCCGTAGTGGGCCACCTACTGCATGGCTGTAATACCTCATGAGTGCAAGTATATGTCACAAGACCATGCTTTTTTTTTTTTTGTTTTGTTTGTATGTAATTCGATAACTATTAGATTATTGAGTTGAAAAATCAGTTACAATATTTTCTTTGGAATGTTTAGAATTCTTTGGGTTTTGATATTTATATGATTGTTCTACCAAGGGTATTTTCTTGCTGGGAATAAATACTGAGAGTTAATGTTGTGTTCAGTACCAGTAAGGAATATGCTGTGATCTTCATGCATTTGTTATCAGTTTGTAGAATAGTCATAATGTATTTTGTACTGAACTTATTAAGCTCTATAAAAATTATTTTCTGTAATTGACTGTAGGTTAACCTTGTAGATTATTTGTATGGTTTTTTCTCTCTTCTGCAGAAGCTGCTTGAGCTGCCCCTGTACATGAAGCGAATATTTTATGATATGATGAATCCTGACAGACCTGGTGCTCACCTCAACAAATTGCGTATTTTTGCAGTTAAGTACCTGAACTCTCTCTCTCTCTCTCTCGTCTGCCAATAATGTAATGCTCAGTTTTATTAGTAATTTTGGGCAAAGTATGTCAACTTATTTGGCGGTAAAAGCTATTGGTATATTGAATTAGTCTCCTTTCTGAACTTTTTCTGTTATTTTTTCTTTAATTAAATTTTTGTTTCACTTTAATGTTTGGAGAAATTAAATTGATTTGTCGAAATTGTTTATCCCTTCCACTGAGACAGCTTTTGCTTTTAAAGTAACAAATCGTATTCCTGCTCTTTTATAGATGATTTTGGGTCTGCTCTACACGTTCAGCCCCTTGGATTTCCTCCGTATAGGTGAGCTATTATGTGATTTGAAGATGATGCTACACTTCAAGTGCTTGTTTACCGATTACTGATGCAGTGATAGACCCAAAATGTTATGATATTTAAACATTGAGATCTTTCTTGAAGTTATATGTTGTCTGGGGAGCCTATGTGTCGTGATTTCTCTGATAACTACATAAGGAATTTGCTTGACACTGTTGTATTAATGTCTCCTCTTTCTAGGTGCTTTGTTCTCTGATCACTACATAAGGAATTTGCTTGACACTGTTGTATTCATGTCTCCTCTTTCTAGGTCGGCAAAATGTTATTGATGTCTTTGATTACTCAGCTATGGTGCTGTCATTCATATTGTACGTCTTTGGGCTATATCACCGAAGGAGGCGGCTGCAGCGCGTAAGGGAGATGGCTGCAGTTGAACTTTGATTTTTCGATGGTCATGGTATCATAATTCTCTCATTCTCTCCCTTTATTTCCTCGAGGAAATTAATACGATATACCTTTTACCTTTTCCTTTCATTTAGGAATCCATTTTGGTGGTGAAGCTGTGGTTATGGTGGATGGATACTTATGTAAATAGTCAAACTCGTTTAAAAACATCGGGTGATGCACTAGTCCTCTACTGATTTGGTTTTTGATAGTTTTCGGTTCACTGAAATGCAAATGTTATGTTAACCAGAGTCTAATAAACCATAATGTCTCTATTTTAGCAAAACACCAAACGTCTCGTATCAGAATAAATCTACACCCTTATTTTATAATACAGCTTGTTTTACTTCAATTTTTTTTTAAAAAACAAGTTGTCCTGACTCCTGATAAGTATTTTCTACAAGAAGAAAATGTCACCAGTATATATGAGTAATGGACATATCTATACAAATATATCTTTACATATCATAGAATGTGTCATTGTAAATTTTGAATAATCAAACTGAAAATGTACAACACCATTGGATTGGTAAATAAAGCCTGCTTGCTTCTCCACTTACCGCCACCACTACTTATTACGGTTTTTAACATTCGAATCACATAATAAACCATCCAGTAGAGCTTCCTAATATGTACAACACCACCAATGGATTCTAAACCAACCCCACTACTTTACATATTATCTTCTACCAAACGAGCATACCAAGGACCATGGATGTTAACCGACACGGGAGCCATCACCCCTACTGCTGACGCAGCTCCCACCACTTCATCAACAAGAAGGGTAGCACCCACCTGCCGGAGGGTAGTTTCCGCCAGTTCCCTTCCGTGCAAGCTTGAACTGCCGATCAGTACAAGGCCTCTTATGGCTAAATATACTGCGTTGGAGATACGTCCAAAAATAGTATCTCCAGGTTGCAGGCTTTTGATTAACATTCTAGCCATGATATTCTTCAGTGATTGAAGCTTTGTGCTATCAATTGGATTATTATCACCATTGTCTATAAGTTTGCCGAGTACCTCAGTAATATGCGAGATCCCAGCATCCTCTGTTGTGTCCAGGAGTTCAGAAAGCTGTTTAACGCTACTTAAGACTAACTTTTCTGTTCCTCCTACCTGGCTGCTGCTTACAATTCTTTCACTAAGAAGAGTTTGTCGTAGGACAAGAATGCTGCAAGCAGTGTAGTTTATGCGTCAGCCTTATTACATGGGGCATGAAGCTTAGCTAGTATCTTAAAAACCAAGGGAGAGAGAAATCTCGCACTAACCTTGTAGCAATAACAATGATCTTCTGAATACGGGCCTGAAGAGCCCTCAATCGTAAGAAATTGAGCTTCATAGTTTCAGGCAAGCTTTCTTCTGTTAAACCAGAAATCCCAAAGACCATCTTTAACAACCCAAGCCTAACCAGCAAATCAACCTTTTCTCCCTTACATTCTGGATATTCCGGAACCATCCCTGGGAAATGTTGAATAATAAAGCAAAATGTTACCACGGCTGTGAGAACTGGAGAAGGTAAACACAGAAATCTAAAATTATGTTGCATTCGCGAACCTGAAGAAGACATAGAGGATGAAGGTTTAGAATCTGGAAGTCCATTCCTTCCTGTTGAAAAGCTTCCCCCAGTCTTAAGTGTTGTTCTAGGAAGTAAACTTTTAGATGAACTTTCTTGTCTCCGAACCAATTCTGAGCAGGTATTCATGTGCTCATTCCATTCAGAGTCTTTACAATCACTCACATTTGAGAGCCATTGCATTGTCAAGGGTAAATTGGTTGCGACATCATCAGGAGATCCATAGTGCCTGGTGAAAGCTTTCCTCAGATAATCCACAGCAGCAGACCCCTTCAGTAATGGTTCGAGGAGTCTTATACGTGCTTTGCTGACTTCTTCCTTGAGCTCCTGTGATAATGCAAATCAAGATTCAAGAACATGTTTGTGTATATAACTCAATGAAAATGTTAAAAAAAAGGGGGGGGGGGGGGGGGGG
>JAOXNR010000029.1:5997512-6034951 GCA_028571225.1 Parsonsia alboflavescens | reverse complement strand
ACGTATCACACAATAGCATTTATATATATATATATATATATATATATATATATATATATATATATACTGGCAATATATATTATTTCATAAAAAAATGAAATAATTGTGTATATATATTTTTTACACACGATTTTATTATGAAATAGATGATATATTAAAAATGATTGATCACTTTTTTCTTTTTGTGATATGCCCGTGGGTAGAATTGTATTAAAACATCAATTGTTTTTAAAAAATAAATATTTAATTTTGAATTATTTTAAAATGGAAATGGAGATATTTAAATTTAAATTGAAGAAATATCATCTACAACTATATATAAAATATATATATATATAAATTCAAACTCCCATAATTCATATTTGAACATTTCTATTTTTACTTTGAAATATTCAAAATTGAATAATATTTCATGTCATCTCTTAAAATAATTAGATTTTAAATGTAAAATCTCATTAATCACTCGTTTAATTTAAATTTACATTCGCTAAACCAAAAGTCTCATCCTTAAATTTTATTAATAAAAAATAATAAAATGATAAATTTATAAAATTCAAATGTAATATTTATTTATTTATTTTCCTGAATGAGTATCGATAAATACAAAGCCACTAGTATTTCGTGATCTATGACTTGAACTAATGAGCTTTCAATTGCAAACGATATATTTTCTGGTCCATGACTCCAACCCATGACGAGTCAACCAGAATTTTCCCATAAAATTAGTATGGTCACAAAGACATAGCCACTAGTATTTTCGGGTAATGATAGGATTGGTTAATTATTGTGTGGGTCTTTTTTCAACCAGTGAAAGCTCTCCTCGTGCACTATATGTGGTACTGTTGTTGCGTGGTGGTCATTTTCTCCTTTTTTTATTTTATTCTCAATTGCTGGTTTTTATTTTTAATTTAGAATAATCTGAATTAACGTTAAACGGAAAAGAGAAAAAAAGGAAATGAAGAAAGAATTTAAGAGAAAAAAAATTTAGTCTTTGTCTACTTCCTTTGAGCTGAATTGAATATCTCATTTTGATTTATATTCATTTTAATAAAAAAAAAAGTTCGACTTAATTTATTAAAACATTGCATTGTCAATTTTCTTAATAAATTTTTTATTAGTTTAGTAAATGAGATATTCAATTTCGAAAAACTCAAAATGAAGTAGGAAAATTAGTCAATTTCGTTATTGAAGTTTAATCCTAAAATCAGTTTCATCCTTAAAGATGTTTTTCTGCCTTTATTATACAAAAATATTTTGCTATTTGCTATTATGGGTCTCCATCCATTTTTACTGTTAAGTGCCTATTCGTCAATGGCAAAATAAACTTTTAATATGGGATTAGCTAGTTTCATCCCCAAAGTTTGACACTGGAATCAATTTCATCCTTAAATTTTTTTTTTCCCTACCTTCGTTGTCCCAAAACATTTTACGATTTGTCATTATGGGTTTTATGTCCATTCTAACCGTTATTTCGTGATTTTCAAACGCAACAAGTAGTTAGTCATGGATAAAAAATTCATTTAAAACTGTTTTTCTCCAAAACCAAACTCACATTTAGTTACTTAATCTATTCAGGTATTTCATCAAACATTGATAATATAAGGGCAACTTCCATATTTGAAGTGGCGTAAACAACTTTTATCCTTTAAAATAATTTCTTTGCCCACATTTTACAAATGACTTTGAATGGAAGATGGCAACTGTAACAAATATGAAGATTCTTTATACTTGAATCGTATCCTCGTCTATTGTATGAATCAATCTAAAGAAGATGACTAACAGTTTATTGTGTCCAATGATTTGAGGACCTTCTTGTTCTTCTATTTCCTTCATCTATCTCTGTAACTCTATACGTATATACATTTAGACAATAAGTGAGATTTATCCTTATCCTGAAAACATACTGTTTCTCTTAATTTATTCATCATGTCCTATTCTTCAAGAATAAAATAAATTTTAAAAAATTATTTTTTATTAGAGATTTTATTAGAAAACCCTTTAAATAAGTGCTTTAAAATTAGAGCTGTCAATTGAAATCGACTCGATTCCAATCCCAAAAGGCCAAAGCATCTGAAGGATCGAGACAGATCGGCCCCAATTCCTGAAGGATCATGAAAACCCCGATCCAACCCCAATCCCACAGGATCAAGGGTCAGGCTAGCCCTTTATTTTATTTTATTTTTAAATTTCTTTTTCGCATTCCTGAATCTTCCATACACACTTCTTTTTTGGTAAAGACACGTCCTCCATCAGTACAATAAAACAAACTAGAATAGAAGAATTGCTAAATGATTCTGTTCCAAAGGTCTTTTCACCTCTTTTTTTTTTCTTCTCTTTGTTCTACTACTACTATTTCTTAGGTGCATGTAATGTAACACTTAATTATATAAAAAGTTCCAATCTTGAAAATGGCACTCCTGCTCATCAAGTTCCTCATGCTTGAGTGAGACTTGAGAGTAATGATATAATTAGTACTACGCAGCCTGCAGTCAGATGCACCATTGCGGCGCGGCGCCCTGCCCACCATGGTCCTGGGTTTGGCCAGAATCAGGATGCTCTGCTCTTCTTCTCCATGCCCTCTTCTTCCTTTCTTTTGTACATACTCATAATATCTACATGTATCAGTTTGATAAACATATAAATAGAAATATTTTTTTTAATACTCCAGCACATGTAAATAGAAGTTTTTTTTTTAATTTTTATTTGAAGTATTGAGGTGTTACTTTTGTTAGATTTTTTTTTTTTTTTTTAAATACCTATTGGCCCCAAAGGCTGGCCTGGCCCGGCCTGCCCTCGGTTTTTAAGGGTCGGACTAAAAACCCCTTCATGTTATTGGATTTGAATTTTTGAAACACAAACCTCCAAAATAGTGAGGTACAAGCCAGGCCAAATCCAATCCCAATTGACAGCTCTACTTAAAATGTAAAATATAATGGTTAAATTGATTAGTTTTATGGTTCAATGTTCAAACTGAAAAAAGTGATAACTTCAGTGGCCATATCGTTAGTTAAGTTGTATAAATATATATGGATGCACTCCATATAAATACACAATGGCGGAGCTAGGTTCTGGATGTTAGGAGGGACATCATTTGTATTTTATAATATAAAACAACTATATATAAATAAATTTATACACGGAAATGTAGTGTACTGCCCAATTAAATCCATAATTATCAACTGTCCCTTTTTTTTAAAAAAAATTGAATTAAATTTCATTAAGTATCCCTATGTTTAGTTTATCATTTTAAAAGGTAATGTAAATGAATAGAAAAATAGAAAAATTAATTTTTAATAATAACAAAAATTATTGAATCTTAAAAGGATGGTAATTTAGACCGCAAAGAAGGATACATTGAAATATTTTTTAAGTTACATTTTTACTTTTAGTTTTATTATTCATCGAAAGATAATTCAAAGTGATATTTATATTTCCTATAGTGCCAATATCCATTTAAATAATAATAATAAAAAAAAAACATCCATTCAACTTATTTAATGAAACAGAATAGTAATAACGTATGATTAAATAACAATAAAAAAAATATAATCGTACAAAAAAGCAGACTTAACATACCATATAATTTAAAAATATCTATAATAAATCATAATGATATTTTTATTTTTAAAAAAAGTATATTAACTAATGCTCTCTCAATCAATATTTATATGTCACTATCGATTATTTGTAAATTTTTTTTTTAAAAAAAAATTCTAAAATACCCTTTATACAATATATGAAAGGAGAAGAGAGTTCTGGAGGGAGAGAGATGGATAACTCAAGAAATGGGACCACATAATGAACACTATTATTTTTTCTCCTTGAAAATGTTTGGAATAAATAAATAAATTAAGAGAGATGTAAGTTTAATTTAGACATAAGTATGAATTTGAACAATAACTTTACTAGTGGGAGAATTCCATGCAAACTATAAAGGTAGTAGATGGTTTTTATTTATAGGGAGAAAAATAATTCAATAAGTTACTCATTACTAGATTACTATATGTGTCAATTGGGGCTTGGGCTCCCTTATATATATGGGTTTGGACTGATTAAGTTTTAGATAATCCATTTAAACTGGGGCTTTCATGGGTTGAACCCATTCAGATGGAGGTTGGGCCGGACTGGAACATTGGGCCAAAATACGATTTTTAAAAATTTTTAAAAATTACATTTTCCCCAAAATCTATCTCCCACACATAGAGACCTCAAATCTCTCTTAGTGATTCTCTTCCAAAAACCCTCTCTCCCTTCTCTTCCTAGCTTCGCTGCTGCTGCCACTGCCACTATTACTGATGCCAAAATGTTGATAAAAAGAAATGGGGGATCTTTTCTTCCTCTGCAATGCCCCATCATCCATCCAACGCCAAATAGATAGATAGATGGGTGTTTGGAGCATAATATCGGTGCTCCTAGTAGCCTGCGCTGCTCGCCCACCATCTAAATCAGATCCAGATGATGAGAGATGCTTAACTCACCTAAGTGAATCTTTGCAAGACCCATTGAAGAACTTGTAAAACTGGACTAAAACCACCTTTGCAAATCCTTGCCAAGGCTTCACCTTTTAAATTCAAGGCGCCACCTGCAACCATGGTAGAATATATAAACTCTCCCTTCCAACCTCTCCCTTGAAGGTAATATCTTACCTTTTCTTTCCAACTGCACCAATCTTCAAGCCCTTGACCTCTCCTCCAATGCTATCGCCAGTCCAATCCCATCGAAACTTCAACACCTTGTCAACCTTGTCGTCCCCAATCTTTCCTCTGATCACCTTTTTGGTCCCATCCCACAAGAGCTTGCCTTCTGTGCGCACCTCAATGTCATCGATCTCCACGACAATCAGCTCTCAGGCCCCATACCTCAACAGCTGGGATTGCTGATTAGACTCTCGATTTTCGATGTTTCGAATAACAAGTTATGGGGTCCAATCCCTTCGTTTTTAGGGAACAGGAGTAGGAACTTGCCGCGGTTTAATGCCTGCTCTTATTAAGGGAATAAGGATCTCTATGGGTACCTAAAGAAAAGGAGAGATGGACTTCCAGCGGTTTAAGGAAAGAAGAGAAGAGTTGCATCCCTTGGCTAGATTCACAGCCCTTGAAATTTGTGATTTATGTAAGTTTTGGCAGTACAACTTCTCCAAATGAAGCCCAATTCCTAGAACTATGGTATGGTTTAGTGGACAGTGGGATTACCTTCTTATGGGTGAGGAGGCTGAACTCCGTTGCAAGGAAAGATTGGAAGATTGGAATTCTGGCAGAGCTGTCAGAAGGAACAGAGTAAAGGGGATACATGGTTGGGGAATTTAAATATATGGAGGCCCATGTGCTTAAGAGAATTTAAATGGACTTTAATATAAAAGTGGGTCTAGACTTTATCCGATTCATTTTATGTGGGTTTATGTGGATCGGGTTGGATTGATTTTTATTGACAGTTTATTTATCATCGATCCAAATTAATATATTTTTAAAATTAAAGTTCAAAAAATCAAAACATATTCTTTTTTTTTTTTTGTATTATTAACAATTATTTTTTCAAAAATAAAATATTTTGTTTACCTTTTAGATTATTTCAAATAATTGAGTTCATATTAGTTAATAAGGTTTAAATTTCATTATGAATTATTATTGATATTGATAACTTATATTGCATGTAAATTATTTTATTTTGATTATATTTCATAATGTAATTTATCAATATGTTATCACTATTTACTGAAATAAGTTGAATTAATTTTTTATTCTCATCAATTAAATAAAATAAATACTGCATTAAAAAATTATGATCATTTTATTTTATTAAAAATTGTAACTAGAAAAGTAAATTACGTATGATCATGATCCACCACTCGTCCAAATTATAATAATTTTTATAATTCAAATTATATATATATATATATATATTTATATATGTGTATGTGTGCATATAATCAATGAATTATTATGATTTAGTTTTGTCATTATAAGAGATTAATAGATAATTGTTTTTTTAATTTAAACTCATGAATCGTGAATTCCTAATCGTTAGCAAGTACAATTTTGACTATTGATTTTAAAACTAATTTATAAATTAGGCTGTATATAAAATTTATGTCTTTTAATAATAATTAATAATTATCCCAATATGCATTGTTATCTTTCATCAATCAAAAATTAATATTTTTTCACCAATTAAAAGTTAATATATTGTTATAAATATTAATATTTTGAAATATCTCACGACTCTCTTGTTGTTATCTCTTTTTTTATAATATTTTAACTTTTATCTAGCCTTTAGAGGAAGAAAATAGTCGTTTTGCACATACATAAACTTTGTCCTAAAGATTCTAAAAATTACATTTGTTAGCTTTTCGTTCTTTGGGGATTATTTATATATATATATATATATATAGTTATAATGTTTTACTAAATGAAAATTCTTTTAACTTCAGTAATGTAGTATTGCTTTTGCCACTAAATATAAGTCATTATAGTTAACATTTTTTTATCGCTAATTATAAATCATTATTATTAGTTAATTAGGTATGTGAAAGTATTTTTTTTTTATATTACCTTTTTAATGATATACTTATGAAATGGTGTTCAAATTTTTCAAATGGTGATTGAAGGGTATTTTAGGAACAAAATTTTCCTTAATTTTTTGTAGAATCATGATAAGTGACTTATATTTAGTGACGAAAGTGATATACACATTTCCTTTTGGCACAAAATTGCAACAATAAAACCTCAATAATCTCACCTTGACTTCAAAATCCCCTTTTTACCTATTATAAAAAGGGTAAATTACCACGATCAAAAGGTAAATTCTCTAATTAAATATTATTTAATTTAATTTAATTAAATAAATATAAAGTATTTCTTTCGTTCAAAATTAAATGTTTTATTTTTTGAATTGATTTAGTATTTTTAAAATAAACTAAGTCAAAATTTTTTTAGTTAAAGTTAAAATAATACTTTCAATTTTAAATGAAATAACTATGAAATATTGATATTTAAATATAAAATATTAATTGACAGGTGTTGAGAGGAGCTAACAATACTACATTATATAGAATTCAATCCGCCTAGCATATTTTCAATCATAATGAGACTGATTACCATGACTTCATGATTCAATAGAAAAATTTATTTATGGTAACAAGTATTTGAATTTTTTTTTTCCACTTTCAAAGCGTCCGAGAAAACTAGAGTTCAAAATTTTTCTAATTTAAGAATGGGCTTCTAGAATCTAACAATACTTATTCACACGAAAACCCAATCGCTAATCCTTTTGTTTTCATTATTCTATTCTTTTCATTGTAAAATTAAGGAGTTTTTAAATTTGATAAAATAAGGACTAAATTAATTAAAGTATAGTTTTGTGTAATATTCCAAAATTGACATTATATTGATTAATTACTTTCACTTTTTTAAGGAAATTATATTAACCAATTAAAATTATACACAATAGTTAATTAATCTTAAAGTGTAATAACATGCTAATTAAAAATAATAAAAAAAATTGACAATAAGAATGATGAATTGCATTATTAATTTATCACGAATTAAAATAAAATGGAAGTAGAATGGTATAGAAAGTCAAAAAAAAGTGGGCTATAAATAAATGGCCACCTTAAGCCCAAGTAGCATCAGAACATTCAAATGTCCAAGCCCACCGTGTCAGTCCCAGGTTCAAAGAGAAGCACCCTCTCACACTGGATCCCTGCTTCTCTGGGTCGACGAATCCGACGAGAGCATCGTTAATATAACAGCCAGTCAGCGTCGGAATATGGCCCGGACCTTCGCTCCTCGAGATAAAAAATTGTCCAGGTACATCCCCCGCTTACCTACAGGGAATCTAACAGTTTCCGTCAAACCCACGCGTACGTTCACGCTCCTCTCCTTCCTCTCTCTAGCTCTCTCCACTCTTCACAATATAAGTATTTCTGCAGGCGATTCGGATCATCTTTCTCATCCTTCTGGAAGTATAGAATCTTCATCTGCAGAATTTGTAGGGTTTGTTTGTTTTTTCAGAATCCTTGATTGATTGATTGATGGCTGCAGCAGCTTCATCAAGACCGTCGGTTTCTCACTCTACTCCTTATCGTGCTCGTTCTTGTTCTTGTACTTGTCGTTGTTTCCGATGTTCTGTATTTCGTTGCTTTTGTTGTTTTAAGTGTCAGTGAAAAAAAGCCACACAATCTACTGAGTAATTTCTGAAAGTTTTTTTTTTCCCCCTTCATTTTTGTTGTGAATAGAATCAGGGCAAGGGTACTGAGGGTTGGGATTGTTTAATATGGATTTATCTCACTCGCAATCGAGTAATTTGTCTCTGGGTTTTCTTTCTCATGCTTCACCAGCGGCGCCCAAATCGAGTAATCGGATGCAAATTGCCGATGATTCGATTTCATTTCAAATAGATTCGAGGATTCGCGAGACAGCGCATCCGCTGCCGTCCATTCCGCTTCAGTTAATGGAGCAGCAGAGTGAGAACCACAAGGAGGAGGATGAGAGTAGTGATAGGCAGAGTGAAGGTGAGGAAAAGGTAGAAGAGTTTAGAATTTTAGGGCATTCTATGTGTTTGAAGCGAAAGCGGGATTGTGATTCTATATCATCATCATCTTCTTCGTGCAAGAGTGGGAGGGTTTCGTATGAGCTTGAGACGCGGAAAAACAGTGTGAGAGCATGGGGAAATCAGACACTAAGACAAGCTGACCCAGATTTGTTTGAGATTCTGGAAAAGGAGAAGCAGAGGCAGTGCAGAGGAATTGAATTGATTGCGTCTGAGAATTTTGTTTGTAAAGCAGTGATGGAAGCTTTGGGAAGCCATCTGACTAATAAGTACTCTGAAGGGATGCCTGGGGCAAGGTATTATGGTGGGAATCAGTACATTGACGAGATTGAAACAATGTGCTGTGAGCGAGCATTAGCTGCTTTTGGACTTGATTCAGAGAATTGGGGTGTAAATGTGCAACCTTATTCATGTACATCTGCTAATTTTGCCGTTTATACCGGTCTGTTGTCACCTGGTGATCGGATAATGGGATTGGATACGCCCTCTGGTGGGAATACTAGCCATGGCTATTATTTGCCAAATGGAAGGAAAGTTTCTGGAGCTTCCATTTTCTTTGAGAGCTTACCATATAAAGTAAATCCACAGACAGGTTATATTGATTATGAAAAGCTCGAGGAGAGGGCACTTGATTTTCGTCCTAAGATACTTATTTGTGGTGGGAGTTCATATCCCCGTGAATGGGATTATGTTCGGTTTAGGCAGATAGCAGATAGATGCGGAGCTGTTTTATTGTGTGATATGGCTCAGATCAGTGGTCTAATTGCTGCAAAGGTCAGGCCCCTTTTATTCTTGTGAATCTTTTAGTGAGGATTTTTTTTCTGTCTCATGCTATATTATCCATGTTGATGTATCAAAATGTGGTTTAATATTGTAAGTTGTAGCATTAGTCATGCGTTCAGTTCTTGTACATGCCTCATTGGTATATTGGTTAATTCTGTATGTGTACAAGTTTCATTAAAGTTTGTTTATGTGTTTAATTTGTTTGATAATTTCTTTTATACCGGAAACTACTTGCAATTTTAGTATAGCATGGTATCTGTGCTAATTATGGAGTGTAGCTTTGATTTGATGACATAGGGACTTGAGAAACATGACAAGGCCTGCAATATTGACGGGAAAATTGTGTCTCAGTCATTAGTCATCACAGACAGACATACAAGTTCCTGACATGCAAAAGCTAATGATTGTTGAATGTATGCATATAGATATGGCTGATTGTGGAAGTACCTATTGTCTGAAGCATTCATTTATTTGGGAGATCCTTAAACAAAGGACATAGTGATTTGGGTGCAATTTTGCAGGAAAAGTTCAAAACTTGTTTAGTAAGACCTTCAATATTGACAAGATTAATTATCCACCAAGATAGTATTCATTCTCCATACCATAATCTTGCAAAGGCATTTAGGCAAACAGAAACTCCTTACATGCTTCTCTATTTTGTAGATGCAATTTCCTTTATCTTGTCTTTAGATTTTGGGGCAATAGACAATCCTTTGACTTATCTTTGATGGTGGTTTTCTTGCAGGAATGTGTTAGCCCTTTTGATTTCTGTGATGTAGTAACATCAACAACTCACAAAAGTCTTCGGGGTCCAAGAGGAGGTATTATCTTTTTCAGGAAGGGTTCAAAGCCAAGGAAAAGAGGGATGCTTTTGAATCAAGGTGATGGCAGTGATAGATACGAATTTGAGGAGAAGATAAACTTTGCTGTTTTCCCTTCATTGCAAGGTGGGCCTCACAACAACCACATTGCTGCCCTTGCAATTGCACTGAAACAAGTGGCTACTCCTGAATACAAGGCATATATGCAACAAGTCAAGAAAAATGCTCAGGCGCTGGCCAATGCTCTACTGAGAAGAAGCTGTAGACTGGTAACTGGGGGCACTGACAATCATTTGTTACTTTGGGATCTAAGGTCCTTTGGTATAACAGGTATTTTATGGCCCTCCTTCCTGTGTTTTATTATTTGGTTTCTGAATTCTTGTTGGATTTGGGAGGTGTCAATTGGGCCTACCTCACCCCAACCTTAAGGGCCAGAGAATTTGAAGGGCTAGGATGGGCCGGTCCCATTTCTGAAGGGCCATGAAAATCCTAGCCCAGCCTAGCCCAACCCCACAAGGGCCGGGCCGGGACAGCCTTTTTCTTAAAAAAAACAAAAAAATAAAACAATTCAATTTTCACACCACTTAAAAAATATTTGCAGAAAATAGTAAAAAAATGAAAAGAAAATTAGAGAAAAATGTAGAAAATGATATACAAACCAAACATACAAATGAAAAAACGCAGTATTAATATTCATTAATCCATAGAAGAGTACCTGATTCTTCTAAACTCCCAACGGAATACTTTCAACTTAAAAAATGTTTGAATCAGCTTTGGACATTGTTTACTTAATCTTCTCATCTTCATCTAAATAAAAAAAGAATAAGGAAAAAAAACAATAATGAACTTTAAGTTTGTTAGGAATATAAAAATAACAATTTTCAATAGTTTTTTAAAAATTATATCTCTATAATTTTCAATAAAAGTAGGGAATAAAAAAATTATAAAATAATAATTTTTTTTTATAAATAAAAAACTTTCGGCCCTGCCCTCCCCTCTCTCAATCCTCGTTGGCCCTCGGCCTTAAGGATTGGGCTAACAAGTCTTTGTTATTGGGATCAGGTTTTTTAAATCTAATCCTTCAAAATTGTGGGTTAGGGCCGGACCGGCCCCAAGTTTCAGCTTCAATTGACACCTCTAGGTTTGGCATTATGGTCTTCTGGACTGTGATTCTTCTGTATCAGAAGGGATGTTCTATTCTTATCTACATTTTAATATTTCTTGATGCATTCCACGCGCTCTTAGATTTAAGTATATTACCACTGTTTATTAATTAAGCTCTCTATATCTGCTCCAGTATTTTCTTTACAAAGCAGAAGTATCATTTCAATTTGCTGCATCACATCTACACTTGCTATCCAATTGGAGAATTAAGACATCTCACTTTATTTTCTGGTTCATTCAGTGTTTAAGCAGGAAAGTGCTGTAAAAGGTTATTGTTTTGAAATTTTATGTATCTGGTAGTTTTCCAATTGGGATGGCTAAGGATGAAGGCATTCTTTATTGAGTTGAAACAGTTTTAAATTCGCTTTTTATTCACCATTGTGAAGATGCAGAGCCGATCTAGAGTGATATACTTCCTTGCAAAGTGATATACTTTGATGACTTCTCTAGTTACTCTCCACCGATGAAGCAGAAAACTCATCCTTTGCTCTTATCACTTTTGCAGGTAAAAATTTTGAGAAGGTCTGTGAGTTGTGCCACATTACGCTGAATAAAGCAACTATTTCTGATGATAATGGCACGATTACGTCTGGAGGTGTAAGGATTGGTAAGTGATGATCTGTGGTTTTTGAAACTGGGATCATTAACTCTTTCAGGGAGATAGATTAGTAATTGAGCTTTTTACGATGTCCGCTGCAGGTACACCTGCCATGACAACAAGAGGTTGTCTAGAGGCTGATTTCGAGATAATTGCTGACTTCCTTCTCATAGCTGCCCAGATTGCTAGCGCAGTTCAGAGAGAACATGGGAAGATGCCAAAGGCTTTCTTGAAGGGTCTTGAGAACAACAGAGACATACTTGAGCTTCGGAGTCGGGTTGAAAGTTTTGCATCCCAGTTTGCAATGCCAGGCTTTGATGTTTAAAATAAAATTAAATTAAACTAGTCTCTCATGTGACAAAGTAGAGGAAGCTTTCTTCCTTCAACGCATGACTTTTGATTGTTGCTGTACATGTTTTTTGAGTGTGGGAGGCAATTGCCCCAACCAACAGACCAGACCCCCTTAATTTATATTGTAAAGACACGAAAATAGAAAATACATCCCAGGGTTTTCGTTGTGGTAAGTTTTGTGAATTGGATACCCCTACTAGAATGCCTAACTCGTGACTGAGTTATCCGATAAATTTGATCAAACTTTTGAAGGCCGACATGCAGGAATTCGTTTGTGTTGGCACCGAACAATTGATTGGTAACACGTTATATATAGGTGGAGAGACTTAAGTTTGGTTCTGATACTAGTTGCATAAAAAGCTATTGGTTTTGATACTAGTTGCATAAAAAGCTATTTGGTATCAAAGTTAAACTTAAGTCTTTGCTTCTCGTAAGACACAAGTTCGATACCTGACACTGGCGAACAGCGCGCCATGTGGAGTGTGGTGGGCGGTCTGAGCTTAAGTGGAAGTATTTTGATCCTTAACATTAGTTATGGCTTTTGGTGCAGTTGGTATCAGAGTCAAATTTAAGTTTCTGTGCCTCTTTCGAAACGTCCCGTTCTTTTTTAATATTGAAATTAGGGTTTCCTGATTAAAAATAGATTCTCATGAGTTCTTATATACAATGATTATGTGCGATTCTTGTGTACAATGATTATGTGTGAATATGTACAGGAGGGAGGGAAAGTGGGTATAAAGTTTAAATTATGATGATGAGTTCTTGTATGTGTAATTAATTCTATGTAATTACATGCAAGAATGCAACATAATTTGAGTTCTATTGTCTAAGTAAAGCTTTCACTAATTGATTTGCTGGTAAATCAAAGTTTTTCTAATTTGATCATTTTATAAAGGTTTAAAAATGCAGTGACAAAGAAATCTCCAAATACTACTACTTTCTAATGTTTAATTGTCTACATACGAATTTGAATTTTTACCTTCTTAAAGTTTTGGGGCCGATTTGCAATTAAGGAACTCTTGTGACCTAGAAGAGAGCTAGGCACAATCACTGGGTTGGATTTGGACCAACCCAAGAAATTCTTAAGAGTACAAGGACTTGTATCAGCAATTTCTATTTTAAAAATCAAAATAAATTCTTTTAAATCTGAAATTATAGCAGATTTTAAACTGAAACTATCTTTTTTTTTTTTTTCTTTCTTTGTGATACAAAACAAACCATAGTGTACTGCTAATGAAAGAAGCAGGAAAAAGATCCATTTTCCATGTAGCCTAGCCTCGAGAACCAAAACCCTAAACCAACAAAGCAGTAAAAGGATATAGAACATATAGTTGGATTTGGACTAACTTGCTGGGAACTCTGAGCAAATAGTTTTTGATGTTTGCCAAGGTTGCTGAGTTTCAAGAAACAGCTGTTTTTGGGAAGGGGGGGTGGGGGGTGTGTGGTGGTGGCGGTGGGGTGTGTGTGCAGTAGTAGTAGTAGGAGTAGTGAAAGAAAATGATTGGTTTTTCAGGCATCAGAAAGAACCTCAGAGTCTGAGTTTGAATTGATGAAAGGAACAAGACATATTGCATGCTGTAAGAACAAGTGAAAAAGAAACCATAATAACAGAAAAAGGAGGTGTTGTAGCGGAATCAAACATCTGCCACAGCTCTAAGGCACAGACAAAATGTATTGGTGTACTTAAAAGATTTGAAAAAACACGAAGAGGAGAGATGGAAGCTTTTGACAGTATTTAGACTGTATTTTCCCTTTGAATTTGAATATTCACTTTCAATCTTATATAAAAAATTATAGAGTAGACAAACCTGACTACATCAAGTAGTAAAGCAGCATCGCTCATGATTGAAAGGTCATGGGTTCGAGTTATGAATGTTACAAATATTGTTGGGCGAAGTTTTATTCTTCATGAACTCATAAGGTTAGTTAGGCCAAATTATCTCATTTTGGGACATTCCATTTTAGATATATGACAATAGAAACAAACAACACAAGTAGTGAGTGACCATCTTAATTACTTTCAATTCCAAGGTAAAAAAACTAAGAAGAATCAGACAAAAGGTTTTGCACAGAAGAAAAAGAGAGAAAAGAAATGCTGCTTTTTCTTTCTGTTTCTGATGGAGAAAGAAAGAAAGAAGCCAAGGAATCTCATAATCAATTATCTTTTCTTTGCCTTTCTCTCCTCCTCTTCCTCCCATATCGTCCTTTCTTCCACCTTTTTTTTCCCTAGTGGATTGATTAGTCATTTTCAAAAGAATCTCTTATTCTTTCCCATCAATGGGGTAGCAAATTTTGCATCCTTTATGACAATATTTGGAGTAGTTTAATTATGGTAGGAAAACTTTGATGGACACATCCTCATATGGGACAACAGATTTTTTAATTCATATAAAATCACGTTACTCTTTACTATTAAAAGAATTAGATTTATATTAAAGAATGAGTTCCGTAAAATGTAGATCATAAGTTCGACACCTCCCTCAATGATAATAATCATTTGCCTCAAATTGGAGTAGGTTTAATTTTGATACGGACAAATTGGGATTGTAGATTTTTTTAATCCATATAAAATCACACTGCTTTTTACGATCGAAAGAATTATACTTGTACGAGATCTATAGAATGCTGATTATGAGTTTGACTAGTCCCTCAACTGTGGTGACAATCATTTGCTTGAATAAAAAGAGTTAAAGATGTCTTGCTTTGGATTTAGCAAAAGTGTACTAAATTTTGACTTCAATTTGCATGGCAATGCAGTGATTCACACCGTAATGCAAGAATAATATCTCTGTTTGTCTGCTAATTATGCATGTAATTAAATCAAGATTTACAGTCTCTTTTTGACTGTGTTCTTTTAGCCTTTTGAGTTGTAATTTTCTTCAATGTCTTTTAACTTGCACATGTTTCTTATTCTCCTGCCTTGAAAAGTTCATTTGTGGTTGTTAAATTGAACCCTTTTCTTTGTTTTTCCTTGTTTCAACACATGAGGAAAATCTTTTGAGATTTGTGTTTGAACTTGTCGAATACTCAATAACTTTTGCATACTTGTATCTTGATACTTGAGGAGTCTAATCTAACTCATGCTCATTTATATTTATAAGGTATAACTTTTATCAGGAAAATATATAACTCTTGCAACGTGATATCGGAGTAAGAATTTTAAAAATAAACATGGTTTAACATTCGTGCTCGCTTATCAAAGCATTTATTACAAAAATCTTTTTTCACAAAAGATTATCTCAACTTTTGGCCTAATAATCCTATCAAATTTGTTCCTTATATATGTCATGTTACATGAAAAAGGGCAAAAAGAGAGAAAGTGGACATAAATTTCTTACAAATGGATCAAAAGTCAAAACAAATTTTTTGCAAATTTGAGATTTCAAGAAGGATTTTGAAGATGTGAAGTGCCATTTTGCCCTACATTCTTTGTGGTGACAGTGAAAGCATCTTTTTTTTAATCATCTCTTTTTCAAGAGTGTCATATCTCTTACACAGTTCCTTTCCCAATCTTCAACATGCTTTTTCACTATCAGTTCCTATAGAAGTAAGACAACTATCAAAACATATTCATTGCTTCTTTCATTTTCATTACAAAAATTGCTCCCTGGATTATCAGCAGCACAAAAGTTTATTCTGTTCCTTTCTCATCCTCCCTTTCCGAGGAAAAGAATTAATTACAATAAAAGACATTTTCTTTAAATTTCTTGGTATAAAAATATGGTTTGTATGCTTGTGGTAATGCTTTAGATACTTGAAAAACTTGGGTTTTTCTTGGTTCTATATTTCAAGTAAAAATTTGAATTCTTGCTTGGTGGGGTTATCTATGAATGGCTAGGAGTTGAAGAAACAAGGGAAAGAGGGATGTCGTCAATTTGTTTATCTCAGTTTCTCTTGTTTAAGGAATTTGATGTTACATATGAAACTTTTGAAATTTTTTGCACAGACAATTTTAACAGAATCAAAGAATTATAAAAGTTTCCAACTTCAAGGTTGATTCTAATCTCTGTCTTCTTGTTTATTCCTTTCTTCTTTTAAAGATCAGAAGCATTTTATCTGTTTGTCATGAAAAGTTTTCTATCCACACATTGGAAAATTCACTTCAACTCAAGCTTATCTTTGCCTAAACATATTCTTCATGTTTCTTCCTTCAGATAGGAATGTGAACTTTTCTTGAAAGCAAGAATCACATTCTGTTTCCTTCTTGGTACTTTTTTATAGAAAAAACCGTTCTTCTTAAAGCTTTAATAGCTGATTGATTAGTTCGAATACCAACTGCTTGCAGAAATGAAAATGAGAAAGTGAATACATAAAGATAGAAAAAAAGGGGAGAAAAAAAAGGTCTAAAACTACCCCACTAAGCAGATTAATTTCTTACATTTTTCAACTTTTCTCCTGTTTTCTCTACCAGCTATGGCTCTCTCTCTTTCTATGCCCTGCAATCTCTCTCTCTTTCTTTCTTTCTTTCTTTCTTTCTTTCTTCCCCTACCTGTGTGTGCTGCACATGTCTGATAGCTTCTTTCTGCCCTCAACAATTTCATCAAAGAAATCATCAAGTTGGGCAATTATGGACTCTGCACCGGCTTTTAGCATTTCAAAACAGTTCTTGAAAGTTTCAACTTTGTCATGAATAATGTCTTCTTCTATTACTACTTGTGATGAGGATGATGATGATTCATACTGGTTTCTTTCTAATTCTTCTTTAAGTTCATCCACCGCCATTCTTGCCTTTTGGAACTCATAAAGAAGAATTCTCGGCTGCCCTTCATTCTGGTTTATCTCTGCTGCCACTCTTTGATGCAATCTTGCTGTTGAAACCATAAATGCTGAGCCAAATACCATGTTTCCTTCATACCCACCACCTTGCCATAGGTTTGTTTCAGGCCAATAATACACAAGCCCATTTAGCAAGATCAATAGTAATAGTGAACTCACATTCCTCATTGCATAGAGAACTCCTCTAAATCCCATGAACCCATTGAATATTTTTGATTCTATCAGCACATTCTCTTCAAATCTCAATGATAAATGTTGTGTTCTTGTTTCCACTAAGGTCTTGTTTTCCTCTTCCAATGCCACTATCTCCCTCTGGCAGGCTGTTATTGCTCTAATAACCTGTCCAAGAAAACAAACACATCGTTAAAATTTCATAAAAATAAGAAATGGGAAACATTCAAAATTGTATCTTGATCTTCATATAATCTTGATTATTGGATACAATAATCAAGAATTTGATACTAACCTGGCGGGAAAGTTGCATGTTCAAGATAGGATGATGATCAAGGGAAGAAGCAATATTAGAAGCAGCAGAGTAGTAATTCTCCATGTTGCAGAGGCCTGATTTGAGGGTATGGCAGGCTTCCCATAGCCTGGAACTCTCATCCATGTACTCATCCAGCCATTTTTCACCAACAGGTAAGTGTAACTTCTGAATCAAGAAGGTTAACTGAGAATGAAGGGATTGGAGCAATGACAGAACATGTTCAAGAAACTGGAAAGACATGAAATTCTGAGAAAGAAACAAGTGATCAAGATTGTCTAGGCCTCTGGTGAGGAGATTGTAGAAGCCATTGACAGAAGTTTTGCTGGAAGAAGAATGACTCATCATGGGAACTTTGCAAAATATATCTTCTTCTTGTATGTTCTTGAAGAAGAAAAGGTGATAGAGATTTGACAGATATTTAAATTGAAGAAGAAGAAGGGTTGAAGAAGGGAGTAGAAATAAACTTTTAAAAGAGCTCAGTTTTCCATATAGTGAAAGGGATTGGGGTTAAGGGGGTTAAGGGGGGCAATGATGTTTGCTTCCTGTGGAGTGGAGGGGATGATTGGGAATCTGCCATTTCCCATTATTTAATGGACAGAAATGCAGCAAAAGAGAAAGAAAAAAGGTTGATATATATATATATATATAGAGAGAGAGAGAGAGAGAGAGAGAGAGAAGCACACACACACACTGATTATATCTATATATATATATAGATATAATCAGTGTGTGTGTGTGTGTGAGAAAACCTGCACAAGGTTTTCACTACAAAGGAGAGGAATGAACAGGCAACTTTTTGACGTTATAGCCTTTACAACAATTCACATGAAGTTTTTCATCACTTTGATGATTTGTGATTCAACAGGAAAAAATGGTCATTAGTGTAAGGAAATTATGTACCCTTCTTTTAAAATCATTATATTCCTATAATAATATTCTCTTTCTCTCTTTTCTATTTAAATGTTATGGTAAGAGTTATTTATTTTCTTTAAGTTGTCATTCACACGTTTAAATAAAAAAGAATCGATGAAATCTCATCTTAATATTACTCTTAAAATAATCAATTTATTTTTTTTTACTTTTCTTACTAATTTACTACTTCTTATAACTTTGGTTTTATTTCAAAGAGAAGAAAATTCAATTTCGGTTTTAATATAAAGAGAAGAAATGGAGAAATGAGGGTTTGATATATATTTTTTTTAATACACACTCATTATTATGGTAATTTAGGTAAAATTTTTAATTACCTAAATTTAATAAGATAATTATTTTTTATTTAAAAAATTTCAAGAAAAATTGATATTAGGGAGATCATAGGTTTCAAGTATAAATCCTCTGGATTAGCAGAAGGAGGAGGTTAAATATCAGTGAGAATGAACATTTTAAGAGGAGATATATTATGGGATGGCAATATTAGGGAGAAAATCTTTTAATCTTTTTGGAGCTCTCTTTATTCTTTCTAGAGGGATTTTAAGATTTTGTGTTTCTTCTTTTTCTTGGGCTGTAAAAGTTTGACTACTTTGACTGAGATTCTTTCTTTTTTCCCAATTTTCAAGTTTGATTTGGTTCTTCTTTTCTTTGAAACTGAGTGCTGTGTTGGCTGCTTCCAACTCCTTTAACTCTCTTATATATATATATTCTGTTCCCCTTTTTCTATTGACAACTTTAGACATACAAAAATTCTTTTTATGGGTTTTTTCTCTTTTCTTTTCTTTTCTTTTAATTCCCTTTTTTTACCTGCTTTGTTTTGTTCTGCTTTAGTTAATTTAGGGAAGAAAATGATGAGGTTCTTTGAATGCAGATACTCTCAGAGATGCTACCCTTTTTTGGGTCCCCAGCATTCTATTTCAGGCACCATTTCTAAATTCTTTTGTGTTTTTTCTGCCATGAAAGGAAAATATATTATTCCTTTGTATTGCATTGCAGCCCCATCCAAAAGCAAAGGTGTTCCTCATTCTAGTTGGTGGGTTGGTTGATTTGAGAGATAAATATACATGGAAGTTTAAATTTAATTTTATTACGCTTAAATTTGTATAAAAAAATCTTGAGATAAGAATAGTGTGTCTTTCTTGATTTTTAACTGGCTGTTGTATGTACCACAATTTACCTATTCTTGTGACCTCAAGAGGTACCCATTCTTGGATATTGGGACAATTGATAAGGAAGTGTAGTGTACCTTTATCTCTAAGTACACCAAGAAAGATGGGGGAGTTTAGGAAATAGAGTAAGTGAGGTGAGTTTAGGATGTCTTACCCATCCAACATCTACATGAGCGGGCTGTGTTAGGATATTCGTCTTTTTTAGTTTTTTTTATGTGCCCTCGTAGCAGGGAGAAGAGTTCAATCTTACCTTTTTTTCGATGAGGATCAAAGAAGGATTGTACTTAGTGATTGTTTTTTCCTTTTTCGAGATTATTTCTCATTCAAAAATATCTTACGTGAATCAGTTTTAGTCAGTATTGGTTCACTTTCTTGGATGTGTTGGACCTCAAGGGTAGATCCCTTAATTTATTTTTAATTTTTAAGAATCATAACATCCCAAGATGAATATGACACATACTGTGATATATGATACAAGCAATAATTTACTTAGTTTACTTCTTTTAGTAGAATAGTGAAAAGAACAATTCTGGGACCTATGTAAGTTTCCCATTAGGTGATGTAAATCATCAAAAAAGAAGCAAGATTGTACTAAATGCATTGTTTCCATGGAACTCAATTTTTGCAGTGCATGGGAAGGATGGGACACCATGATAGAACTTTGTGATGCTGCCATTGGGGAGAGACAGAGGGAAAGTTGTCAATCAAATCTCAAGAGGAGAAGATTGCATGGAAACCAGATGAGGAATCAAGATAAACCAGCCAAAGTGGTGCTTTGACAGCCAAACACTACTAGAACAGCATTCACATAAACCATTTCTGGTGGACTGCACTACCAAAATTGCGCTAGTCACCAGTCACAAACAATAAATACACAGCAATTTGTTAGCCAACTATAAGGATTGATCATCAAAATTTGCAGACACCCAAAATACAAATTTTCATATCTCAGAGATCAATCAATCAATCTATCTTTCGCATAATGAGCATTAATGGTAGATTCCATCATGCATGCTCACCTAGTTAATGGTTTGTAGTTCACTGAGTTGCTGCCTTTTTAGTTCCTCCTCAACAGGACCTCTGAAATGAGCTTTGGATGACTTCAATCTGTCCAAGTTTCATTTTTGTATGGAAAACAAAGGACTTTTACAGCAATCTTATAGAAAAGGGTAACTTTTGATTAAGAAAATGCAGACAATATAGATTTGTACAAGAGTTACAAGTGAAGAGGACTGAGGACAGTGCAGAGTGATTTGAACAGTTCAAATAGCTCAATTCTTCCATTCCCCATGCAGAGTGAAGCATGAGACGATCTAACAAATTTTGTTCAGGTTGTTATGGAATCTGCCCATCACTTTAGCAATGGCTTCTTGGAAATGGAATGTTCCCAAGTTCCCTGCAACCACACTAAGTATTTCTGTCATGAAGGCTTTTTTAGGGGATCTGGGCATGATGTATCATCAAACTCATGCAGTGAATGAAATCTTATTTTCCTGAAAAAAGAAAGCATCACGAAGGAAAGAACTGCCACAGGTACAAATGACAAATATATAGTTCTCAGAACTGATTACATCCAGTTCCTTAGTTTTTTCATGTTTAACGAAAAGAAGAACAGTTGTTGAGAACCTTCACTTCTATTTCTTTTTACAGTTAAGAGTGCCCAGACATTTCAAATTAGGGCTCCTGAGGATCCCAGTGTCTGGGGCTTTTGAGATTTATATACTAATGTATCATGTGAGTTTATTGCTATATTTGATCCATTGAAGATCAGTACTAATGCTAAGTTAGCTAATTGGGGTCTTTGATTAGATAAAGTTTGTCATTATCTCGTATCACTTCAATAGAGTCGATTTCAGCTCCATCTTCATTCATCACCACAGCATCCGTTGCATCAAACCCAAACTTTTCACCTGACAGAAAAGTTACAAGAAAAGTGACTTCACTCTACTTTTTCCTAATGGCTGGAAGTGACAGCTTATGAAAACAGTAAAATTATGTAATTTCAGGCAGAAACATATGAAATTTGATTCATGTGAATTTCTTAGATTTTCATGAACTAAATGAATTTCAATTAAAGCGCATGAGTTATGTTTAGAGCATTTCCATGAAAGATTACTTTTCCACTAATGAAGCACTTCAGAGGAGTAATGCAAGAATACTTCCTAAAACAGGACACAAGTACAAAAGACTCCGGATTTTGAAACTTTTATATCACTAAACTCCAAGTATCTCATGCAGAGAGCAATTTCATAGTAGGGCAACAGGTTGCTAGAATGAAAATTATAAGAAAAGCCAAAGAAAAACGATGAATGTAGTACCTGTGATGCTTTTGAGCTCCTCAAGAGATTTAGGTAACTTGATTAACCTTCCAGGCTCGGTGCACTTTGTGTCTCTCCTGAACACTGGATGACCTCTATACAGGCTAACCCTTATGCTCAAACTTGAAGAATGTGGATCCTTAAAGCTTCCACGGCAGCAATCGTGCTCATCTTCATGCCACTTGAAAGCATTGTCACCCAATGTACCAGGCAATATTATACGATGTCCTATCTCTCGCTTTTGCAGCACTTCATACAAATCCAAAGATGAAACCTTCTGCCTGAGGTTATCATTGATATCAGCTCCGTTCATCAAAAGAAATTTTGCCATGTCTGTAAGATTTTCTGCCATTGCAACATCAATAGCAGTCTTTCCATGGCAATCTTTGGAGTCAACATGTAATCCGTGTTTCAAAAGCTCTTTCATCACTGTAACATCATTCTTTCTTGCTGCAGTGCAAAGAAGATCACCAGCAATGTAGGGATCAGAAATGCATGCCCAGTGGTATAGAATCTGGAATATGGAGTGGTTTTTTGCAGCTATAGCATCCCATATTGCAGTATTGCCTTCCAAATCTACAAATTATGAAATCACCCTGATTCTTGTTAGGATAGGGGAAACAATAATCTTTTCAGTCTCTGTGGCTCTATATTAAGATATTAGGATAATGTTTACCTCGCAGGTGCATGTTGCAAGCATGCTTGAGGAGCACCACAACACACTCTTCATGCCCTCTGGATGCTGCTATATGCTGATGTGTAAAAAAGGCATACTATAGTCACAACAAAAGCAGAGACTGCAGAAACTGTATTGCTACGAAGTAACAAGAAGTTATGGTCCGGTACATAATTATCCGGTTCTTTTGGGGTTATATACAATTATACATATAAATATCTTGACTTGAACATATCCTCTCTGGAATTAGAAGAAAGACTGTCCATGAACTGAGGACAGAATTGCCATACAAGAATAGGAAAAAAAGTCCATAATACAATAAAAAGAACGGTATCAGGTATCAGAAATAGAGCACCGAGGAACCATACCAGTGGAGTTCTTCCCTTCGAATCACCAATATTAGGGTCCAACCCTGCCCTGAGAAGTGCATCCAGAAAAGCTGCATTGCCTGTACTGGCCACAGTAAGCAAATTTATAGACAGGTCTGGATCACCATCTTCATCCCCACCTTCAACGAATAGATCCTCAAGTTTCAAATCTTTGAGCTTCTTGTGATGCTGCACCACCGTATTATATATGGTGTCAAACTACAAAGTACTTGATTGACTTTTGACATTGTAAACATAACATATTAAAAAGAATGTCTCTAGCTTCGAAAGCCAGGCACTTGAGTTAGAAGAAATTTCCAATTGCTAGTGTTCTAAAAGAAAACAACAAAAGAAAGATTTTCCACTTTTGAAGACAAGAACTGATTCGTTAGATAACACACCTGCAGAAAGTTCTTAATCATGGTAATATTCTCCTTGTGTCTTGTCTTTATTGATTCAAAGAGAACACTGGTTTTGAGTCTCAGGAGTTGTGAGAGCATCTTGGTTCTATATGTATAGCACTGTGGCCTACAACAAAAAGCACCAACTTCACCAAAAATATCACCGGATCTTAAAGTCCAAACAACTTTCTCTCTGTCCATCTCACAGCTGATTATTTCCACTTCTCCTGATACAACAATGTAGACATCATCAGGTGCCTCATTCTGCATTATAACATCCTCTCTGGGTGGGATGTATTCTGCCTTCATATCTGCAACCTGATCGGGTGAAGAATATAAAATGATTTACGCTTACACTCAATCACACCAAAAATATTTAGCAATTAGATACATAAAATCCCCAATGAAATGGTCACATGAGTATTGAACATTGTTCAGGAGTCAAATAAACTGTCATACCAGGAGCAAGAGAATTTCCCTTGAGATACCCTTGAACAGGTAAACCTTTTCAACAGTTGGCAGAAACAAATGTTGGCAGATACTCTTGCAAATACTTCTTGGGAGCTGTTCAATCAGCTGTTGTTGATTCAAGCTCTCTGCTTTAAATCTTAAACACATGTAAGCTAGTATCTGGTCTTTCAACCTTGGAGGCAGACGATTTCGGCACACAAAGTTAGATGCTGCTTCAATGCTATTCCTCTACAACATTAAGATAAATCAAAATTTACCTAATTGAAAATATTGACTGAAAAATATGTAATCGAGGCAAAACAAAAGGGAAATGAACTTACAAATTCCATAGTCCGACGTGTTCCTTCAACCACCAGATTTGTCATGTTGCCAATTATATAAGCAGTTAGGCCAAGATTGAAGAGCATATAGAAGATTATGAAAATCATTTCCACATTGTTTACTGCATGCATATCTCCATAACCAACTGTACTCATGGTAGTCATAGACCAATATATTGCTGTAATATATCGGTACCGGATGCTTTTCTCTCTGAAATTCGGATTTACAGCGGTAGTCCACGTGTTCCCCTGGTGTGGGTACCTATCTGCTAATAGATAGTAAAGGCATCCAGCACAATGGACAAGCAACAGTGTCACCTAAATGAAATATTACACTTAAGATGAGTTGCTTGAACTAAAACATTGCCTCATTTCCCCATTTCTTGGTGCTATCTATCCTTATCATTTATACGCCTTTCCTCTTTATCTGTTTCGATTTGCATATAACACATTGGGTAAGCAAGATGTACACCATCACTACATTAGGCAAGTATTCCAAAAGTATAACAACAGCGAAGATAAACAAAGATTAGCCTACCAAACCCATTATTTAAAGTGCATGCATCCAATTCTTGGTTTTTAGCCTATGGTTAAGCAGATATCAATGAGTGGTAGAAGATAATATATGGGATTCACTTACAAATAAGAGCCTAGCACATCTGACCCAAAAGTAGCTGAATCTAATGTCCTTTTCAAGCCTGCAAAATAATCAGGAAACGTCTACCATCAAAATTACTTTCAAGATTTATGATTGAAATTCAGGCCACAAAGTTGATTCCTTTTCCACAGGAAAAAAGTTTATCAAAAGCTTAAAATTTGAGTGGAAACCGCCGACCTAGTGAAGAAATTCTTAACCCGGCGAAGACGCCAAAATCTGAGCATCCCCAAAACGGAATAGGAAACACCCACTTGATGTTTTCCAGTAACGAAGAATCCAATCGTCTCGAATGGGATCGTTGAGGCCACATCCATCAGAAACCATGTTGAGAGATACCTGTATCATTTTCCAACTTAAAGCACTCATCTTTTTCGAATCTTTCCCACATAAATATGGATTCTCTTCTCCCTTTTTCTTTCTCTGGGCTCACATATCATTTCTTCATCTTGCAAAAAGAAATAAATTTTGTAGTATTTCTAAAGATTAAAAAACTTTTTCCTTCTGGTTCTCATAATCAAGATCGATAAAGATGAGGTCTTTTTAATCCCTTCGTTAATTTGATTGATGTCAATTATCGATCGAGAAAATACTCACTATTAATAATACAATGCATACCATTTTCAGAACTCAGCCTTTTCACATAAGATTATTATCTATATTTAAAATAGGAGAATTGTTGAAGTTTTAACTACTTTTTATAAAAAAATGGAATAAATAAAAATTTCTTTATGAATATAAATATAGAAATGCTACAGAGCCTATAAGGTACCATTTTTTACATTCTATTGGCATGTATTCACACGATTAATAACTAATTAACTTTAAA
The DNA here is from genome assembly GCA_028571225.1 of Parsonsia alboflavescens. Taxonomy (NCBI): domain Eukaryota; kingdom Viridiplantae; phylum Streptophyta; class Magnoliopsida; order Gentianales; family Apocynaceae; genus Parsonsia; species Parsonsia alboflavescens. Next base: position 6,009,287 of record JAOXNR010000029.1, on the reverse strand, counting down.
TAAATATGTATGAAGTGTATTGGTGTAGATTTTATATATAATATGCTTAATATTTCATCAATAAAAGCAAAATATTCTTTTTAACATGTGATCTTTTATATATTTCTCCAAGGGAATTGAGAATTTTAGAAAGAAAATTCTTTTGATATGAGAAATTCATTTAAATTATCCTTTTTTGAGTAAAGAAAGTATATTATAGATATAGATATGATATGCTTTTTCAATTTGATGTTAAATTCTTTTGAACTCATTCTTATTCTTTAAAGAGAACCGTACTGATTTCATGCACGGAAAGTACCAATAATGTACTTCTTAGGAGAAGAAAATAATAATCATAAAGACAAATTAAAATCTTTCTATTTAAACGGCTCGGATCTACTTGCGTGTATTTTGGTTATATTTTCTATAATAAAAATAAAATCTAGCTCTAAGGATAATTAATCATTCAAGAATATGTATTAAACTTTTATTTATGTAATAAAAAAATTATGTCGCGTATTAGAAAATCTTAAAAGATTCCAAATCTTTCATTACATATTTATATTTATATGATTCACAAAAGAAAATATATCGAATTTTAAGAATCTATTTGAAAAGAAATATCAAGTTAAAGGATATTATTTATTTTTTATCATATATAATCTATTAGTATACAAAAAAAATTTGTGATATGACTTAAGTAAATTACATGATTAATCGAATTGAATCCGTAATAGTATTAAGCAGCCATGTCAAAGTCTACAACTTGTTGAACAAAACGTGTTCCATGGGCTACTCAGCCATCAAATGGTGGGAGAACCTTTTTTCTATTCTACTTTTTTGGGGGCCTAAATTGGTCAACAAATAGTGGACTTGACTTGAGAGAATGCGAACTAACTATAGTAGTAGTAGATCGACACGGGTAATAATAATTTGATTTAGCACACAGAAATGCTGCTGTGTGCTACGTAGCCCATAGCAGCATTTCTGTACTGTTAGAATAATATTTTATAAAAAGATTCAGCAATTGCATTCTAAAATCTAACCTAATACTCATGTCTTATTTTGATTTATACATATAATTTTTTAAAAAATTTACTTAATTAATTGAAATGTTGCGATATCAATTAAATTAAAAAAATAATATATTTGATTTTGGATAACCAAAAAAAAAAAAAAAGAAAGATTGAATTTTGAATAGAGAGAGTGAAAAATTTTATGCTTCCTCCATCCGAAATTGAATGCCCAAATTTGACTAGCAATCATTTTAATAAAAAAAGTTTGGCTCAGTTCATTAACATATTGTATAATCAATTTTCTTAATGAAAATTTTTACTAGTTAAAGAAACAAGACAATCAATTCTGAACAACTCAAAATGAAATACGAGATATTTATTTCCGGATGAAGGAAGTATGAAATTTAATATTATCAATATTATTATTTAGAAATTCAACCAAATTTTTATTTTTCTGGCTTTGATGGCCATAACAATAAAAACTAAAAATGATTTGATTTGATTGCCTGGTTGGTCCACTCCCCACTCTCCACTATTCTTCTGCAAGAATACAACCCCACACAACTTGAAAAGGAGAATAATATATATTCATTCCCCTTACCCATGCAACAGATAAAACAATCTCAACTATAATAAAAATTAGAGTATGGTTAGAATCATAAAAATGATAAATATCGACATATATAGGATTCATTACATCGAAGCAATATAGTTTTAAAATATCATAAAAATAGGTTTATATATATATATATATATGTTATATTTTTATTCACGATATCATAACGTTGTATCAAAGTGAATATAATTTATAAACATATAACAAAATTTGATACTTTCACGAAAAAGATCATTATCATAACTTTTCATTTTAACTTAATTCATTTTAAATTAAAATTTTAATTAATTTCCCGGACAGAAGTATAATTTTGACAATCATGAGCAGTGACCGGTAAATTAACGAAATAGGAGTTACCTTTTGGCGATTTTTCTGGAGTCACGAACGAGGAGCTGAGATGTGGTATCAATATAGGCGACAAAAAATGTCATCACAATATCCACGGCAAAAAAGAGATCCACGATATTGTCGGCTATGCATAGAGGCTTCACCGTATGAGAATTCAGGAATGCGATCTCAAAGGGACAAACCCATACCGAGTATCCCACCAGCACTACCATTACAGTCTCCCAGCACCTGCACACACACACACACACACCACATGATATCAACACAACTATCTGTATATATCATATTATCCCATCAGCTAACTCGACTTTCGAAAAATTCTGATATGATTCATGCATAAAGCTTAAAGCTTTTTATAGTGGGTGAAAATTAGTAATAATATTCATGCATGTTATGTTCATGGGGAAAATATAGACGTTAGAAATTAGCTTCATTAATATTGAAATGAGGCAAACTATATATTTATACCTGTATCTTGAATCCATGGGAGAGATGATTCTCCGGTTTGATTGGGAGAGATTTTGGGGTAAACCGGAGACGCCTAAAGGAGGAAGAATGAGCTTGGACAGATTGCTCAAGCTTAGATCTCCATCTCCTTCTCCTGCAGAAGAACTAGTAGTACCGCTACCTTCTTCCGCAGGGAGGCCATGCGGTTGGATGATATTATGCTTATCGGCCATATTGTTGCTGCCGGAGCTACTCGAGTATGAACAGTAGTTGGGAGAAGACTTCATCATCTCTATATTATATTAGCCAGCTGCTGCTGAACCACCACCACAAATTAGTTTAATTTCTTGTGATTCACCAACAACATGATGATGATCAAAGTCCTGGGTTACGGAAGCAATGATGAGATATTTATGTGAAAGAGGATCGGAGGTGAGGGACTTGAGAAAGAGAGAGAGAGAACTATGTGGTGATTTCTGAGAAATAACTAGAAATGATGGAGAGGGAGAGGGGGTGGGGAAATGGTACAATACGTAGCTTGGTAGTTTGTCTTTGTGTGACAAATAATTGGGGCGGTGTGGTTTGACAAGGAAACGAAAGGAAAGGGAAAGAAAAGAAAACAAGAGAAAGGGGGAATTCAAATGGTGGATATGGGTTTCCCCGGTGTGGTCCTATAGCTATTATTGAATAATGGGACATTTAAAGATTTAATTTTCATTCAGTCTTAACTTTTTTGTTTTGTTTCGTTTGTCATCAAACAAATTATTATTGGATAATTTGATCATTCTAATAGTATTTTTTAAAAATATCAATTAATAACTATCAGAACAAATTAATATTTGCAAATTCAATATTATACCATTCAATTGGTCAAAAATAGATATTAACTGAAATTTTATTGAATTAAAGTTTGATTTTTGTCTCAGCAAGAAATGAATTTAGCGGGATCAGAAACATAAATTTATCTCAACAAAATTCATTTTATACCTGTTTTTTTATGAAGAATAATATAGTATTGAATTTGCCCATGTTAATTTGATTAAGAGGTCGTTGACTAAATTTTTCGATGATTTTTTTTATATATTTAAAATAGGATTCAAAGGATCAAATTGTCCAATGACAATTTATTGAAAGATCAATATGATAAAAAAATAGATCAAGGATCAAAATTTTACATTTGATCAACGATTTAATCCTTAAATATCCAATTATTTAATTTTTATTTCATGAGCGCACGTGAGATGAAAAGAAATGTATTGTGGTCCCCACGTTAAGCGGGTAAGGGATCCATTTAATTTATAATGCGAATATATGGTTTATTAACATGGCATTAGCATCCAATAAGATGGAGCCATATATTACATATATGTATCCGATATTGTGACCGACTACTTGTCTTCCAGTGGGCCCTCTCTTTCTTTGCATTAAAGGTTAAACAGTTACCCACAACTACTCAGTCCGGTATACGTACAAACCCAACTTTTATGGTATTAATTTGCCTCTTTTCGTGGACAAAATATACATATGCCGGGCTACTGCTACATGCAGTACGTGTTGTTAATGTTTTTTTTTTTTTGAAAAAAAAATATATTATATTTATATATTTTAGAAGCGGGATTCGAATTAGACTCACAAACTCACCCACTCATCAAGATTAAGATATATGCAAATAGACTAGTTAAGTCTTTGAAGAGGAAAGTCAAATTTACAACTTGTGTTATGCTGGTCTCTATCTCCCAACTATTAAGGGGTACATGTGTTGTTAATTAATGTTATTATTATGGCTTAGTACTCTACATTAATTAATTAATGCTGACCGATGGATTTTGTTATAATCAGTCGGTCGTAATTTTAATCTTTTGTCTTTAATTTTTCGGTTATGAATTTATTATTGATCGATGGAGTCTTTTCAAACCAAGTATTAGAGATGCATAGCAGGAATACTGATGATTATAATTATAATTTTCATATTATATATATGTGAAAATGCTATAAAGTGTTTAAATAAAATTTCTAACAATCAAAGTTAATTTTCAATTGTCCTTTTTTTCCCCCCTTTTTTTAAAAATAAAATTTAATCAAGTATCATAAGATTTAGTTTGTCCTTTTAGTATTTATTTTATATAAAAAAAAAATTTTATAAAAGAATCTATTTTTTCTTAGCAATTACGGTTAACTTTGATTCGTTAAAGGCTTAATTGGAATACTCCATAAGGTGTGTTTCATAGCACTTCATCACCTTAGTATTACTGAATATATATATATATATATACATATATATATATATATGTAGCACTTCTTTTGAAAATGTTTTTTTTCGAAGAAAGAAAGCGTAAGTAATATTGAAATAAATAAATAAAACATCAATTAAATTAATAATAATAACTTATATAAGAGATAAATAAATAAGATCAAAACGATCTATAATTATTGATGAAGGGAGTACGCACCTTGTTTATTTGGTAAATCAGTACCGTTCATCCGGAATTAAATGTCTTATTTTCCATTTGGAATCGTTCGAAAATGAATATCTTATTTCTTAAATTAGATTAAATTTTATCAAGAAAATTGATATTGCAATTTAAACAGGAACTAAATAAAAAATTTTACCCCCTTAAAATAAGTATATATCAAAACGAAATTACCAATTCCAAATGGAGGGAGAATTATTCTCATCCATCCCGAGAGATCGGACATGATCAGGATTGCTCATGAAGAACTATAAATATATATATTTATATATACGGATTTATTAAAGCGTGCCTTAATACGCTCTCCAACCGTTACCATAACGGAATTCTTACTTCGCTTGGTTGGCTGCATGAGCGTAGTAGTAACAATTCCGTTACGGTAATGGTTGGAGTGCGTATTAGCAAAATCGTTTATATATATATATATATATATATATATATATTTATTTATTTCAAGAAAGATAAATGTTGCATACTTTCTTTTTAACCATAGGGACTCTTCAATAAATGAAATGGTAAAAAAAAAAAACGAAAAGTAAAAGGTAAATGTTGCCAGATTGAAATTTACTATCTAACAAATACACGATAATTTTTTTTTCCATTGTATCAAACCCTGCACCAAATTCTAGGGGTAAGGTTTAAAATAAGAACCAACCATTGTCACGTTGTCCGACTTTCTGGAAAATACCGAATCCAGGATCTGTTTGTAAACAAACCTAGTATTTTTTTTAAAATTGAATTTTCATATTTAGTTAATAAAAATAATTAGTAGAATCTTTCAGAATTTCAAATATATGAAAAGTATATAAAACATTACTTCCTTCGTTCGGAATTGAGTGTTACAACTTGATTTACATGCATCTTAAGAAAAATGTTTGATTTAGTTAATTTTAACATTGCAATGTCACCTTTTTGTTTTTTTATTTATTATTTATTATTATTTTTTAAAATTTTGTCTGCATACTCGCCACTACACCTGTTGAGATATCCCCAAAGTGACCTATGCATGCTAATTTAATAACCTATTTCATCTTTTTAAGTAAGGGATAATGAACTATGAAGTTTCTATGGTCAAGAAATCTTCTACAATAATGTGCCACGTTTTGTTTTGTTAGTAATAATGTAACTAGTTTAATGTGAATGGGAACTACAAAGTGGTCAAATAAGTCTTGCCATGAAAATTAGCCTTTGGATTTGGAATATAAGTTCTAAAATGGCTCTTAGTATATGCCAAACGAGCCATTTCAAAATCAATATTAAATTAATAAATTGCTCATAATTATGGCACTTGTTATGTCACCTAAATTTTCTATGTTGGTTAAAAAAATATTTATTATTTCATTAAATTATTCTTTTTTCAACTCATTATTAGCATGAAATTGTGAAAATATTTACACTTAACTTTGCTGATTCGAAAAATATAAGGGATATAGCAAGCCGTGCGACATTATCACTAGAGATTTGATTATATTTAAAACTGTTATTCAATCGGATTACCATAAAATGAATAAATGGTTAAAAAAAAAATACAAAATATAATAATTAAATTGATTACTTTAATTTGTTGTCTAAAAGACCAAATTAAAAGTGCCAACATCAATAGTGGTTAAGCAGATTTATATTTTTCCTTACCTAATTCATTGTATCATTAATTCTACAATTAACATGGTTTTGTGGGATGGAAATTAATAGGTTTCTTGAGAAATCTATGAATGGAATTAAATAAAAGCTTGAACATACTGACAATAGTAGCATCTTAACGATGACTAGTTGCCAAACTTTTCAATGTGATCCCTGCACGTGCTTCCAAGGTTAAGTACTTCATTCAAGAATTTGACATTGATTTTTTTTTTTTTTTTAAACTGTATCTGTATCTGGATCAATTTTTACACACCTCGACATTCCTCTTATTCAAAGGATGTTGGTGGGATTTGAGACAATTTTGTTTTCTCTTATATTGCTACTTGAGTCACTTTTTACATTGATTAATCAGGTCAAAATATTAATTGAAAATTAAAAAAAAAACCTATTATTCTATATTGAATTATCGTTTTTAAGGTTACAATTTTGTTTTAAAATATATCTTTCTAGAGAATTTGATAATATTTATTACTTATTTTTCCCTTTATAATTAATTAATAATTATTCTCTTCTCAGGTGATTTGTATATGTACACCCAATTCAAAACTTGAATGTTCTTTACTATTTTGAATTGCAAACGAGATGGATTAATTAATTAGTTTGTACTTATGAAAATCTATATTATGTCCCCTATATATTCCAACAAAATCTTCATTTCCAAGAAATATAAGCTAATTAATATGATTAAGTAATAAACAAATTTTTGATAATCTTTCCATCCAGAATTGAATGTCCCATTTTGACTCGCACAAATTTTAAGATTAGTTCATTTTAAACTCAACAGTATCAATCTCTTGACAAAATTTTAACTACTTTAAAAAATGAGACATTCATTTCTGAATAATTCAAAATATAAATTGAGACATTCAATTTCGACCGGAAGGAGTGCAAACTTCACTAATTCATACTCATTTTGTTTTCTAGAGAAATGGAACACAACTCCTACATTCTAACTTCATTACAAAAATTTTGGATTGTCCACAACTAAAATAATTTCTCTTCAAATATACTGTTAAAATTATAATTCAATGTCTATGTGACTAAACCATTCACGAGGAGACTCCATTTAGATTTAATGTTTAATATAAACATGAATTTTTTTTTTGTCATAGAAAAAAAATCTAATGAATAGTAATCTAATGTCTCTTACTATACACTAGGTGGCAAGAGTAGGCCGTAAGATTGAATTGAACTTACGATCAATATTATACAAGCTTCACCTTCAAACTACTCAATTCTATCCTTAAGTGTTACACTAACATTCTATTTTTTATACTATATTTATATAAAATATCACGTACCTTTAAGATTAATTTATATATACAAAAAATAATTAAGAAATACATATAACGTGAATACTATATGATAAACTATATAATAGTTAAGTCCTTTGATACCTTGATCCATACTTCATTTTTTTTAACGAAATTAAATTTAAATATTAAAAAGATAAAAACTGTTTCTTTGGGGATATCTCAATAAGTGGAGTGGTGAATACGCAGACCATAGATCTCGAGTTCAAATCTCATCAATGTCTTACTGAATAAGCGGAATATTCCGATACTTGTAAACTGATTCAGATAATCACAAAAAAAAAAAAAAAAAACCCTAATTTATTCAAAAAGAGTTAAATTAAACTCGTCTGTATTGTTTTACTAGTAAGCGATCAAAAAGAAACAAAACCTACCATCGCCCATCAGTCATTACCAGAATATAAAACTAAAAAAAGAAAAGAAACTTAGAGTCATTATTTTACTGTTGTCTGAAATTTCTTATGCAAAATGCTAAGGCCGACATGAGCAGAGCCATGACAAAAGCAGTACTTTCAAAGATTGAATCATTCTTGATTCTACATCGTGCTCATAAGAGATTCTCTTTAGTTTACTTCCAAACAACCTATTTGTTTAGACTTTTTTGCCCTTACATTTTTTTTTTTACCCCCAGAGAAAGTGTCATAAGTCACGATTATAAGTTTTTCAAATAATATATGAGAAAATACTTTCTAAAATAATTATATTATAAAAAGACACTCTGTACAAAACAAGTCATGTTTATAATCGTACAACTTGTTAGTTTTAAACATACGAGTGAGTTGTTTAGTAATGGAAGAGATTTTTTTTATCTATCAATGCCCAAACCAATTTTCATGTATCTCGACTATTCCGTTAGATCTGCAACTCACCAAGGGTTAAGGATAGAGTATGCACACTACAAGAAAAATGAACTATTACGACTTATTTCTTGATGACACAATATATATGTGTGGGGAGAAGTCTCACTGAAAGTATTTAGACAATGGAAATAATAGTGAATCAAGAAAAACATGGTTTATGACGACGTAATTAACGTAATTAGTGATTGATTTTCTTTTTTGGACACAAAATCTAAGTGTTAATATAATTTTACCAATACGCCAACACTAGTGTGTCAAGAGAGATAAAAAATTTCCAATACATAGAGTGTGTCGACAAAGAAATTGTTTTTTTGACATAAAAAGATGTTATTGTGAAAAGTTTATACTTTTATCGATTCAAGTATGTCTGAAAAAGATAACCTTTCTGATGCAACTTATTGTATTGTGAAAAATAAACCTTTATTGACGCCATTTTAATGTGTTACCAAAATCATAATTTATGACGACTCGCTTATGTGTTGGGAGATTACTTCTTTGTTTATATTATTATATTATTTTGAATTTAGTTTTTTTTATTATATTATTTACATGAACTTTATATATCATCAAAATTTATTTAAAATAGACTTTAAATATAAAGCATTTTAATATTTACATATAATAAAAGATTGTAAGTTTGAATTTATTTAATGACAAATTTAATATTTAATTATTATTAAATTTCAAGCTAACGGGTAATGAAGGTGGGTTGGAGCCATTGAGTGATATGCCTAAAAAAATAAGGTCAAAGAACAAATTATTTTTTTATTTTTGTTTTTTTACAAAAGGATATCGACTCATTGTGTTGATATAGGATTGACATGTCACGACTCATTTACGTGTCGTCATTGTTATGTTTTTTTCTTGATACCTATTATTATGTCGTAACACACATTTTTTATTGACTTATTATGTCGAGATATGACAGATATTTCATGACACGTTTACATGTCGTCATATGTCAAGCACAATTACAACACATCAAAATAAGTCGATGAAAGGAGGTATTTTTATGATTCAAAACTTTTTGTGGTATAGTACCTGTTATAACTGTACTTATAATGACAACAGCAGATGAGTCGAAAGTATTGCGAAGGTCTTTTACGATTCAAAAATGAATTAGGAAAAATCAAGAAATGAGTCAATAGACCTTTTTTCTTATATTGGCAGTAAGATTCAGTTGAACCCACGATATGCAATATTCAAACTATATTTCCAAACCACTTGACCACACTTTTGGATGCTACAAGGGAGGAGATTAGATAGGGATAAGAATGTTAGTTTTGTAACAAAAAACATGTTAAAGTGGAGTTATTTTGTTAAAGTTAAAATGATGAATTTTTTCTGTACAACTTATCCAAAAGGGTCATTTTTTGTAATCTCCATTTTCCTCTTCCTCTCTATACATATTTTTGATAGATTTATTTACCCATCAAATGTAAATGGTTGTAGCAATTGCATCTTTCTCTCACTATTGTTTTTTTAATTTTTAATTTTTTATCTTTCTCTTACTATTGATCTCACATGATAAGAGCGTTCATAATTGCCCCACAACAATACATGTTATCATGATTATATTAGAACTGTGAACTTCACCCATCACATTCAAATCAAAATTTTTCTAGTTTAGGACAATTGTTAGCCAATGTTTAAAATGTCGTATCCACCGTAGTAAGAATGGTCATTAATTGCCCCACAACATGATTATATTCGAATTAAGATATCCACATAAATCACACACTTAGTTCATGTTAGAACCTTTCTAGTTTAGGACAGTTGCTATAGTCAATGCCACAAGTGTGTGCATGCGTGTATAGGTAGGAATGATCTTAATTGTTACCAATAAATATTACCACGATACGATATCCACGTGAATCGAACACTGGGTTTATATCAATTTTTTTTTTTTTTTTTTAATTTATTCACGTGGATTTCTGAAGATGAATTTCGAACTTACTTCTTATGAAAATTTCAGTGATTCGTGACAGCCACTAGCCAATGCCCCAAGTGTAATCATGCCATCTGTGGACAAGGGGACATTGGGTATAGGAAAAAGTTTTGAAAGTTATTTTGGCAGAAAGTAGAAGTGAAGTGAAATTGAAACATTATGTGGGAATACTCTCTCAAAATGCAAGAACATTGCATGTGGTCAATCTAATTCAACTAAAGAAACTCTAACAAAGCAAACCCTGCCATATGCAAGAATTAAGACTTGAGAAAATTTTCACGATCCAGTAATTTCTCTTGTTATGCATAGTTTGTGAAGATATTAAATTATTTTTATTCAAGTTTATCCAAGGGTTAATATCGTCACAACACATTTTATCCAAGGGTTAGTATCTTTTTCTTTTAATTTCCCTTCCCTACCTAATTACGTAATAGAATATAATTTAATAATTTTGAATTCAGATGGAAAGATACTATTTAATTTTTAAAAATGAATATTTCATTTTATACGTAACAGTAAATTGTATAAATAAAAATGTAATATTAATATAAGGTATTAATTATAATATGTTTCTTTCTTTTTTTATCTCTATCTCTTTTTTTTTTTTTTTACCATCCATCATTTTTCTGACTTCACTTTCGAATCACTCGATCGTACTCTATAATCTTTTTCTATCACTAACCTTATCTATACCTCCATCCTCAAAGATCAATGCTGATTCTCCAATTTTCTTCATTGTCTCAAATTAGATTCTTCACTTATCCTCACCGTATTCTCAAATTAGAGATATTAGAGACCGTCAATCCCAAAAGTTTAAATCACATGAAATAATATTTTTCCCTTAGATTTATTTTAAATAGATATAACAGATTCTAATTTCTAAAATTATCGATACATATTGCACTAAATGATTCTTTCCCTCAATCAATGGTTGGGAGATTTAGTGTTCATTCATTACATTGAAGACTTAATGCACATTATAACTGGAGTTACAACCTTATCTTTGATCACTAAAACATTCTTAAATCAAGAGAAGCTCAAGAAACCTCTGGTTTCACATGAAAAAATTAGAGAACATTTTGCTTCTTTTACATTTAAAATATTCTTTGACTAAAATAATCTCAGTAAACCCCCCC
>JAOXNR010000029.1:5965327-5997412 GCA_028571225.1 Parsonsia alboflavescens | reverse complement strand
CCCCCCACCCCAAAAAAAAAATTCCTCTGAAGGGACCAGATCTTTTGAGATGTACGGTGTTTATGGAATCTCCTTAGTTTGTTTGCATAATTTCCTATATAACATAACTGTATGTGATGCAAGTGATACACAAAAATGAGCTCTTCATAACGAAAGTATCTAATATGATCCTACAATTACCTATGTAATTCTGGGATACTGATGAAAGCTTCAATGAATTTGCTCTTCTGAAGCTGTAAACTGAAACAGGATTAGGTTCTGCAAACAAACTATACCTCTCTGAGGACAACATCCCCTGATGATGAACGACTTACTCAAGTAGGACTACTCCGATCAAATTTAAACATTCTTTGATCTAGGGATCTCACAATTTGTCATTTTTCAGTCATAACTCTGCCTTTGATTCTCTATCCTCAAATGAAAGGCTATCCGTTGAGCTTTGCTTTTCAGGAGTTGGTGTTACCAATTCTTCTGGATCGATATTTTCCCCTAAAACTTTTGACGTGAATGTTCTTGCTTCAAGATCAAGATCTGGCCACTCCGAAACGATTCTTTTGGCCCCCTAAAGGTCATGAGAATAATCAAAAGGGTTAAAGAAATCCTGCCCAGTCTATTGCATATAAGTGTTAATGTATTTAATACAGCTATATTATAATTATGGACTTGGTCAATTTTCCTTTGTGTCATATGTTTTAATTACTTACATAAGTTTATCATTGTAAATTACAATTTTACTACGTATAAATAAAATATCTAGGGCTGAGAGAGTTTTTCCTAAAATTCAACAATAAGATCACAACGGACTATATGAAAATATAGCATCGGATCGAAAGAAACCATGATTTCACCTGGAGTTTTGGCTCTTTTGTCATGGGATTGTTGCAGAGATCTATTGTCTTTGCCTTCGATTTAGTTGCATTACCACACCATGACTCACACCACAGCCATTCTTGTGGGAGAGAAAATATAGGAACAGAGTGCTGTGCATAGTTTGGAAGATCCTGAGAGACAAAGAAATAACTTTTATCAGCAGATATGCAGCAACAAAATGTTTGTTGTATGTATAATTTCCACATATCCTCCAGACTAGAAAAAATCATTTCCTCCCACTTTTAGACCGGCATGAATTTGTTGATATGTTCTGAGTATTTTTTTGATTGTTTATGAGGAAAAAAATCACGAGAATAATGTTTTTCAAATGTCTTGTTCAATTATTTCCCTAATTCAAGAAACTACAAGCATCATGGAAGATTAATCAGATGTTTGTCCAAAATTTTAAGTCATTTATAGTCATTTTGTCAATATTAAGGTAAATTTTTCCCAAAATGTCCCCATGGGAGAAGAACATTAGGAATGAAGGAGAGAAAAATGTTTTCTAACGAGAGAGAGAGCAGGGATGGTATCATAGAAAATGAGTAAAATATTAGTTAAACTATCGATAGACTTATAAAAGGGGACAAAAAAGTGAGGTCAAACGACCCATAATTAGGACAGAGGTGGTCAAGTAACTATGTGTTGTACATGAAATATGGGTGAGAGGTCTAGAATAAAAATATCTGCAACTTAGAGCAACAAAATATCTGGTAGGTACAGCTAACCTTAATATATATATATATATATCTCTACTTGCCTGATCCAGATTAGAGAGACTGTTTGGATCTTTGCTGAGGGTTTCATAGACCACCCTTAACTGATCTCCAGCAGCAGTTTCTCGGAACTTGACTAGATCAACAACATACAAAGCACTGTACATCGTGCACCATCAGTAAGGCTTGATAATCTCTGAAATGAAGGGCATCTAAAACAATATTATATTTAAAGAAAGTGCTATATTTACCTAATATGATAGGGCCTTCCTCGTAAATGTTCTCTCCAGAATCCCTGTCAAAAAAAGATTGAAAAATTTAACCAGTATTAATCATTTTAAAGAACAACGAGAAAACTAAAAGAGGATGTGGGTGAAGAAAATTCAAATCAGGAATTGGATGATCCACCTGCTTCCAGAATCGGTAACCATCCATTTCTTTGTTGTTGTCGCAGAAAGGAGTATATGCAAGGGGTCGTCCTCTTAAATGCATGTCGTAGAGCTGTCCCATGTCAGCCCTGACAATCTGATCTGCATCAACAAATATAACCTGTGAAAGCAAAGAGGTAAATTTAAGCTGTGGATCAGAACAATGCATCCAAATCCAGATGCCAGAAGATACAAAAATCATCAATCAAGCTGCAAATCTAGCTCTGCATGAACTATAATCAAAAGCACCTTCTCCAGAGCAAGAGGGAAAATGACATCAAGAAATAGGATTTTGTATGCCCATATAATTCTCTGTTTTTCTTTCTGTTTGTGTAGCCATGTAGGCCATTTGTATGTAATCAATTCATACTCAAAACCATATTCATGTGCCATATGTGGAATTACATCCTGCATAATAAATCATGAAGAAATGTCAAACACATCCGGCAGTTGATAACTGCATATTCAGAAAATGTTCAAACGAACTAAATAAGAGTTATTCAGAATATATAACCTTGAATTGAGGAGAAAGGTAGTTCTTTATAAACCAAAATTTTACTGGCCTGTTTGTGTTTTTCAGGACACTAAGTATCATTATCTTTAGAAAGCGCTCATATCTGCAAGGAACAGTACTTGGTGAAGCTGAAGAACATTTAATGAATTCCAACCATCAAAGAATTTACAGATGCATAAAAAAGATAATTAGTTGCAATGCAAAATTATGCAAGCCAAAAAGAAATATCATATAAATTTCTGCCTAGATTAAAAATCTGAATACATGCACTATGATTTTAAAAGTTGACAGATCACTAAACATCTTGCTTTGGACTATGTCTAATGACTTTCATATTTTGATCCCTATCCTTTATATTCTCAAATAGGTTTTTCACAATCAGCTAGAAGGTTAAAAAGAAGAAAGAGAGAAAAATGGAAGAGCTAAAAGAGAATTTAGAAAGACAGAGAGAGTACTTACAAGTGCCCAGATGCAACAGAGAATATGTTTATGGTTTTCCCATGACGACCACTTTTTCCATGATCCTAAATAAAGGTATTGAAAGCTTATCAATGTTTAGAAGTTACTTATTTCAAGTACTTGACACTTTGACAATTAACACAAAGAGACTGTAATTCACCACTGAAGTGCTCTCAGTTCTCTTTGCTGAATCTTTGCCACTAATAAATCCAGAAGCCCAGTTAAGGAAATTAGAATTCCAAGTTTTCTGATTACCCTGCATCATTAATAGATCAAGTATTAAACCAAATGGAACTAACAAGTGTTATCTATTCTTAAAAGAATAAATAAACAAGACCAAACAAAGGAATTGCTAACCTTTTCTGTTGAGTAGCCCTCATCATTATCAGAGGAGACCAGCAATTTCTCATGTTCCTTGCCTTTTCTCTTCACAACTTCCAAAAGAACTAACTTACCTCGCAAATCATCTATTGTAATACGCTTTGATAAAGTTGTGTTCTTATTTCCCTCACCATCTTCTTTCATGATATAGAGCTCTGAACTTCTACCTGGAGCAAGCTGCAGGTACCATACACCTGGAGAGACTTTCATTTGCCAGTACCCCAAATTGGCCATAACAAGGGTATCAACTAAGTGGGGTGTGCTCTTGGTACCAAGGATCAGCTGAAGGCCTCGGGGAGGTTCATGATCCTTTTCTGAGCAATGGCCTGATATAAAATTTATTCTTGAGCTATAAGGTTGTTTCATTTCAAAATTCTAGCTAGAAAAGGTGATGCATTACAATAATATTTAAACCAAAAAAAATTAAGTCATCCCACCAGTAAGAACAAGAGCTTCAAGCTCAAACACTGCTTGCAATGTTCTGGCATCACCCAAGTTCTCAAGCAGAATGTTGTCCAGGTCATGGCTAAAACGAAGAACGGAAGGAATTAATAACATAATGAGGCAAAACAACAACCAACTCTCTCTCAAGAAAAGAAAACAAAACATAGAAAGTTAATTCCACAAATTTATTATCCTGCAAAGTGAAAGAACTCCATTGAACAAAATAAAAAATTATACATATCATATATATATCTATACACGTACACTGCAATAATTGGTTCGACCAGCCATGGCTCTGGAACATCAAGATTCATAGTAAGAGTTTTGGACAGTGGCATATTTGCAAAAAATGCTTTTGGGCCATATACTGTTTCATCAATACCGCTGAAGTCATCCTGCAAAATATTAAAGAATGAGATGACAAACTAAAAAGGAAAGCAATTTAAAAAGTGCTTAGAAAGATGTGATGACTTCAAGATACCATTGTTGGAACCACATATCTATAGTAATTCTTCAGGGGAAGATCGACAAGGGAACTCTGCAGAAGAAAGTGAAAACATCAATTCTTGAAATCCAAAGTGATATTAACATGCCAAACATGTAGAGTTCTTAGGCACAAGATGTTTCATTGGGAAGTTGCAGAGAGAAGAAAAGTTGTAGATTCATAATATCATAATGAGAGTCCAGATTACATGTACTAACCACTTCAAGTTTTTTTCTAGAGTCCAAATCTCAACTCCCATTTGGAACTTGAGTTTTTCCATAAAAAAGAAAAAGGGCAAGCAAGCTACAAGGAAAATGTTTTTTACATATTCCCTTAGAATTAGATGAAAAATTAGAAGTCAACGTTGCTATTCAAATTAGGCAATTAGGTAACAAATATGTTTTAAGTTTTCCAGTATCACTTTCTGTCATGGAACATTATTCTTCTTGATTAGTCAGGTACTCTAAGAAGCCTGGACTACTGGAGACAGTTCCCAATCCAAAAGATGCTTCATAAAATCTGTTTTGTTTCTTCGATAAATCTAAAGTTCCAACTAAAGCCTAAACTGATGGTAAATTGATGGAATTGTCAAAAAAAAAAAAACTTTTGTGTTTAAACTGTAGAAGCCTCTGGGACAAGGGGTTATTGATAGCATCAACTTCTTTTTCTCAGGACCCTTCTAAATGGCCTTTTTAAACTTCTCTTCTTTTTTTATAGGAAACTTTTTTTAAGGAGCTCCAGTATATGTTTAGGGTTCATTACACAAAAGTCAGACCTACTAGACTCTGTCCATTATCCACTTCTTGATCAGGAAACCAGTTGCAGACAGGTAAAACAAAATGAGATCTTAACTGTCAATAGAAAATAACACATTTTAAAGGTTCTTGAAACAACAATAATGGGAAAAGGTGACCTACCACTGGATTAAGCACAAGCCTCATGCTTGCCTGAACATTCTTTGACAAAAGTCGAAGAAGTGATGATAACTTTTGACCAGAAGGACTCAAAGGATCAACAACAGCATCAATATGTATGCTTGAACCTTCGTTGTTGAGAACAACAGCACTTCACACAGAAAAAGTGGGTTAAACAGAGTTAGCAAAGGTGATCAGTTCTATATTAACACTTTAAAAGGTCAAAAGATCATGTTCCAATAGCTAAGGGAAGGATTCACAATAATCGTTAAGAAAGGCACAATGGGTGTAAGTTGACTTGAGAAAGAAAGAGTAGTTTAGCTGGTTCAGGCATTGTAGCAAAATTGTTTGTGGTATTTTTACAGTTCAGTGAACTGGAACTAAAAGCAGATATTTTGTTACTAATATGACCCGAATAAACCAACATGTAACAAAATAATCATGTTATGCAGAAAACACTATCAGACCCTTTTCAGATGAGTTGTACTATTTCATCTACGATAAACATGTTTGTGTTAGTATATGTTCTAAGGTTGAAAATATCATAGAGAAGAATCTTAAATGGAAGAGTTGATAATAGATCTGTGCATTTGCAGCATATGAATTTTTTTTTTCTTCATCATTTTTGATAAATGCTTATAAAGTGGTATTACATATTGAAAATAAAAGAAAATAAGGTTTTTCAGTTTATAATACATCAGTGATTCTAATGTTTAGTTATCAGATCCAAAGGATGATGTTATACTCAACCAAATGTCAAGTTCATGCCCATATGCTTACATGACACTAACAGTTATCACATATTACAGACTGGGAAAGAGCAAAGAGCATCACTACAGATGGTTTTGAGATTTGATGTGCTAATAACTAGCAACTCATTATAATGTGGACACAAGAATAACGACTCCCAAATGGTTTAACTGGTTATGGTGTACATTTGTGCCTCATAAACAGTATGTATTGTATTCTAACCTAAAATCTGAAAAGAAAAAGAAATAAAGCAACTATGTACATCTGAAGTTAGTGCTATATTGAGTGATTCCTAAATAATTTTGTAAGCCCTTCTCCATTCACCAGTGGACAGGGACCAAGTATGGACCTATAATCTATACATTACCTATCCATTTCACCTAGTTCACAAATCCCTATTCCATTTCACCTTCACATGTACCATATTCCACCATCTTTTTAGCATTACCTTTACAATAATTAGTGGCCGGAATCTTATCTTCGTGGTTACAGAACTGAAGATTGCAGAAAAAAAAATTGTTCAAGAACTAGTTTTGATATTTTCACCAAATTCCAGACAAGTAATCGAAAAATAACTTTGAAAATATTAGCCCATCCAAAAACATAAACATTCATTAGTTAAACACCCATCACGGACTGAATGTGCATATTTTTCATGTGAACTTACACATCTCTTAATGTAAGACAAATAGACAGAGACATAAAGAAGGAATTGTTTCTCGAAGGCTCTAGGGGACAAGGACATATTTTGAAAAGGACTTGTATTTTGAAACAAATTTTTAACTCGAAAACAGCCTATATTTTGAAACGGAGATACCTACTGAAAAAGTTTTAGCCCAAGAGAGCTGTTGTCAGCAGCAAGATATATGCCACATAAACAAGGCAGACATTCATTTCTGGTAAAACAAATCTTACATGAAAGTTTCTCTAGTTTTCTCATTTTTACTCTTTATCTTTCATCAAGTGATTTAGACTGATCAAATTTCTTGGTCCAACAACAGTTAGAAGAAACTTCAAACTAAGCTCAGAAAATCTAATTAATGAAAGCTACCATATTAGATCTACGGTGCAAAAAGATAGAAATGACTTGTGAGGGCCTCATACTTTTCTCTGATGACTGTTCTCAACAATCTCAAGACCTCAATTTTCATTGATCACAATTTCAAAATCAAAAAGCTTGTTTTAATAAAGAGAATCAAAGAACCATTTATACACAACCAGAAAATGAAAGTCAAAATTGGGTAATCTAGAATGAATGGACTGCACCTGTATTTTGAGCTCAACATTTCAAATCGAGCACTTTCAGAACTCCGATCCCTTGTAGCTATTGAAGATGAAACGGACAGAATCACATCACTGATGTACTTGCTAAGAGAGAGAATACCATAGAAACCTTTAGTTACTCAAGCCTTTAACTAAAGAAAAAAAAAAAATCTCAAGAACATGCAAAAGTAGAACCTCCTTTTCGAGCAACAATACATAACAATATGACAAGTGGATACTAATAAAAAGAAGAGTTTTGCTGAAAGCCTTCTGACAAGAAATAGGGAAGTGGTAAGTAGCTCTATAATATTATACATTTTACCAGCTATAGATGATTTTTCATGAATGACTTTGAAGAATTAGCAAAGAAACTATCATGAGGTAAAGATATTTTACATGAAAATAAGATAATAATTAGCTGTTATTGCATAACGATTAACAAATTTAAGAACGAACACAATATGACATACTACACACCTTGTTAGCATGTCAGGATCCACATTTTTCCATTCAACTGCTTCAATAATTTCAGCAATATGCTTTACACGTTGCTTAAACTCCATGGACTCCAAAAGATGCAAATCTTCTCTCAAAAATGAACTCCCACCACTAAGGCAGGCAACCTGTAAGATTTAGAAGTGAGTTTGAAAATAACCTTTGACAAAAGAAAATCTACTAAATTTCTTCACTAAGCTTGACAAAGTTTTTGAGATAAATGTAATCAAGAAAGATGAAAACATGTTTACACTAAAATAGTCTAGGAAGTTCTAAAAACATACGTTATGCTTGCATAAGAGCCCATTTGGATCGAAAGACTTGAATACAATCAAATCAAGGCCCAAGCAACAATGATCAAACTCGTTGCAATTTTACTGTAATATTTTTTTTGACATACATAAAGTATTAAAGATACAATCTTTTAATTATTTTAAAATTGTTGAAGGTTAATAATCTCTAGAATCCCATATAACGCTCATCATACTCAGGTTGAAAGTTTTCAGAACTTCTTTCAGATAGGTTCTTCATCCATTGAATGTGATTTGAATATAGTAAAAATTACACTTAAGAATCCTTCTTTATATCTCTTTCCATTCCCAATAAATCCAACAGAACCATAATCAAACATTCTTAATTAATAATTGAAAACAAGTAACAGAAATGCCAGAAGAAACTCACCCTTCCATTGGTAATAACAGCATTGATTCCAGTTTCGAGCCCAAGTTGCCTGTACAAAAACTGTGCTACCTGCACATAG
Source organism: Parsonsia alboflavescens (assembly GCA_028571225.1). Classification (NCBI taxonomy): domain Eukaryota; kingdom Viridiplantae; phylum Streptophyta; class Magnoliopsida; order Gentianales; family Apocynaceae; genus Parsonsia; species Parsonsia alboflavescens. The sequence goes on along the minus strand of JAOXNR010000029.1, from coordinate 5,988,934 downwards.
AATTGTTTACTTAATAGTGTATATCCAAATAGGCTAGCCTTCTCTTACAATCAGAAGTAGTAAAATGAAAAGGGAAGAGCATCATCAAATGCATATGTTTTTTATGTTCAGATTTTGCTAAACATGTTAAACGTTTTCAAGGCTATTTATGCAATAACTTGATCAATATGGAGAGTAAGAATCAAGATGCACAAAAATTTCTCCAATGCAGCAAAAACTTCTGTTTGCCTGGTATGTTGTTTAAGTACCAGGAGGGGGAGACTTTATGGCTGCATGCCTGCCTCAACTAGACACTAGACCCTTAACACCTTTTCACTGCAGGAATAGTAGGAAAGATTTAGCATGATAGCTTCAAATCTTTGGCCAATGTTTGAGAATTAAGATAAGGTGCATAACAGAGGTAAGTAGAGACAATTTATAATACTTAATGAAATGTATTCACAGTGACATCATTCAATCAGAAGTTGTGACAAAGGGAATTGGCCAAATACAATTATCATACCCGACAAACTTGAGTTAAAACTTCAGAAATGGGACATATAAGACAACACAACAACATCAACAACCACATACCTTATTCAGGTGATTTCTCAAATTGTCATCAGAAAATGTGGAGGGAGAAGATTCAAAACCCTTGGATGGTAACCCATTTGCACCGGCAAATTCCACGACCTTATTGATAAATTCTTGTTTGCTTTCAGTATCCAGAGAAGGCGTTGTCATGTAATTGCGTTCATACAATGAGGAAACTTGATCCAGGAATTCCAACACACCTTTCTTGTGACTGCATATAGTCATTGCACATATTTAAGAAAATAAATTAGTTCTGGGGGAAGAAAGAGGTCATTGCTAATAAATTTGGTCCTCGAACGTGTTAAACAATCTCATCCAAATTCCGTATATGTTTAATTAAAATGAAAGGTCGTTTCACAAACCTATATGAAGATGAAGCTATTTCAAAAACCTTCACAAACATAAAACTTGGTGAATGAAAATCCTTATCAGTATCAAACAACATGCCCAAACGAGCAACTTTAGTGCCTAACATCTGCAATTATCAGAATAACTGAATTATCAATCTTGAAAATAGAGGAACTGTAAAACTATGATGTGAAGAATCCATCCCTCCAGTTGTAAAATTTGAGAATGTAATTACCAGATATCGCAGTCCTTCACGAAGCAACTTCATCCCTTTCTTTGATGTTGTATTGACAGTGAGAAGATGAGTAATGGGCTTTACATCATCCACAGCTGGAAGTTGAGTTTGACAGTCAAAACACATCAAAACAACAATAGAGATGGAACACAAACCAAGGTTCACTAGAAAGACAGGTGGTTGTAACTAGCTCCAACTTACTTTCAGGGGAATGCAAGTAGCTCATCTCATTTATCCAAGATTCCTTTCCAAGAATTGATGAAGATAGGGAGACAAATTTTGGTTTGGCCTTGCCATCCGCTATTATCTACATAATTGCATTAGACAAAACATCTATGAAAAAGCTTCTGCATCTATAAAATAACTCTCCAAAGTAGTGTCCACAGCTCATATGAATCTCAAAGTTGCCATACCTGTGGATTATAGCGTATGATACCATTTTCTGATAGAAATTTATCCAGAATATCTGTATGAGAACTAATTTGGCCATAGTAAACTTGTTCCTGTATCCTGGGAAGCTCCTCGTTCATTGCATTAATAAGAGCCTCCTGAAATTGGTATCAGTAAGTTTTTGATTACATACCAGAAATTTCTTAGTTCACTCCAACTTTTCAAGACAAATCTACACAGATGCCAAAATGCAATACATAAACAAAGATTTGCATAGCAATTATATGAAAAATGACACAAAGCTCACTGATGACTCAGCCAAAAGGGAAATGAACAGCACCAGGGGCAGATAAAATTAAAATGACCAGTTCTGACTATGCCCAACATAAACATCCATAAATTTGACACTCAGTCTACCAAGCACCTTGTGCATAGAGAAAATGGTTATCAATCACAAATACCAAACTTTGGAAAAAGAAACTAATCTAGGCAATTATAGCACAATCTATAAATAAGACATAACGTAAAAACATATGCAACAGCATAGTAGCCCGTTTGTAAAATACCAGTATCACAAGACTAACATCACAATTTCTAACCAATAGAATTGTGTGCTAAGCCAATTTAAGCAGTACCTCACTAGAATCATAGACAAGTCCATTCATCAAGAGACAGCTTTCCAGCTTGGCCAAACCGAGCTTAAAGACAAACATGGAGCTTTCCTGAGAGAGTTCATTGAAAGTTCTCTCTTTTTCCAACTTCAATAGGATATCTTGTGGCGGAGATTTGGCAGTAGGTCTAAAGAGAAAGTCATGACAAAGCAAAAGGGAAAAAAAGAAGTAAATGCCTCACAAGAAATGGGGAAAAAGATCTTGATGTAGTTTTTATATTGGATAAATCATATAATGGCCATGCTAATACTCAGACACATGCAGTTCTTTAGACAACGTACAGTAGTGTATCTACAAAAGCTCCTTCTACATGATGAACTTCAGGAGGTTCCTCAGCAGCTGACTCAAGTCGGAACTTATTCACCTGCATTTTTAAGGCAAGCTAATCAATTAGGTTTCTTAAATGAACCAAATGGCATTCTCTTAAATTTCTCTGCACTTGAGGTAGAATATAGGAGATATCAAGTCAATAATCCATGCACTAGGCTGATTTTTCATAACAAACAGTTGAAGCAAAATAAAAGAGTTGGATGGATGGGAAGAAACAACAAAACTACCAACAACCTTGCTAAAACCCCAATTGATGCATAGAAATACTCTACTTTAGGTAGCATGCATGAGTAACATTGCTAAATCAATACAAGGTGAAGTATTTAGAAGCAAGAACTTCATGGGATAAATGCATCTCAGCAAAAACATGATTCAGATATTCTAATGGGGTTACGATTGATGACACCAGTTCAACTCATGAGACAAGAATCTACTATCTAGCATGAAGTTCTTAACCAATTCAATAAACGAATGCAATAAGAGTCTCTGATTTTCCAGAAGGATTGGCATGGTAATAAGCACATCAACCAAGATTAAGAGACAGGTATGCAGAAACTTATTCTTTCATGAAAGAAGGAAAAGCTAACATGAAAGAGAATGTATAGTTTTTCAGTGCTCAAAAAAGAGAATGATATTCACGGGAAAAGTAAAGAGATGAAATTCATACATTGCTCAGAAACTGGAAAGCCATTGGAGTCCCATGATTTTCCTCTATATAGATAAAAAGACGAATCACCTGCACAGTTCAAATTGTCATAAAAATCATCAGCATCTGAAGTGTTATTTTGTCAAAGATAAGTAATTAATACAAATCAATTCCAATGAAAGTTATGAAACATGCCCAAATTTGAAATTTGGGAAGAGCCAATTAGCATTCAACCAGTTGTAGAAGTTGGGAAGTGGTTGAAGAAGTATTCTCATGTGCCATTTTGAATTTATGTTACAAGGATCTCTCGGGATTCTCCAAAGTGGGTCATTGGTTAGTCTTAAATTTTGTGCTCAATTGAAGTTTAGACAGAGTGTAAAACCTGTTGAAATCAGAATCAAAAGCCAAAAGCTGGTAGTTATAGTTTAACGGCATGTAGCAAGCTAATAGCAGCCTTAGTCAGCAATGATCAACATATTCACCTACTTATCTGTCAACTCAATAATTTTCTGGGTTCACACGTGTAACAGTACATCAAAAGAGTCAAAGTCATAAGGAAATGAGCCACAACAAAAGATCCTCCGTTGGCCAAGAACAGATCCCAATCCAAAAATGTGTCAACATGTCATGCATTACGTGGAAAAATTCCCGTAATCTTTATTTTCTCTCTTTTTATCCCTTTTCCTTTAGAGACATGTGGCCCAACAGAAGCAAGAGTCATCATTTATCATAGAATAAAATGCAAGAAATCAGAAAGTAGAATGAGATGGTGCAATTACCAGACTGGAAAGATCATCCAACTGACTTTGATCCTCCATACTACTGAGTTGGAGTTCATCACTGTCTGTCTCAATATTCTGGATTAACTTTGTTGAGTACAATATCACACCAAACCTCATAGGAAGATTATTCTCAAACAGAGAAACAATCATGTCAACAGTCTACAAAAGTTTAAAAGGTTACGAAGATTATTCTCAGATAGAAAAATAATCATATCAGCTGTTTACAAGGTTTTAAAAGGTTACAAGAATTAATATTAAAATGGAGCACAACTTAGGAGCTGAGTGACTTGCCTCGAGCCCAGAAATGGAGGCAGGATCCAAAACATAAACTGCATGAAATATGTTTTTACGGATGTACCGTAATTGTCCAGGGAAAGCTGGCATCAGTATCTAAACCAAAACATTGAAAAGTTGTACTCAATTAGATTCCAACATAATATGAATCACTTGGTGCTTCCCTGAACAAACTGAACTCTTAATCAATGTAGATGATGTACCTCATTTATATTGTTTCTCCAACGCTTATACATGACATCAACCTCCAGGTTATTAATATAATGAACATGACTAGAACGAAAATCGATACGGATCAAGTTGGATTCTGATGGGGGTAGAACTGAAAGAAGTTTCCTTATGGTACTTGGAGGAATCTGACAATTTTGGAAATGTTACTAATGGAGAATCACATCAATGGTAGAAAAATCAATACATGAAAAACAAACGAAGAAATATCATTGACTAACTCTTGCTTTCTTGATATCTTAATATCTTTGCAATGTTCAAACTTAATAATTTTGTCCAATACATACATCCTCATATTTAAGGGGGCAAAAAAAGAAAATACATCTCATAAAAAAAAAAAAGCTTAAGAAGGAATAAATGTTGCCATATCCTTTTAAATGTAAATTTGCTTGATATGATGGATGAAAAGTTACTAAATAGTTTATTAAGTGTTATACAGCGGTCAACAGCCATTAGCATAAGTGATAAAAGGTCAGTAAAAGATAGAAAAGTTTCCCAGGCAGAAAAGGATTGAAGTACTCCGAACTAACAGTTAAATCATCAAGAGTTCTCCAAATTCAACAGAATGTTTTGGAATCATTAAAATTACAGCAATAAAATTGACAAAAAATGGTAAAGGATGTTTTTTACAGAAATAGAGATAACAAGGAGTAAAAGGTGAGAACAGTCAAGCCAAAGGAGCATTCTCTGTGAGGTTGTTGGGGGACAATCATCTGGCACTTCATGTTTGCAGAGAATAACAGTTATATTTGTATAGCAAGTAAATCATTCTAAAACAGGTGAAGTATAATAAGAAGTTTCAAATGACAGTTTCAGGCCAATTTACACCATTGGTCACAGCATCATTAGCTCGAGAGCAGTTCATACCTTCAATTCAGAATATTGTTCAGCCAAAGATAAATCCTTATGGATCATGTCAAACAACCTAAAAATGCAAGAGTAACAACTCCAAATTAAACTTTTGATAGAAAAATGGCAACATGATATAATTTGACAAGAACCACTACTGTCTTAAGTAAAAAGGGAAGTGCAGTTTGCCTTGAAGCTGGAGAGTTCAAAAGACAGGATATGATGGCTCTGTTTTCGGTCATTGGAGCAGTTAGTCATTTCTCCAGGGTCATCTAATTACTCTAAATATGATTTTGATTTAAGAATGACTAATTGTTCATCTAATTGCACAGAGTTCCATGGTAGGAAATCAAGATCAGCCAATTTAAATGTTTTTCATATGAAAGGTTCCATGATTAAATCATAACACATGGATGGTTCAGAAGCTACTCTAAGGTCTGTCATTGTGCCAAGCCACTTTCTAAACATTATTTCTTCCATCACAATTGACAGAGAGTGGGGAAAAGGAAAAGGGAATGAACAATGCATAGCATCAAAGAGAGCATTTTGTAAGCACAAAGAATATCCAGAATAGGAAATGGATCATATCAAGAGACTTCAGCAACATAATTTTTTCTCATAATTATTATATTTCCACCATTTTGTGTATGCATTGTTCCTATGGAATCCAAACAAGTTTATCTGCACCAACTGGAAACTGCAAAGATTATTACTAAGTAAGGCCAATCTTGGAAGTTATGCAATGATAAAATAGCAATAGCAGATGGTAGTCTAAACATTACAACAATGTGGCATTTCTCATAGAGGCACACAGTAAAAGCATCCTACAATCGTAACTTGAGAAGACAAGAAAGAAAGAATCAGCCTTCAGACTTGTACTTAATGTCCAGATTAAGTTCATAACGATAACATAATCATTCATTAAAAGCTTATGGTACTTGAAAAATTCTTTGTGAAGACAAGCTCCCAATGGAACTGTTATACACAAGGAAAGTCATCCAGTTTCTGTGCAGCAGGTTGTAATCAGTTCAAGAAGTTTTTTGTATTTTTTGTATTAGATAATACTACTCTCTCCAACTAGAATTGAATGTCCAGAACTGAATTGTTCTATTTTCTAAATTAACCATAAGATGGTAAAATTCTTGTTAAAATTTTGTTTGAAATCGAAATGGGACATTCAAATACAAATAGAGAGACTATCAAAGTTCAGTACGGAAACAAGATCAAAGTACATTTTTTACTTTTACTAGAAAATAGTACACAATTTATTTACATTTAATGATGTAGTCTTATCTTGTACAATGTGCTAAAGCCTAACCTATATCTATTCAGTTTCTTCTTCCTGGTAACTATTGTATTTTCTCCATCCCTTTCAAGAACTTTGGCAAAATCCAATGTGATAAAACAGAAAATACAACAGAAAAAAAAAAATTTGACAGAAAAACAAGCTCAGGCTAAGAATAAAGCATTACAGGTAAAGGTCAACATCCTCAATATTGATTAAGGCACCATTCAGAGCCATTAAGGACTTGCCAGGCGGGATCATGCGCTGGTTTCCTATAATTTCGTCTTTGATGGATTCGTTAAGCTGAAAAGTGTTAAAAGACAGGCTAGCACATCAGGATACTAAAATTACATGCATCAGCACTTCCTTCTTTTTGATGTCCATGAAAAGACCTACCTTCATACGAGAGAGGGAAGATACAACACTAGGAAAATTTTGATTAATTTCTTGCATTGCCTGTAAAGGATCAGAGGCATGAACTATCCTCTGTGCTGTTTGGTGCCCCAAATCTGATCAGCAGAAAAGGTGAAATGAAAAATAACTCAGGTAAGCATCTTTCTGAAATAATCAGGACTTGCCAAAGAAATTAGGGTCATTACCCTTTAATTCCCAAACATTCAAAGTATCAGATATTGTGGATGACAAAAGATAATCCCGGAAAGCCATTATCTCAGAATTCAACTCTGGTTTGCGTTCCTGCCCATAGATAGACAAAAATCACAACATCAGCCAAGTTGATTGGTAACTTACATGATATGCCAGGAAATTACAAAATATCATGACTCTGCTGTAAAAATAATAAACCCCAGGATTATTGAAGAAAAGGAAAAGGCATGTGGCTATAAGTTTATATAGGAGATTTCATTTGCTAAAAGTATTCAAGATGGACATTCAAACAGGATGGCAGGGGTTCAACCTATAACAATAATGAACGACTAGGCCCCGTAACAAAGCCCATAGTTGCAAATATTTGCACACCCATCCCACTTGGGCCCTTTATTTCTCAAAGTCCATCAGTATATTTCTCAAAAATTATTATTTGAACAGAAAACTAGTGTTTGGGAACAGTTAGGCTCACTGTGGGCAGTTAAACTTGTTGCAACTGGGCCTCAAGCCTAAGTCACTGTCATATACATGTATATGTATATGTATATAAAATAAACTAACCAGAATCTTTGAGAAGATGAATCCTCTGACATCTTGGCTGAGGTCTTCAGTATGAGGGTCTTCAAGGGTAACACCTACAAGAACAAAGATAAATAATATTTAGTGAAGTTAACCTTTCTAAGTAAGATATTTATTTGGAATTAAAATCAGACTTATTTAAGATGTGGTTTAATGTAATTTCATATCATACATCTTGGAATTAGCAACTTCATATTTGATTACACTAATGAGTTATGTAAAGAAGTTATTTCATTGTCTATGGTACATTGAACGAAAATGTAAGTAATTCAGAACAATAAGATGCATCACTAGTAGTAGCAACTCAATGAAGTGTTTGGAAATCAAAATTAAGAAACACCACAATTTTCTTTGACATTTTCTTGTTCAAGTAGTTTATGGATTGAGGTGTCCTAAATTATTCTCGTTTTGACTGATAATGTGAATTAGTCAATTAGATACATATAAATAACCTGTATATTTAGTAAGAAATATAATATCTTTATTCAATTGATTACACCTTTATTTCTTCATTTTTCTCTTTGCAAAAAATTCATATCCTTTCTCTGGTGGTTGGGTTTTCATTAATTCTGAAACCAAAGGAATAAGTATTTGTCTTCGTTCGGCCAAAAGAAAATTAAAGTATTGAAATGGCCTGTCATCATCAATTTTGTTGGGTTTTCTTTTCTTTTGAGACATTCACCTCTGTTTGGCATCAAGAAGACAAAATTTAGTAGCTCTAATCAAACAAACACCATTATTATGGATAGCTATAGAGCTGTGAAAGCATTGTACATATGCAGGCCAGAGAAGATCAACTGACTCTTAATAACATACATAACACTCAGAAGCAATATAATGAAGCACTTGCTGAAACAGTAATGACCCTTTTAGCTTTAAGTTAATCATTGTGCAAGATAAGTTTTTCACTTCTTTCCTAAATAAACATATAACAACATTGGTGCAAGATACAAAAAGATCAAAGATAAATCCATCTGTTGGGTTTACTAGAAAAAAAAAATTGGGTCCTCCCACCCTTTTTTAACTTCTCAAAAAAATTTAAAAAAATAATGATAATAATAAAAGCACAACACAAGACCCACTGTTAGGATGAGGGGAACTTTCTCTTATAAGTAGGTTCAATCTTCAGAAGAAAATTAAAATCAAGAGAGCAGAAACTCCAAGTATTTTAATGTATGTCAAAATTACAAATCTTGTTTCAATCAGTTAAGTTCATATTTTGTTTCACAGTTCAATGATATCAGATTGACTACAAAGGCAAACTTCACCAACAAATTCATATTCTTAATGGTTTAGAACACATTAGTTTCAAGAAAACATTGAGATCAAAAGATATGCCATCACCATCCATCTTAAAAATGCAGTGTTTCAGGAATCAGAACCAAGATGGCCTATGGTAAGAACTTGGGGATTCTACATGAAGCCAATTACAAGAGTTTCTTCAATTTTCTTTATATGGGACCAAATATCCCCTAGGTTATTCAAGTGATTTCTCAAAACAAATAAAAGTGAAGAAAAAAAAGGAAAAATTCTGGGAAGAAAAGACTGAAATTTCATATTCATAGACAGTCAAATTCAGAGGGGACAATTCTTCGCATACAGGCAAGGAATTCAGCTAAGTCAACAGGAAAAAGAACTGACCCTTTTTAACTGCACTGTCATCCATAGCCTTATATTCCATGTTCTTCAAAGCAAGTTCTACACCATAACCACCTAAATTCAACGGGTCTCCGGTACCAATATTTCCACAAAGGCCGCTTTTTGATTCACAGCTAGAAGGTAACAGAGGCCTAACAACATAAGTGAGTTTACCCTGAAATTACAAAGAATATGAACACATCAATCCACAACCAGAGTATATGGGAGTTTTTGAAAAGATTGAAAAATGAGAATTTCAAAAGGCAGGTAAAAATTTAAATAACATTAACCAAGACAAATGACAAAAGAACAGCTTATCAGTAAAGCACTGACCTGTCTGGCAGCATCAACCAGGACAACATGAAATTCACTAAAGCAGTCAACTCCAAGAGCTCCATACAAAATGGCAACTGGAGATCCAATTCTCGAATCTGGATGGACATGATCAAATTCAAAAAGCTCAGGCTGTTGAAATGTATCACCAGTTCTGGGGGCAAAAGTAATCATGTTAAAGGCATGTACAAAATTGGGTGGTTAAATAATTCAAGGTAGAACTTTCTAAAACTATTAACTTAGCGCTTACAGTTTATTAGGGCTTTGAAACCATTGTAGTAACTCTGTCACATCAAAAAATATTGCAGATCCGATATCAACCCAGCAACATTTCCCATTAGGAACTCTTGGGTTCACTCCCACGATTGAAGGTTCATTCTTCTTGCTTTTGGTAATATTGGTTGGTTCAGAAATACAATCATTGACAGGATTCAAGCTACTATCATCGGCCAGTGGAAAGGAGGAAAGAGAATCCTCTGCTAACTGTCTATAGAGCACTAACCTAGGCGATGCTGATCGTACAGTAAGAGAAAATTCAAAAACTGATGACAAAGGCTCACTTAGCATGGATTTCCCATAATTTACAATTTTCTTCAAGCAATCTTTCGCCGTATGAGAATGAGAATCTTCATTTGCTGCAAGAAGCCAGTACTCAGTGAAGTCCCAGAAAAAATCTTTCCATTCCTTAGATAGCAATTCCCTGTCATAAAATATCAAAATTGCTAATTATCAGGAGATATCATAAAACTATCAGGAAAAGCTGGTTGCTTAGATCCATCGACATACACATACACATACACTAACACAAACACACATGCATTTCAAAATAAGTGTCATTTAAGAGAAATTCAGATTCAAATTAGCTGTTGTTTTGAAAAATAAAGGAGATATTTCTTTTACTCTTACCTTAATTACTCTGCTGAACAACCACATAGGTACGTTCTTCAAATTTTCAAGATGCAATAAGGTTATTTCATCTGTTTCCCTCATAACTAAGGCTATTTATTTTAAATTCTTAATGTGTGTGGTAAAACCTTAATTGATATTTACTTTGAGTGAATGCAGAAAATATCACTGACAATCCCAGACGAAACAACTTGACATTGAAATGAGTTAATTCAGGTCTATAACAACCTGTTTTTATCATCTACAATGATTATGGAATCATAAGATTTCATAACCAAGTTAAAGTCTGCACTTTGAAACATGGATCAGATATAATTACAAGTTAACAATTGGTAAACCAAGTATAATAAATAAGCACAACAAATAAAACTAAATTCTTATTCATTTTCAACTTCTACATGCAATTCTTTTGAACACAACTTCTACATGCAATTCTTTTGAGAGATACAAAAATCTTTGGAAGGAAGTGAGAGAACTGTTGATCAATTGAAATCCAAGTTTGTTTATAGTCCCTCTGAGGAAAAATAAAAGCCATCCTTATAGTTGTCACACTTCTGTTCACTTGGCTCTACTTCTTTAAGAAATTTAGATACATAAGAACTATCCAAACTAGGACCGCCCTCCTGGTGCATTTATATTTTAAAAAGATTCAAACTTAACAAACAATATAATATATTTAAACTGGAAATGTCAGTGTATGATATTCTTGCTATTAAAATCTTCTGATAGTGTAGTAGTTGCCTAAAAGTTCTGTCAGGAAAATGATCTGGAATGACTAATATCAAAGCCAGACAACTTTTTCCAGAAAGGGGTCCTCTAAGAAGTCTTTAATGTCTTTCAGTATGCAGAAAGAGTCTAATGTTATGTATCTATAAAAGTATCAGTACTTGAATCTCTCAACTTGCTAGGCAGTCATACATCCTGAAGCAGTAGCCAAACATTCAATGCACGATCAACATTTATTTTAATAAGCATGGAAAGGGAATTGAAAGTTGATCTTGCTACAGAAACTGCAAAAGGAGCTTGATACTTTCTTAAATTTTGTTGTTCTGAAGTCTGATTAACATGCCCTGAAAACATCACTAAATTTTAAGCAGAGAACTATGTTCAATATGCTTCATTGATCAAGTTAAAAGAATTTTAACCAACCTATCAAAGTAAAACAAGTATAATAACAACAATTCTTGCACTCCAACAAGTAAAACTAACTAGAACAATATTAGGAGCACAACCAAAATGTCAAATTTCTGATAAGAACATACCCTGCTTCTAGTAGTAATGAGGTACCAGACCACTTAGCCCTGAGAGCCACTTGAACATTCTTGGGCCTACGACTTTGCGCAGAAACTGAACGCCCTGAAAGACAAACAAGGAGTAATACAGCAAGGAACCAAAACCAAGATCTGATATGGGGCCTCATTGCTGAATCTTGATCACGGTAAAACCCCTCTTCAGATAATCAAAATGTACCCATCACAACCCCCCAATTTAAAAGCTCGAATGTTTTCTTGATCCTACAAGACTTTTTCGAATGAGTTTTTTGGGGGTCGATGGCCTAAAGTGAAGTCTAGGCTTTGGAGTTTGGAGCTTTCCAGGACCAACACCTTGGAAAATTTGAGTCTTCGGCCAGATCAACAGTGCATGTTAGGGCTCAATTACACTGTGCCCTCCTTTGTCAAACTGAAAAGTAGATACCCAATCAATTTCTGACACGTAGCTAATACGACTGGTACCTTAGTCCTTCGGCAAGTGCAGGGTAGAGTAGTAAATCAACTGAAATTATCCATGTCATAATATAACGTTGCTGTCTCTTACTGGGCAGGAGAATAGCCAAGAAATGGAAATGAAGGGGAAAAAAAAAGCTTTGCAGGTAATGTCGATTTTCATAAAGAACGCATTCATGCTAATTCATCCATTAAAAGGGTTAGAAAGAGAATTTTAGATCATCGGCGCTGTGGCTTTCCCCACTCTTCAGTTGCATCCTTCATCTCCTTCCTTTGTCCCAAATTTTTTGAATCTCAGAAAAGTATAGTGAAACGAGGAGAAAGAAAGTTTAGACATAGAATATGCATTCTGCAAATTTCAATCTTGCTGATGATAATGTTAGAGTTACAGTTGAGTATTGCAAGATTATTCACATACCTGACAAGCCTCCAGTCCCACGCCATCTCCAACAAACCGGTAAATTCAACAATTCGATGAAAAAAATTCTTGCTTGTTTTAACTTTTATCAATTTCCTACATTTTTATGTGATTTCTTTTTCTCTCTTTTTTTCCTTTGACAGTGAATGTCCTTGCTGCTGTAATTGAACCAAAACATGCTAACACTCTAGTGAGGTTTGTCTCTCATCTATTTTACAGATTTTCTTTTGTTTCTTTCTATGGTTCTCTTGATTTTTTCTTTTTTTGTGGTTGGTTATTTTTATGTTGGAGGACTTTATGTTTAGACTTTCTAAAGATCATTTTTTTATGTTGTTTTTTTGTGTATTTTCGTATGTTATTAGGAAGTTAAATCAGATTGCACCAATGGAAAATTTTCGCCACGTCAAGCGTGTGAGAAAGAAGTGTTCCGAAGGAGGTAATGTTTAAAGCTAAAACGACGTTAATGTTTGTTCAGTCTCTGGGAGATTTTATTTTCTTTTTCTCGTTTAACACTTTAGATTGGATTCAAAACCTATTTCTTATTGTCCCAAATCTCTGACTACTGTGGGAACTAAATTCTGAACATTTTGAGATAAATGACATACCTGAGCTTAGTCCCAATGAATTTTGTAAATTTTAGAAGTGTGGAAAGTACCCAATTCAACATCTCTTTAGTGATTCATGGGAAATATTGAGCTGCTACGATGACAGTAAAACAGTTATGGCCCAATCTTTTGCAGAAGGTTTTAGGTTATGAAAAAGATGGATCTAATTAACTAGTCCCGCTCAAAGCTTAAGCTTTAACTTTTTAAGATTGAATATGTATAACATTATTCTTTCTTCTATGAGGGATTTGTATGTGATTCTTGTGAAATCATTTGCTTGAGCTCAATGATGATGTTTCTATAGTTGGTACTATAAGTTGGTGTTTGTTTGACAGGAAAAATGGAGTTATCTGTGATCTTATGCTTGGCTTGTGAAAATGGTGGCGAGTTGGAGGGCATACCTAATCAAGTGATTGAGATCATCAAGCAATACCAGTTGAGTGCTTTTGTTGCTAAAGTGGGTTTTCCTTTTATCTTTGACTTTTTTATTCTTTTTCTTTTTGATTTATTGTATTTTATTTTTATGCTGTCGGTAAAGAAGTTCTGTATAATGAACTCTATTAATCTTAAAGGTGGAAAATACTTGGGTGCATTCCTTAGGTTGTGGTCTAAAATGCTTAATGCATGATAATCCTGTATGCCACTGATTTCTTTTCATATTAATTTACTGGCAACTCCAAATAGAAGTCATGATTATGTCAAGTATGCCACTGACATGCACTAATATTATTGATATTTGTTTTAATTGTTCTGTAATTTACACATAATTGATAGTTCAGGGATAAGAATGTTATTTCTGGTTTTCATAAGTTTCCTTATATATACTTATACCTTTATTTGAAACCCTTGCCTCCCAAAAAAGAAACCCCTGAAAATCACATGATATTTATATTTTTCTATCCATTTCTTAGTTATCTGTAATTCATATGGACAGATTTTGCATAGTAACGCATACAAATAGTCTACTATCTTGAATCTCTAATGTGAAATTTTGTTACGTTGCGAATATTGATTGTTGATTCTTTATTTGGGGATGGAAAGTCCAAGAATGGCTATAGCATTGCCTTTTACCCGTGATGATTTTCATAATTACATCCCCTTCTGGTGTCAGTTGGCAGCACATTGGCTATCTTCTCATATAGATTTTTCTTACACTTACTGTATGAATTGTGAATACCAAAAGAAGGAATTATGTCATTGGCTAGCAACAAAAGGTGCAATAATGTATTTTTGCATGTTTCTTGTCTAGCACAGCACTCTGGTTCAGTATTTATGTTGCTACTATCTGTTTTCCTTTTGAAACTTAAACGAATGTTGTATTCTTCTCTAATGCAGTTATCATATATTGCTGCTTCCTATTTCTTCCAGGTTTGCAAATATGCTGCATCAAAAAAAGAAGAATGGGAAGAACAGTGCAAAATTTGGCCAACATCCTTTCATCCTCCTACATAGTAAGCACTTGATAAGTTCTGTCTTTGGATGATCCTGGAACTGTTATTCCTGGTTTTGCCTGAATTTTCTTTTCTTCCATTTTTAGTAATATCTCTGGCATAACCGGCTTTAGTGAAGAGGACATGCAGTCAGTTTCCAGGTTCATGAAGTATGCTTTCGATTTGGCAACATCAAGCACTGATGTGGTAACTTCTGAGGACTTTCTAATATCTTTCCAACTTTTGTTAAGGTTTTCCACACTATGTTGTCTGCAGAACAAGTAGAAAGCTCTTGTGCATGCATTTAATTCGAACTTTTTATCAGTGGTTTTCATCTCAGGGAAGTCCAATATATTTAAGATAAGATCTCTAGGATGCTGTAAGACTGTAAATTCTTAAAATACCGCCCTATAAAACATTATCGTCTAACTTTTCTTGACTGGTAAATCAGCTTTACATAAACAGAAATCTTTGTCATACCTTTGTTTCCAGTTCAAATGATATTTAATGTTGTCTTCTGGTTTTCTGTCGTAACTCTTGGAGTTATTTCTTTTCTACCTGTCTGGTTAATTTTTATTGGTTTGCACCAAAATCCACCAAAGATGGCAACTAATCTCATCATTTCTTTTTCTATGAAGTAAAATTACTGTCTGTTAATTGTATGTGGGTTTTGCTTTGCTTTTGTTTCTTGCAACTTTTCGCTTTAAGGGAATGCTGATTCGAAGAACTGCATTGTTGCTACCTACATGTTGAAACTTAGATTCTGTTAACTTTATGGCTTAACTAAGCTCTTGCCATGTTCAACAAACATTTAATTAGATTGCATGACTGTCATGTTTTTTTAGCTTTGAGCAGATATGCAGCGCATAACTCTATTGCACATGGTTAAACTTTCTCATCTGTAAATTATCTTTCAGGTGGTGAATGCTGCTGTTGTTGTTGATCCTTCAACTAAGGAGGTTATTTCGAGTGCTCGTGACCAGGCCCTGCCTTGTACTATTCCCAAGCCTTCAGAACCAACTAAATATGACGAGTCATTGGACATAGAAAAAGACCTAAAGAAACTTCCAATCCATTCTGAACGATTGTGTGACTTTGTATCTTGTTTAAATCCTTGGCGATGGACTGAGCAACAGCAAGTTATAGGTTCTGGTTCTTGGCATCCTCTGCAACATGCTGCTATGGTAGCTATTGAGTCTTCTGCTTCAAGAGATAGACTTCTTTTTCCTAGTGATGGACATTACCATGGTGAGTTTACTCAGGAGGATCAAAAACTTTCTCCTGGAATAGGTTTGCCTTCAAAACGACAGAAGACTAATCTTTCTAGTGTAAGCCTTCTGCCCTTTCTGAGTTCTTGTTTTGTGATGACCATTTTATTTTCTTGTCTTTTATTCTTATTTGTTCATGAAGGATTTGAGCCATTCTATTGCCACATTATTTCTCTCTTTAGCATAATAACTTTTTATGTGACTCAGGCATTTTTATTTGTGTGATGTTCGATATTATTTGATGAAATTGGAAATACAGGAACTTTTTCATCTTCATGTTAATTATAAAATAATTGTGACTATTGCATCAAATTCAAACAATTACTTCTCCTGGGGAAAAAAATCATTTAAACTGATTCTTCTTCCACAAATACTCATCCTATATCCCTTCTTTAAGATTAGAATGAATTAAGCATCAGGTTTTATAAAAAAAATTCCTTCTTCTGTTTCGTTCAGGCCAAGGATGATGGGATTCTCAACCCTGAAACTAATTGTCTCAGTGCTGATACAGTTAGACCATATTTATCTACTGGTTATGATATCTACCTTGTCTGGGAGCCATGCACAATGTAAGTTCCCACAACTATCAGTATCTGGCCTTTGTTAAACTCACTTTTTAAATTTCAGATATGATTTTTTGTGGAAGCCTCTGTGCTGAAGTTTGTGTGTATTTATCTTTTCTGAGATAATTTTTTTTTGGTTTCTGATTTTAGGTGTGCAATGGCACTTGTTCATCAGAGAGTCAAGCGCATTTTTTATGCTCTTCCGAATCCAAATGCTGGTGCTCTTGGAAGTGTTCACAGATTGCAAGGAGAAAAGAGCTTGAATCACCATTATGCTGTTTTCAGGGTCTTGTTGCCTGAAGACATCCTGAGTGTGAATACTTCAGTTGCTGGTACCTGAGAATCAAATCAAACTACAACTTCAGGCATGCGAACATTCAAAATGAAGTCTCCGGTACTTGTGGGAAAGCTGAAATTTGAGAAATAGACCAAGTAGTAGTGAACAGCATTCTATTTATGTACAATTAGATTGTACAATGCTATCATTTTGACCTAGCTATGTATTACAAAGGGACCTCTCCTCATCCTCCCTATGGGCTAACCTACTCCTTTGGAAACAAATCAAAAGAAAACAATTAAAGATCAAATCTTTTGGGAATCAGTTATTGATGTGATCTCCATTCTTCCAAGTTTAATTTCTCTGTAATATTGCATATCTAAGCCACAAAATCCCTGTCAGCAATCCCAATTTTCATCTGCATCCATTACCAAACTTTGCCAAGCTGGAACTTCTTTACTGCCTGTGACACTGCTCATTTAGTAGGTGGTCCTTCGTTATCTGAGCATGTCTTTTGCATTTAGCTGTAATCCACTTAAAGCTGGTGATATGCTAAAGGTATTACCCACACTACCATAAAAGGATGGATGCAGAAGAGGAGCTGGTCTATCTGGAATTGCAGGAACATCAATATCTCCTTCCAACATCTTCAGTGCTTCTGAGATCGTAGGTCTCAGAGCCACCATTACATGAGCACATAAAATCCCAACAAGTACAAATCTTTCCATTATACTTCTTGGATTTGAAGTTGAAGAATCGCCATCATTCAATGAAGAATCAAGAACTTTTTCTATCTTCCCTGCTTTAACCATTGACCAAGCCCAGTCTGTGAGTAAAAATGCTCGAGGGGATTCTGAAGAAGACAAATCCAGAGCTTTTCTTCCGCACATTATCTCCAGAACTACCACACCAAAGCTATAAACATCACTCTTCTCAGTCAGCTGCCCATAAAGAGCATATTCCGGTGCTAAATATCCATGTGTTCCTGCTACTCTAGTGGTGAGATGAGACTGCCCTTCTCGGCTTTGTTTTGCCAGTCCAAAATCAGCAACTCTGGCTCTCATATCTGCATCTAACAGTATATTTGTAGCCTTGATATCTCTATGAAAAATTGCTGGCTTTACTCCATAATGCAGATAACACAGCCCTTTTGCCACATCCAAAATTATGCTTTTCCTTTGAGGCCAGGTTAATGGTGGCTTTACCTTTCCCCCGTCACCCACTGGAAACAAGTGATACTCAAGGTTTCCATTCAGCATATAATCATAAACAAGGAACCTTTGGTCCTCTCTGTGCCCATCAGTTTGATCTTCTTCTGTCACACAACATCCTCTAAGGGGCACCAGATTTCGATGCTTTAAGTTACTTATGATCTCAACTTCGTTGCAGAATTCTTCGTTTCCTTGAAAATCAGACTCTATTATCTGCTTGACTGCAACAACAGTCCCATCATCCAATTTTCCCTTGTAAACCATCCCAAATCCACCTCTACCTATAAAATTCTTAGGTGAAAAGTTATTGGTAGCTTTCTCAAGTTCTTGAATCTTAAACCATATCGAGCCTGTATTAGGCCTCATTCTTGGCCTAGATCCCATTTCATCCGAACCCCAACTAAAATCATCGCCTTTTCTCCTCCATCTTTTATCCCACCACAGATAAAATCCCAGCAAAAGTGACACCACCAAAATTGCAACAGCTGCTCCAGTCAGTCCAAAAATCAAAGCATAATGTCGCTTGCTCAAAGAACTCTTCTTGGGATGAATTTGAAGATTAAAAATACAAGAAATGGCAGCATCTCCTTCAGGTCCAAACTGATTGACAATACCAGCAGCATATAAAACGGTGAAATAAAAGCAATCTTTGGTATGAGATGTATTACCATCAATCTTAACCAAGTCTGATTGAACCTTAAACCCAGCAGCAACACAAGAATCACATGCTGTAAGATCCGTGAGGTCAGACTTGCAAGCAGAGTCCAGAGGAGTTGAGGGGCCAAGCTTATTAACCCAATCTTGAGTGGTCTCAATAGAGGCACAGATATTTGGGGAAATCACAAACTGAAGAGGATCAAACAAGGTAAAACTAAGATTGGAGGGAAGCGAAAAAGAATCAAGCTTGGACTGAAAATCATGTAGGCAGGAAATGGAGGTTTCCAAATTGGGCAATTGGAACAAAGACGTTTCTTTCAAACGCTGTGCAAAGGCTATCGCATAAAGAGAAAGAAGGGTTTGGTAGCAGTGGCTACCGGAATTTGAACCATTGGAAACCTGGGAAGTTGAGCTTGAATTAGGATAACCCTTACAGCTGTCAGTAGACCATGGGATTCTCAGAACATAGTTTAGATCCATGGGACAAGTAACAGATGAATTAGAACTGTTAGAAGCTGCAAAAACCGATGTAGAAACACAATATATAGAGAAGAGAATCAAGAAACCAGAAGTCATCCTCATTCCTTGCTTCTCCCTACTGACCCAGAACAGAAAATCAAAGAAAACAAATGGTAGGGACTAAAATGAACCCATATTCAGGGAGTTAGAAGATGACAAAAAAAAACCAAGTGTATGCCTATGATGTTTCTGAGAAAGAAGCATTTGTTTGTTCTGCAGTTGGGAATTGGATTTGGGAGTCGGCGAGTAACTGTGTGATGAAACAAGTGGCGTTCGGAAAAACAAACAAGTCAAAGGATTTGATCCTTTTGTGCCAATGGCGGCTGCTGTAAATTGAAGATATTGGGAAAGCTGACGAAGATGTGGGAGAACTTGGATGACTATATTCTTGAAAATGCATACACTTAATTTGCCACGTTTTGATATGGTTAATGATTTGATGTGCTGTAAGAATTTTTAACAAATTTGCTGAATTTTCAACATTAATTTTAGTGCTCATTTTTTCCCTTTTTGCTATGATTGAACATCTTTAAATTTAAGTATGTGATCCAAATCTTTTAATATGTTTTATATGACCCTTATTAATACACCAATAATTGATGAAAAATCTCACATAAATATATATTAAAAAGATATGAAGCTCACATTTGATCACTTATTTTATTATAATTTTTCGATATTATAGACAATTTAATAATATAATCATGTTTTACAATCTCAATCTTAGAGATTTATAACTATATATAATAATACTATCAAAATTACAATCTCATCGAAAGAAATTTTTGTAATACATTTTATTTTCTCCTATAGATAACACAATTTTATTATATTTATCACTCTACACACTAAGATATTTTCAAATGAAAGCTTATTTAGTTCTTAAACTTCCTTTTATACTCCTCCGTTCTCTTAATTTTTTTTTAATTAGCATTTCGTAGTTGCCGAAGTCTCAGTTTAATTCGGTTAATAATAGATTTTTTTTTTAATTTTATTATTTTGTATAAAATATATTAATATTTATTGTATAGATCACATTCTGCTTATCTAGAGGATTTTAGTTGGATTCGAACGAATTAATCCATCTACTAAAGTGTCTACAAGACCTATAGTCCAATAAAAAAAACTAAAAAGATTTGTTTTAAATTCAATTAGAGATTATGTTTTGATAGGATTTTAAATCGATTTTGGAACAATTTGATAAGTGCACAAAAGCACTTATGATCTCCTATTATATAGTTCAATTCCATATTATAATAAAAGAAATTTAATAGATATCTTTAAAAAATTAAGTTTTCTAGAATTTTAATTTATTTTTTAAAGTTTTAATATATAAATAAAATATAATTTAAAAAAATCATAAATAAGATTTTTATTATTATGATTAAAAAAGAATTTTTATTAATATAATCGAATATTAGAATCACAAAAGGCGACCTGACGGGAGTTGTGAACCACTTTTGTTGAGGAAAATTTTTGTGGCGAGAGTTGTTACTTGTCTTTTCTGACCTCCTGCCTTTTCCAGGGGTGGTTGGAGGTCACGATCCAGGAGGATTTGTGGGCCCTCTTTGAATCCTTTGGATATTCCTTTCTAACGATAGAGCTATAGTCTATAGCCCAAATAATTAATACTAATTGGCCTCTGGATAGTCCATGAGAAAATGGATTGATTATGGGCCTATTTCTTCATTTGGATTATTTGTATCAATTAATATTATAATGTGGAAATTGCGGGGAATAATCTGATACGGGAGTATCCGGATTCCTTATAAAAAAACTAAAATAACTCTCTAGTCATCAAAACCCTAATTAAACTCATGGTTTCGGATTGTATCATAATCACTTTTGGATAAACCTTTTAAATTTTGATAACTTTTTTAATCTTTCAAAATATAATCACATTTGAAAATGAAATTATCCCATTATCCCCACTTGACCTAAAACAAAAAAAAAATCTAAAAATCTATTCTTTCTTTCTTTTTTTTAAAATCTGCATAGCTTGATCAAGCTATTACTTGCTCCAATCCTCTCTCCCCACCCCATAGCCCGGACAACGAATGCACCAACCCTCTCTCCCTACCCCTTAGCCCGCGACGACGAATGTCGCATTTGGAAGTTTCACCATCTCAAAAAACTATTCTTTCCACCTCAAATATTATGCAGCGAAGGTTCGTTTTCATTTGGAAAGGTATGAACTTTGTGTGTTTTGAGATGTTCTACGAAATTAGGATTTGGAAATGTTTAAACTTTGTTGTTTCTCATGGTTGTATCTGCAAATCCTTCGTTTTCCCCTTTGTTCATCCTTTTTTTTTTTGTTTATGCCATACTCACTCGTATGAATAGTTAGTTACTCTATAGGATGTTGGATCTGACTTGACCTATCTTGATCTGTTAAAGATAGACGAAACTTGTCTTGGAACGGAATGCAATGTAAAAGAGATACAACTTTGTGCTCAATTACTAAGAAATGAGAAGGACATAATGCCATCGATTGTCATTAACAATGATGTGCATCTTGCAAGGATGCTCAGATTGTGTGAATCAGCTGTTCAGGTGTAAGTGTCAACAAGATACTAGTCCATCACATGTAATGTGACTTGTAGCATCTCAGCCAAGTGCTAATGTAATTGGAACAAGCCAGATTGATGAAACCATTGAACCTGTCCTTGACAGGTTAGGAAACATTAATGACATGCATAATAGCAACCCAAATGTGAGCATTCTAGACAACAACAATCCAAATGTGAACAACCTGGATGGAAACAACTTGGATTTTAACAATTCATTTGATATCAACTTGGATGATCGCAATCTAGATGAGAACAACTCTTTTGGAAACAACTTGTATGAGAACAACTTGTTTAGAAACAACCCATATGTGAACAATAATGAAGAGAATGACTGTATAACCAGTCTGGTAAGATAGTGGGTCATCCCCACCATCAACTCTAGATACATGAAGGAAGTTTCAGTGGAAGAAACCTTTTTGGAACTTGATCACATATGTAAGGGGAAAATATTTAAAAGTAAGAAGGAAATAAAGTCTAAAGTAGAGATGTATGAATTAAAAGTAGAACTTTGCCCCGAAGCTAATGAGACCTAGTCTTTAGCGTTATGTCGTGCTCTGCATAGGTGACCGTTGTTATTTTATTTTTCGTGGGAGGAAGTTGCAGACAGAATGTGATTATTGGCAAGTTCGTAAGTTCGTGAAGGGTCACACATGCCAGCAAGATGTCATACATGCCAGTGAGATGTTACAAATATGAGTCATAAAAAAGCAAGCTCTTATGTAATAGGAAGGTATTTGTCCTCGAGAATGCAAGGGAATTAGTGCAAACAATACATGCCTTAGGATGTGATAAGCATCATGAAAGATAAGTTTGGTGTTGATTGTGCATATGATAAGGCTTGGAATGCTCACGCAAGTCTTGTAAATATCACCAGAGGAGTCCTTTCAACTCCTACCCTGTTACTTTCACACACTAGTCACGGAGAATCCAGAAACATTGGCTAGTGTCGAAACTGATGATCAAAATCTTTTTCAATATTGTTTGTGGGCATACTGTGCTAGTTTAAGAGGGTTTCGGCAATATATAAGGCCAGTGATTTGTACTAATGTTACACATCTGAAAGGAAAGTTCAAGGGTATCTTGCTTATAGCAACTTGTAAAGACGCAAATGAATAGGTTAGACTATTGAATGTGTGAGTTGTTTTGGTAACATGTACGAGTTGTTCTGGTAACATGTATGGGTTGTTTGTTTTATTTATCTGGATTGTTTTTCCTGCATGTACCCGTTCTACTTGTCTGGGTTGTTTATTTGCATGTATGGGTTTTTTGTTCTAATTTTGTGGGGTGACCTTCCTACATGTACCTATTCTACTTGCGCGGGTTGTTTGTTCTACTTATATGGGTTGTTTTCTTGCACGTACCTATTCTGCATTAATTGTTCATTGGTGGGCAAATCTACCCATTAGCATTTGGCATTGGCCATGTTGAGGATTTCAATTCCTGATCCTGGTTCCTAAACAAAATCAGAGGAGCGATTGGATGCCCTATTAGGTTGATCTTGGTTCTCGATGGCAACTCTGAAGGGAAATTGACCTCGAATCTACAAAGAAACGAGATCCAAATCCCAGAAAAAAATTTACACAATGAGAATGAAAACATACCTTTTGGTGATGTCTGGAACTGCAGATCTGTTCTTGATATTATAGAGATCTACTAGACTTAAAGTCTTCTA
>JAOXNR010000029.1:5905445-5965227 GCA_028571225.1 Parsonsia alboflavescens | reverse complement strand
GCATATGTTTCTATTTTTGTTTCAACTTTAATTTTGTTATTTGACTATTTAATTTTAAATATTTCTTAATAAGTGTTATAATTATTATTTAATAATTAGTATCGATTAATTATTTTAAATTTGATTGATAAACATATAGTAATTTGACTTTTTTGCATCGGTTATAATTATTATTTACTAATTAATATCAATTGTTATTTTAAATTTGATTGATAAGTACATATTAATTTGACCTTTTAACATCTTTAACTTCAAGTTTTTTGTTTAACTTATTTAAATTTTACTTTCTTTCCTATTTTTATAAGTAAATATAATTTACTTTTTTTTCATAAAATGTAAAATAAAATAGAAAATATGTTGGATAAATCCGGCCCGATACCTAATACCTGTTGGGTAGGGTCCGAGTCTAAGTAGATTGGACTCAACGGGTAATTGAGTAGGATCTGGATCCTATATTTATTAATCAGATACATATATGGAACTAGCAGTTCCAATACCATTTACACCCCTACATAAAAGGAACAGGGGAAGGGTTCCATTTTTTCTTTTTATTTTAAAAGACTGCTTGTCCTACTGAAAAAGTCTTTTGAGGGTTACACCTTCCCTATTACATGACCTAAAAAAATGCTTTCAATAACGCTTTTAGAATCTAAGCCTTTTGAAGTGCCAGTAGTCATACCTGTGGCCATACCAACCCTGTCGTTCTTATCGCTAGTGCGATCAATGAATAGGATGTACCTGGATTCGAATCCGAATCCTTTATGATAGGTTTGGTACTTCTATTTTTATATCCAAATCCGGTTCCGGTATGGACCCAAATAGTATTTTTTAGATGAGTTTGGGTAAGGTATATATAGTTCCGGACCTACTTAGTTTCGAATCCGATTAAATATATATATATATATATATATATATATATTATTTTTTATATATACACACATAATGCATATGTTTCTTGTTTCAACTTTAATTTTGTTATTTGATTCTTAAATTTTAAATATTTCATGATAAGTGTTATAATTATTATTTAATAATTAGTATCGATTGATTATTTTAAATTTGATTAATAAGTATATATTAATTTAACTTTTTAGCTTCTGTTTTAATTATTATTTACTAATTAATATCAATTGTTATTTTAAATTTATTTGATCATAGCATATTAATTTTACCTTTTATTATCTTTAACTTCAAGGTTTTGTTTAACTTATTTAAATTTTACTTTCTTTCATATATTTATAAGTAAATTTAATTAACTTTTTTTTTTGATAAAATGTAATAAAAAATAGAAAATATGTTAGGTATTTTTGATCCGATATCCATTGGATAGGTTATGAGTCTAAATGGATTAGATCCAATGAATAATTGGATAGGTTCCCCCTAATGTATTTATTAATCGGGTATAAAAATGAACTAACGATTTCAATACGGTTTATTACCATTTTCGTTCCTACTTATCGCTCCAGAATCCGATCTATATGCCCTCAAGGCAGTACAAGTCAACCACTTCCGTAGAAGCAGCTAAGTAAAACCCTTAATCATTTTTTCAAGGAGGGGCCTCTTTATCTATCAATGGAAAACTCATATCTCGGTCTTAAACCTAGCGGTCTCTCGAAACCTCCCTTCATCCCTTACATCGCAAATACTGGACGTTGGAAAGCTTCATAGTGCCCTGCTGGGCGTTATTGTCCGTTTTCGGAGAATCCCCCTTTCGGGGAAAGGATCTATTTTGCGTGTGGTTTTACAAAAGTATCCGTAACTCCTTATTTCTGTGTGTTTGAAAAAAAAAAAAAAAAAAAAAAAAACCACACCCGAACCCGTTGGTGAGATTGCTGGATATAATCAAATTCTTAGAAAAATCGAGAGACTAAACGGAGAAGAAAGGGAGCTGAAGATGATGGTGATTGAATCAGCAGCGACTGGGGAAGAAACTAAAAATAAGAAGATTCCGGTAGGAAAGTCCGTACCAGATTGTTCATCTTCGTCGGGGACAAATGTGGAGGCGGATGCTCTACAGGGTGGCGATGATACTGTAGATTATACGTCGGATGGATTTGAAACGGCCAGCGAAACTGAGCCCAACGACCACGAAGATGCTAGAAAAGGAAGTGATGGGAATGTTAAGAAGAGTGAAAACGATAAAGATGATAATTTGAAGGCTGCTGTAGAGGCGTCTTCGGAGGACAGAGAAGAGAAGCAGCAGCCACAAGAGGAAAACTTGGGGCTTATTGACGAGAAAAATGATGAGGTAATAGATGATTCCATGAGTATAATACTCTTTTCTACGTTTTTAAATTTTCTGTTGTGGTTTTTTTTTTCCCTTCTTTTTTTTTGGATGCATTTAGAACATTTTATGGGTGAATTTGAAGAATCAATCGTTTTTAGATGTTTTATCTGCTTAAAATTGGGTTCGGGTAAATGTCAAATAGACATGTGATTTTGAATTTTTTGGCCAACTGGAATTTTGAAGTAATTGGGAGAACAAATGGAATTCGATTGGTGACAATTTTGTGTATTTAAGAAACTTGAGATCATAATCTGGTAGAATTTACTAGTAGGATTCTGTGTTTTGAAATAAAAATAAATCTTGGAATTGTTACTGGCGCTCTTTCTTGTTTCCTCATTGTTGGTTGCTCTCAATTAACTCTACTATTTGAAGTGGATGTGTTATCTTAACTGCAAGTTGGAAAATTTGCAAAATAACGGAAAAATCTAACTATATGGTTGCCCTGACTTCATATGATGCTCTTGTAGTTTTATGGCTTGTGATCTGAATTGTGCTGAACTCTGATTCTTATGTATGTCAAGGAGAAATAATAGCATCTGAGTCGATATTAAAGGTGATTGTTCTAGTCTTCTAGATCATACTGCTTCTATCATCATGTGTGTTTAGGGAGTTAAACCCCAGCATGACTAATTTGATGCATAATGAAGGTAGTGTATAGAACTTTGAACAAAAAATGGTTATATAATGCATTAAGTGCCATGTGTGGTTTTGATGACATGCTGAAGGATGCTTCTCAATTGGTTAGGATTATGTACAAAAGCAAATTGACAGTGGTCTTTATATCAAGCATTGGTTTTCCAGTATATGGATCGTGGTGTTAACTTGATGAATTGAAATAAAAGACTTAATATCAGTTTTCTTCTACTGGTAGGTAGTTTTTAAGTAACGTGTTACACGTATCAACAAATTATGGTACAACAACACTTATAACTATGCTAACTTCCACATCATGTAATTATAATGTACATTGACCACCTTGAGTGAGATCCTTTGTAAGCGTTTGCCTTTTCAACAATGATACAAGGTCGTGGCATTTGGTTTTTGTGGGTGCTTTGGTAGGTTAGTTGGGATTAAAAAAGGGGAAAAAAGGCAGTACACTTCAGTGGTTATACTTATTTCTTTATCCCATTTACAGATTAAAATGGTAAACTAGCAATTATTATACTAGAATTAACTAACATGATAGGCTCAGCAAAGTGTTGGAAAAGAAAGAGAGAAAGCAGACTGTTTTGGTAGAATTATTCAGAATAATATTCGTCCACTGCCACTCTATATTTTAGTCAATGTTCTAGAATTGCTAACCTTTGAGTCTTGGTTGCAGTTCAAGTGAATTTGGTTGAGGACAATATACTTATTTTAAAATGAGCTACAACTGAACATCATTATATCCTGATAAAACAATCTGGTGGGGGTTTTTACACAAAAATGATCATGCACTTTTTGAGTTTCAGCTGTGTATATTTCACATTTGTAGTTCATGGTTGTGTATGATATGAATATTTCTGTTATGACCCATTTTTTTCAATTTTTATGGAGTTTCTTTTCATTCTTTTGGGAATTGATCTCCCACTCCCAGCCTTTGTGTTTAACTGTTGCAGGATTTGAACTACTAACAAATGGTGCAGCAATTTTTCTCTGACATATTGTAGCTAAATTGATTTCCCTTGTTTCCTCAGTTCTCTACCAATCTCATTCTTTTTCTATCTCTTTTCCTGATTTTAGTCTTAATCGACCTGAATATATATATATATATATTTTTTTTTTTTCCATCCCGTAATTTTTTTTTTTTTTTGTGATCTTTGGACCAGAAAGCATTAGCAGAAGCAAATGTGGCCAAAACTGAAGGAAATGCATTATTTAAAGATAAGCTCTATGAAGAGGCATTGACAAAGTATGAGACTGCTTTACAACTTGTGTCCAATGTGTCCTCATCTGCTGAAATACGCTCTGTTTGCTATGCGAACCGTGCAGCATGTTTCTACAAGCTGGTAAATTCCTATCTAATCTGGGAAAATGGTTTTGTTTTTTTTTTCCTTTCCAAGGAATGTCACATAAACTGGGATTAGAATGGAGCCACTGACCTCAATGAATCAGTCCTTACTTATGTTGACTGTTGGATGATGCTTTCCCTCCTTTTAATTCCAGTTAGAAACAATCAACAATAATGATTGGCTTGCTTGCTGGGTCTCTACCATATATTCATTTGACAAATTTATGGTTTTTTTTGTTTTGGATAATTTCTTTCCTCCTGATCTAAACATGGCACTTAAACTGGCATGATTAAGTGATCTCAAGGTGCTTTCATCGATATTTGGTTTATCATCTACTGTTACCCAGGAAAGGTTTAACATTATTATTTTAGACAAACTAAATTGTTGAATCTAATAATTGGAGCTACTACTACAATAATAATAATGAAACAATGTTTGGCATTATACTGATTCTGGACATGCTAGTCAACCCTACTTTTTTTCTTTCTCCTTAAATTTCCATTTAACACTATGCAGAGTCTTATATTTGGCTGAAGATCAATTGAAGCATGTAACTTAGAATGGAGAATGGCTTCTTCTAGTTTTTAATGTTGGACCTGAACTTGGGATCTAAGCTTTTGCGGTTATTGGTTTGAAATGGTTTTGATGGCGAGGTCAGGTCGAGCAAATTGAGGAAAAGAGTGACTTAATATGATAAGATGCATGTAAAACTTAAAGGTTCTTCCATCTGTAAAATTTGAAAAGAAAAAGCAGTTGGCAAAAAGTGCCTGCCTTGGTGTTTTTCAAAACCAACAATATAGATTTGACTGACTTCTGCTGTATTAGAATATTTTTTTTATCAAATCTAAAACCTTAGTTAAACTGTGTCTAGGATTTTCTGTTTTCAGATATAGTTTCTATCATATTTTCTGGATGGAAAGCCTTGAAAATACTGCTTGGTTTTCCATTTAAGATTTGCTTTGTGAGCATTCAACGGGAATTTATGAGTGTAAATTTTTTTTACTCATTATCATAGTTATATCTTATCATATTATTTTTACTTGGTAGCATGCTTGAGAATGAGATATTTCTCTTTTTGTAATATTTTAGTTTTTGGGTGGGGGCTGGAGGTGAAGGAAACAGCAGTAGTTTCATGAGTTAGTCTTTTACTTCTACTTTGAATTTGAGATACCACATTATTTATTTGGACTCTGTACCCACTGTTTCTATTTTGTGATTTTCTCCAATTAAATTTACCATTTTGGATCTTTTACAGGGAAAGTTTGAGGAGGCAATTAAGGAGTGCACAAAAGCATTAGAACTTAATCCAAAATACATCAAGGTTTTGCATAGAAGAGGAGATGCACATGAAAAGCTTGAACATTTTGATGAGGCTATTGCTGGTATGTTGTTCTAATGAGTTTAATATCCTGCATGCACTATTGATGTTCCACCTTCTGCTTGCTCAGTCCTCTATATCTCTCTCTCCATTTTGTAAAAGCGTGCATGTTTTACCTGTGCCCCTGGATAGCTTGTTTTCATTCTTTCATTTATCTTTTTCAGAACAAAAAAAATTATCAGTGAGAAGTAAAGGAGTACAAGAAAGAGGATGAGGACTCCTAAGTAAATTACAGCTGGTTATGAGTTCCTTTTATGTTTTCCATCAATGCAATATCTGTAAAACCACAGGAAGCTAATGAATGACCAGAGTGAAGAAAGAAAACTAGCACTTTCCCAAAGTATTCATGGCTCTCATGTCGATCATTCACTGCATCATATTTGGCGTTGAATGTTTACATTTTTATCATTTTCCTGCAGACATGACAAAAGTCTTGGAAATGGATCCATCAGATGACCTAGCTAGAAGAAATATTGTCCGATTAAAACCACTAGCAGATGAAAAGCGAGAGAAGATGAAGGAAGAGATGATCGGTGAGCTTTGCTTAATTTGTCAACTGAACTTGGACCCTTGCTATATTGGACTTGATGTGGTTTCATTGTCAACTGAAGTGCTGAAAGTTTGCTTATTGTGATAAAACCCCCTTTGCCTCTGAAAAATAATTTCCTTGCAGTTGTCTCTCTTTTCTCTTACGTTTTTCATCTCGTGGGGGGAGTTCAGGAGGAGGAGATGATAAGTGTCTAGATATCTTGTTGTATGGTTGCTGCACATCTTTTTATGTAACCATACTAGTGCAAAAATTTGCAAAAATACAAACATCTCAAGTGTTTCATAGAAGAAACACAAAGGTGGAGGGACACGAGAGAATCTTTTATTCAGCAGTCGTGTCAACTTTTTACTGACTGTAGATGTTTG
This sequence comes from Parsonsia alboflavescens, assembly GCA_028571225.1. Lineage (NCBI taxonomy): Eukaryota > Viridiplantae > Streptophyta > Magnoliopsida > Gentianales > Apocynaceae > Parsonsia > Parsonsia alboflavescens. Next base: position 5,958,656 of record JAOXNR010000029.1, on the reverse strand, counting down.
GTTGTAGTTGACTTATTTTTAACTTGGTTAATCATTGATCAATGTCAATGCTTATCAAATCAAATGTTGAGAAATTGGTGAATTATGCATCCATGGGCATGCAAATAGAGAGATTTTGTACTCAACTATTTGAGTCAATGTTGCAATTCTTGTGTGCTCCGGTAGGGAACAGGACATTGAAGGAATAACTGCTAGAAATGAGTTAATCAAAATTAGGAGGAACTATGATCTGTCTATTTTAGTCATATTTCAGAAACCATGTACCGAGCTTTATGTTGTGATCTTTTTGGCAGCTATAAATAAGTCGTGACATCCACCATTTGTTGCTAACATATATGTTTCCATGCGGATACACACCTACTTGAAACTGAATGAAACTCTCATTTGTTTGCAGGGAAGCTGAAAGACATGGGGAACTCCATTTTGGGTCGATTTGGAATGAGTGTCGACAATTTTAAAGCAGTTAAGGATCCCAACACCGGTTCATATTCCATTTCATTTCAACGCTAGTTTTAGTTTGTAGTAATATGAGAAATTAAATATTGCTTATGCCAAGTTGAATCTTGCATTCTCTTCGGTTGTACATTTAAAAACTACTTGTGGGTTTTCCCCTTGTCGAATTCATATGTATCCTTGTCTATGAATACATAATCAAACTATTTTTGACTGTCATGTAGTACATTATATGAAGTAACAATTCATTGGTCAATTCTATTAAGTTGCTTTAAATTAGATTTTTATATAAAATGTAATTCTTTTTTCACGAAAGTGGGTAAGTATTTGTTTATTTTTTTAATGTTGTTTTTTATTAATTTTTTCTATGGGATCCAACCAAGAGTTCTTTATTAGCTTTATTATTATTATTATTGCATTTGTCTTATAAACAATAGAAAGGGTTCATATTTTATCATAAAAATATATAAATATTGAATCTATGTCTATTTGAATTGTAAAGATATATAATGAACTATAGAACCATTTACTATTTCTTTTACTTCTTAGTTCTTACAAATAGAATATTTTTCATCCATTCCTTATTTTCCGTCCTCAGTTATTAGTGTAGTTAATGGTTTCAAAAATGGTTAAATGGGATTTACTCATTTTAGATTTATCTGTGATCGAGTTGTCATAAATTTCTTGATTCCAATGTTTATATATTCAATTTAAAACTTTCTAGACTAGAATTTTGTTCTTTTGTTCTGCTTTTGTTGCTTTTTAATATACAATAGAATTGTATGAGCGAAAATGTTATGAAATGTATTGGTGCATTCTGTTTAGAGGATTAACGGTGAACTATCTTATTTATTATAAATAAAAAAATTAATAAGTACTTTTAGAGTTTAGTTTTTTTTTAAAGATATTATTTATAAAATATACTTAAAAAAACTCTTTTATTAAAGATTTTATTACTCCCTTTGTCAGGAATTAAATGTTTCAGTTCGATTTATACAAATTTTAAAAAAATTAATTGATTTAGTTAATTTTAAATTTAACGAAATTTTAATTAATTAATAAAATGAAGCATTCATTTTCAAATAAATTAAGAAAAAAAAAAACATTCAATTTCGAATGAATGATATATTTTTCTTAAATAGTTGATTTAAACTTTGATTATTAGAAATTAGTGCACTTCATAGTATTGTTTGAGTATATTCCCCGAGGCCATAAAAGATGATCTTGGGTAGGGGTTTTTTTTTTTTAATCCATAATTTTGTTTTAAATCTTTAAACTAATTTCCTAAAAGATTTATTGCATTTCTCTATTTTGGAATTGAAATGTTTGAAATTGAACATTATTTGGTTTACAATTACCATCAGAACCATTAAAATATGAGTTGTAGTTACAATTAAATTAAAGATTAAAAAGATAATGCATTTATTTTAGTAAAGTATAAAAACCCGAGTCACCTAGGTAATGGACACTGTTCCTTACCATCTCAACTTAAAAGGTAAACATGATTTTTTAATATTAAAACATAGCAGAAGATTCCAAAATGTCCAAACTGAATGCATAGATTGCCTTCCTTGACCCCAGTACATTTTACAGTGGAATAGCAGTACACAAACGGTATTCCACAGATCAACCTAAATCAAACTAGGATTAAGAGAATTGGGGGGTTTGGGATTGATGAGATGAATCATCCTGATCAATGAAAGGATTCCCAAAGCGATTTGTTGGATCGTAACCTACCTTGAATTCCTCCTCTTCCTGTTTGGTAAGATGTCCTTCTTCTTGGGCTGTGGCATCCATCAGAACCCAAACCTGAGGTTCAATGCTACTACTTGAAGCGACAAACGGTTCTTGTCGGTAATCATCTTCAAATGGTGATGTGGTTTTTCCCGCATGGTATGTCTCATTCAAGCTTGACAGTGCTGGTGCAACATCGTACTGTCCAGCGATGACCTATCGAGTCCACCTTCCTGAATTCATCCTATAATGTATTAAAATTCATTGTGGAATGTCAGGGCATCCCAAAAGTTTATAGGTGACTATCAAGATAACATGTTCATATATAATCGCAAGGAAGATCTCACTCAAGAAACATGGCAAACAAGAACGGCAGTGCGAGATGACGTGTCAAAGGAAAAAAAAACAAAGATAAAAAACAGAAAACTGTAAAAAAGTAAAAAACAGAATATCTCCAAAGCACTGCAGAGATCCCGTCAACTCCCTCTCTCTCTTCCTCTGTTTTCTCTATCGTCATTGGTAGGGATTTCCCATTCCGCCTGGGATTTGGCCCCTCTCTTTTGAGATCCAAAGTTAAACCTTGAAGCCGTGAAGCAACAAACTTTTATCCCTTTTTTAATTGCGTTTGCTTTCCAATCCATTTCCGGAATTGTTACTTTAATACGAATGCCTTTAAAGATATATTTTTGCTTGACTCTTTTTATGAGCCGGGAATTGCTCGAGTTTTAGAGTACTCTTCAATCTGAGAAAGAATTCAGTGTTTTTGAATCTGGGTTCCGTTCTGATTGGCTTACAGGTTCGTCCTTTGGCCTTTTGGTTTTAATTGAATTAGGGGGTGCATGCAGAGCTGCAGCTTTTGGCTCGCGTTTGTTGATTTTTCCCGTTTTCTTGGACGCTGTATATGAATTGTGTTTTTGATTGGACTTGTATGGAGATGCATGCAAAACAGGAATTTGTTCTGACAAATTCGGTTCGTAGATGGTGTTGCGGATTACTGTCCGAAATACATTTTTAAGATCTCTATTCGGCCTATTATTCAAGGAATATTTCGTTTTCTTTCCAATTTATTAGTTCATCTCGTTCTAAAGGCTAAGTAAGCTGAGAGTTCTATGTTCCATATTCCTTTCAAGTTTAACTGTAATCTTTTTCTAGGTAGATTCGCGCTTATAGTATTATAGTAAATATATTTCTTTTTCTTATTGCAACTCAATAGCATAAAAATGATTTTTTCTGAGAGTCAAGTTAAAGGAATGAATGAAATTTTTGCTGTTTTCGGGGGAAGGAATACGTTCTGATTTATTTTGTGATGTTTTTTTACTGACACTAGTTTCAGAACTTGGTTGAATTGAAGGATTTGAGCGTCTCACGTTGCAAAGTTTGGAGTGCCTGTTATTGGCCCCTGCTTCTTTACTAGAGTCCTCCATTGCAGAATGAGAGCAATTGTTAGGAGCATAAGGCCATTATTGCGTTCTGGGGGAGATAACATCTTTCAATATAATAGAAATAACATCTTGAATGTCTTTACAGAAAGACAGCTATTTTGGGATGGTACAATTAGTCGGTCAGTCTGTGGTTTCTCCCACCATGATTTTTCTAGATGCAGACATTTGTCTTTCATGTTCTCCAAAGCTTTCTGTGCGGATGCTGCTACATTAACCAGCAGAGGTCAATATCTTAGTACATTTTTGTCTCAGTAATTTGATTGATCTTTTTTTGTGGAAATTTTTTCACATTTGTTGGTGTTTTTGATTGAAATGGTTTGATAGCAGATATAAATGGAACAGGCCCCCTATCAGAGTATGAGCGAAGAATTGCTGCCGGTGAACTTGTCGATGGAGACATTTGCCAGGTTTGTAAAGAAACTTCTTAGTCTATGTTAACAAAAGTAAGCCTTAGGATTTTTGTATGAAAGATATTCAGGGACCTAGGAAAGGAAATGGAAAATAATGATTTAGAACTTGATTGTTGGTGGTATTTGTCTAAGCCTTTGTTACCAAATGTGATGAATTTCTTTCCTTTGATTTTAACTTTCTGTAGTAAAATCCCTGAATTAGTTATAACCAGCTAATGTACTTATTAGGTGGTCGGTGCTAAGGAGGTTGCTTTTCTTTGTCATGAATTTTCTTTCTTGTTAATTTTTCTTTGAGATTCTTGAAGGAACACTTTTTGAGGATAAAAGTAAGTGCATTGAGAGCTGCAACATGTAACATAACTAAGTCATCATATAATTTTTGTATTTGTGAATGCCTAGTATGTGTTCCTTTCCAGTTTAACTTCTTATCGGTGAATGACATTCTGACGATGATTTTGCAGTTAGGCACCTTGAGAGAACTTCAGAGACTCTATGATGAGCTGGTTGAAAAAGCGGATACCTGTCGGCTTGATCGATATGAGACCTCTGAGAAAGCAGGGAGGTAAACTTATTGTGCTCTACCATTTCTTTCAAAATCACCTCAAGATCAAGAACATCATTTAGTTCTTTTTCTGAGTTTTTGCATGTTAAATTTTCTTTTCCATTACCCCTATAATTACATTCTCTTCATGCAAATATCATCAATCTCTCTTTAGTGTTTTTCAGGAGCCGTTGGCTGTGGTCACGGTTGATTCCGCAATCTTCATATGCACCTGTCAGAGGACTTTATCTCTATGGAGGAGTTGGCACAGGAAAAACTATGTTGATGGACATGTTCTTTAATCAATTGTTAGTATTAAATTCGTTTTATTTCAAGATTTCATTGGTTGTGGGCATACACATTTATAAACTACTTGGGCACCATATACATAATTTGACTCTATGGTTTGCCTTCACTTTCATTTTCAGGCCTTACAATTGGAGGAAGAAAAGGATACATTTTCATGACTTTATGTTGAATGTCCACAGCCGCTTGCAAGTATGAATTTTATATTTGATGTGTGGCAATATACTCAACTCTTTAAATTTAAACTTCAAAAGTTATCCAAAATAAACTATGTTAATGATCCAACAGTCCACTTTATACTTCATTGAGTTTTCAAGCATGCCCGTTGCTAAGACTACTTGATAAGTCTGCTTAAACACCTATTGTTCTGTTAAATTTCTTGCTTTTTATCTTTTCCCGTTTTCTCATCGTGGCTAATATTAAATGTTGCAACAAGCCAGAGATCTTTAATTGAGCATCATGATCCATTGCATTTGACACTATTGGCTACTCTTTACTTTGATGGGGAAGTGGTGCAATAACATGTTTCTTGTGAAATTCTTTTACTGCAGAGACACAAAGGTGTGGCTGATCCTCTTGAAGTTGTTGCTGGAGAAATATCGGATGAAGCAATTCTGTTATGTCTTGATGAATTCATGGTAATTGAGATTATAATCTTTGTAGCATAGTTTTCTCTTTTCCCATTAACATGATTTGCACACTGGTACTCATCCACTCCGGTACTGCATACTACAAAATATAGCTGAGAAATGTTTTTCTTTCCTGTTGCTTGCATATGAGCTTTTCCTGCTGATCTATGCACAGGTGACAGATGTTGCTGATGCATTGATATTGAATCGCTTGTTTAGACATTTGTTTAGTCAAGGGGCTGTAAGTAGTTCCAGATCTTTTTAGAATTCCCTTTTCATCACATCAATCTCTAAAGAAATAATAAGATAGCTGATTGTCTTTCTTTTGAACTGGTGAGGGGATATAGATTCTTGTTGCTACTTCAAACCGTGCTCCAGATAACCTTTATGAAAGGGGTCTCCAGAGGGATCTTTTTCTGCCATTTATTGCTACATTGAAGGTATGAATCTTTTACCTGGATGGTGATCAACTTTCTTTGCTGAAAACTAGAAATGGTTTTGCTGTACATATGTAGTAAGTGACCATCGAAAAGATCTTAATTCTTGATTTCTGAAGCAAACATGAGACTCGTGAATTCTTGTCACTTGGCTAGTCTTAAAATTTTGATTTCTGAGTAGCATCATTCATTGATTTCATAGGATTAGGAAAGTACTCAAGTTTTCATTTCCTTGCACCTTTAATAAATTTTGATGTCCTAAATGCATATATTTTTCAGGTACTGTTATTTCAAATGGTAAACCTAATTATTGTTTTGATGCAGGAGAGATGTGTAGTTCATGAAATAGGGTCATCTGTGGACTACCGAAAAATGACTTCGGTATGGTTTCAGATCCCTTCATTTTTTATATGGTTGTTTGACTCTGATTTTAGATGCTAGTGACTCCTGCTTATTCAACACTTAACTAGAATTATCTGATGGGAAATTTTTCCTGAATTGCAGGCCGAGCAAGGTTTCTACTTTGTTGGCAAAGACTTGTCAAGCCTTCTCCAGCAAAAATTTTATCAGTTAGTTGGGGAACATAGAGCTGTTCCACAAGAGGTGGAGGTGGTCATGGGTAGGACACTGCAGGTATATTTACAAAGTCAAAGTGTTTTTACTCAGATGAAGGATTGCTATTTTGGATGATGATCTTCTGTCTCTGTTTATTTAAATAACCTTCCAGGTTCCAATGGGTGCTAATGGCTGTGCATACTTCTCCTTTGAGGAACTCTGTGACAGGCCTCTTGGAGCTGCTGACTATTTTGGATTATTCAGTAAGTTCTCTTGCTTCAGTGTCTGGCTAGCCTTGAATTTTTCAAAAGTAAATTTTCTATAGTACAAAAAGTTAATATTTAGGGATAATGTGCTAAAGTGCATGAGTAACCCTTGAACTCTTGTCACACATCATCCAATACCTAAAATCTTTAACATTATGGAGAAACTGGATGTTTGCAACTAAATTTTATTTCTTGAGATTCTTTCTATCAGTTTTTGGTTCTCATCATTCTTTTGTCTGCTTTTGTCCAACCATGTGTACATGTATATATCCCTCTTACTGTTAAATGGTTCTGTTGGGGTTTTCTGAATTGAAAAGTAAATAAAATCATTTGGATTTGCATAGTTCCTGCATTGGCAAGGCCAAATTTAGTGGGAAATTGATGTTGAACTAAGTTATGCACATGATTGCAAGCATTCATGTGAAGGTGTGCCAATTTTACAAGAAGCTTCATAACTGACTCAGTTTCTTTTGAACAGAGAAATATCATACATTGGCTTTGGAAGGTGTGCCAATTTTTGGTCTCCACAACAAGACTGCAGCCTACCGATTTGTCACTTTGGTTGATGTCAGTATCTTATTTTCTTTAATATATCTTCAGTTGGTTTAATTATAACATAGTAATATTTTTCCCCTTTTGAGTACAGACTTCACCATGAGATTCAGAAAATTTTCAAAGTGTTCTACACCCTAGGCTTTTCATTTTTCTTGGTTTGATGGAACAGAATGGAACTGATGTTCTTACCTCCACTGCTTTTATAGGTCATGTATGAGAACAAGGCTAGACTTCTATGTGCAGCTGACGGAACTCCTATTGAACTTTTTAGTAACATCGTCACTATAGCTGATGCCCAGCAAATGGCACCTAGAACATCTTCAAGATCAAGGAAAAATGATGATTCTGACCTCTGCGTGGACAACGAATTGGGTTTTGCAAAAGATCGTACCATTAGCAGGTATGACTCGGCAATACTCTATCTGTCTGGAATTGAATATCCCATTTTTTATTTTGGGTCGTCCGAAAATGAATGTTCCATTTCTTAAATTAGATAAAATTTTATTAAAAAAATTGATATTGCAATTTAAAAATGAACGTAGTTAAACTTTTTATTTAAAATATGTGTAAGTTAAAACAAGACGTGCAATGAACTAGGTCAAACTTTAATGTGTAAATTAAAACGAGATGCTCAATTCCGGACGGAGGGAGTATTTGCATGCCAATAACAGAATCTACAGATTTCTCCATTCTCGTTCATCCCACTTTTTTCCAGCAAATGTGCCATCTTGTTTCTCTTTTGTGCCAAGACATTCATGTCATGACATGATCTTGGAAATATTATGATACTTTCTTTTCTTCTACATGAGGCTACACAATTCAAAACTTCTTGCCACTTCACTAATTTTTTCTGGCAATTGTAAAGAAACCTTGCTATGTTCTATGAATAAACTAGTTGTCTGACATTGATTGAGCTTCAGTGTCTCCAGATGAGGATTGTGTCCTGTTGAAATTCTTTTCTTCAGAGTTCGTACAAATGATTGGGAATGAAAATAACAAATTGTGGTGTCATGCAGGTTGACAGAGATGAATAGCAGGGAGTTTCTGGAACAACATGCAGAGATGGTGGCAGAGAAGCTTGGGGCGGACGAAGATAACAGCAGAAATGCTGTCCAAGCATAGATATTACTGGGACAGAAAATCTATCCTAATCTGGGAGTTCTTGTTTGTAAGAGAAGCCAAATAGATCATTGTTTAGGTGGCATTGAAATAAGGTAACTATTATCATGTAAAATCATTTATGAAAAAAACAGTTGTAGCAGCAAAATTTTATTAAAAAAAAAAAAAAGTGATACATAATATTCTGTAGTTCTGCAGGCTTGGAATTAGGGCTGGCAAGTGGGTTGGGTTAACTTGCAGCCCACTTGACCTGGTTTGGCCCACAAGCAGCTCATTGAACCGTCCATCATAGTATAGGATTGAAAATAGGGATGGCAAGTGGGTTGGATTAACTTGCCTCCCACTTGACCTGGCTTGGCCTGCCTTCAGTTTGGTCCATTATCAACTCATTCAACCGTCCATCATAGTACAGTCCGTGTAGTAATCCATTCGGTTCTATATGTGTGAAGTTCGGGTTGGTTCATGAATTGGCCCTCCATCAAACAGCAGCCCAAGCCAGGCGTTGATCTGGCACCAAACCAGATCAGGCCCGACTCACCAACACAGATATAATGTCGTTTGAAAAAAAAAAAAATATATATCTAAATGTCATTAACGGTTATATCCCCTAGAAAAATGATAAATAATCCCTCTCACATCCTCAAAAATCTTCACATAGTCATTTATACTCTTCTCCTTACATTCTTCTCTTTTCCTACTTCCAAACTCTCTACTCTTACATTCTAGTATTTTAATTTTGACGATTGAAAGAAGAAATTTGGAGTTTCCATCTTTCACAATTTTCATCTAATTTCGAATTATTATCTACTTGTTTTCTAAGCTTTATAAATTTATAATTGTTGTTTATTTGTTTTTATTTTTTAATTTGAAGTTAATTTTATTTTATAACTCTTTTTGATAATTTGTTACTTGCATATTTATTTTTTAATTTTATTTATTTGAATTGTTTTTGTATTTCTTACATATTTGATTTTATTTATTCCTATTACTTTTTATTTGTTACTTGATTTCATATTACTTTAATTATTTTCATTAATCTACTTTATTTATTTTATTTTTTTTAATAGATCATGTTGTTTCTCTCACCATCCTAATGTTGTTGATAATGTTGAGTTTGCCAGGACTAATGAAGTGTTTGATAGTGATTACCACTTTCGCCAATCCAAAGAAATAGAACCATTAGGTGATGATGTTAATGAGGATGATGTAGAAGAATTCTCTCATCTAGCTCAATAACAGTGAAACTAAAGAAAAAAAAAATCTTCATTAGTATGAAGTTTATTTAACAAAGTAGGTGACAAAGCAACTTGTAAATTTTGTGGGAAGTCATATGCTCATAAAAGTGAGAGTAGGACAGGAACCTTGATGAGGCACATGAAAAACGAACACGAAGATTTTAATGAGAACTTGCTAAAACAACAACAAATTAAAGTAACAGATGAAAAAGTAGCTAATAATTTTAGATTTGATAAAAAACTGGTTAGGGAAGGACTTATTAGTGGGTAATTACACAAAATCTACCTTTGGGAATATTGAAAAAAGATGATTTTGTTATGGCTGTTTGTAGTGTTTTACAATCGGGATTGCGTAGAATTCCTAGATTTGCACTTAGATGCTATGTTTTTTATATGTTATAGAAAAAATTTTTTTTAAAAATATCTTCTTGAACAATTTAATGGATTAGTTACTACAAAAAATACGAAATTTGCGTACTTGTGATTTTTGGACTGATATAAATGTGTTGAATTATTTATGTATCACTTGTCATTAGATTGACCATGTTTGGCTTCTTCAAAAATGAATCCTAACGTTTAGACTATTTGATCCTCCTCACACCTGTATTGCTATTGCAAATCATATTTTATCTGCTTGTCATGGATATAATATTTTGGAAAGAATTTTTTATATTTTTTTTGACAAGGCTAGAAACAACGATTCTTCCATTCCAATTATTAAGAATGAAATTTATCCCGTTTTAGATGGACAACTTTTTTCATAATAGATGTGCTTGTATTGTGTTGAATTTAATTGTTAGAAATGGATACCAATTTGTAGAAGAACTAGTTAATATTTTTTGTAATATTGATGTATTTATAAAGAGTTCTTGTATTAGAGGTGCACAATTTAAACTTATGTGCAGAGAATAAGGTTTAAATTACAAAAAATTTAAGATAGATATTCACACTAGATGGAACTCCACCCATGATAAGATAGATAGTGTCTTCCTTTTAAACACATAATAATACAATATTGCAACAGTGTCGGATTTCATCTCCTTTTAACTATCGACTATTTTGATAATGCTGCCATTGTCTCTTTTTCTTTTGAAAAATTTTAAATATGCTACACAATTACTTTCTGGTCAATATTATCCCACCACCCATTATATGATTCCAAGTTTAATTAATGCATGTCATGCTTTTACAGAATATAGGGACCATAGTACACATAGTGGAATGATATCATCTATGGCAGCAAAATATTTGAAAGATTATAAAGATATACCATTATTGTATTGCATTGCTTTTTGTATGGATCCACGATTTAAGATTTCAGGTTTTGATACAAGCATCAACTACTTATACGAATTGTATCCCGATTTTGATGAAGAGTGATTCTCATGGCAACTTAAGGTGGGGAAACTAAAGACATATGTGAAGGCGAAGTTGAATGTATTATTTTCATCCTATCAAGTAAGGTTTTTACACTCAAGAGTTTATGTACTCATAAAATCATAAATTTTTTATATTGACTATATATATATATATATATATATATGGTTTTGCTAAGGCGCGCTCCAACCGTTATCGTAACGGAATTCTTGCTCCAGGCAAATCCGTATAAATATATAAATATAAATATATATATATATATATAAATAGTCTATATATGACCACAATAAAATAAATAAATCAATATATATAATAAATAAATTAATATTTCGCTTAAATTAGTAAATAATTTTATATAGTCAACATTCAACATTAGAAATTAAAATTTCGATACATAAGTATTTTAAAAAAATTTAGGTCTTATTAGATAAAATAATTGAAATATAGAGTATGTCAACATAAAGATTATTAAAAATGTTAAAAAATTAAATTTATCTGTATAATAAAAATATGAGATATTTATAAATGTATTATTAAAATACACTTGAATAATATATTTATATTCATATGATCTTATTTTGTAAAAGAGTGCAATTTTAATACAAAACCAGAGATATATAAAACACATTAACTAATGAAAATGAAAAGTCTTGTTGGAGAGTTGGTAGCAACCTTTGTCTTTAGCTATATTCACTGACTTGCGATCCCAACGAGTTTAACTGATTTTAGATCGATTTTACTTGATTTCAAGGGATAAAATTGTACGATTTTATGATCAAACTCATGGTTTTAATAACCCTAACCAAGATCGAGTAGTACATCTCGAGGAGGAGGGTTCAACGCTTTGTTAACACTTTTGCACCTCAACAAAAGGCCTAAGAGAGGAGGTTCATAATCATTATCTTCAACAAGTAGCAGTTTGAGTGAGTTGGACATTTATAACATTGTCGCTCAAGTGAATGAAGAACACTCTGTTGATGATTTTGACATTTTGGGGTGGTGGAAATTAAATGAAGGCACCTATTCTACTTTTTCAAAATTAGCACGAGATATTTTGACTCTACCAGTTTCAACCGTGGCATCGGAAAGTGCTTTTAGTGAAAGTGGTCAAGTACTTGAGGATCATAAGTCTCATAGAAGTGTATTGGCACCCAACACATTGAAGTCTCTCATTTGTGCTTCTGATTGGATCAAAGCGGAAAGTAGGACTCAAGAGATGGCTATTGCGTTGGCAAAGGAAGAGGAAGAATGCGAATATTATGCAGAAAAAACTTCATCAAGTGGTATATGTAATTAGTGTATTTTCATAATTGATTTCCATTGAGAAACTTCATTATTTATTTAATTGATTTTCAAGGAGGTTTAAGTAAACAATTCCCTCCTACCCTTATGTAATATGTATTTTCAATAATTTGTTATTAATAAATTTGAGGAATTTTTTTCCAATTTCCAATTGATTTTGAATTACCTTCACCTTGATTTAAAATTTTACTGAACTCAAACAATTTTAACTTAACCTTTTAAAATTTTAAACTTAAACTTTTAAAACTATATGTGAATCACGCATACTTCTTTACAAACTATGTGAATTACTATGTAATGTCAAAATTTTACGAAAGTTTTTTAAAAAATTAAATTTAAACTTTTAAAGCTTTACATGTGAACAATTACTTAAATATGTTAATTTTGGACCTTTAGAAATCATTTTGTAAAGAAGGAAGGCAAAAAAAAAAGCCCAAAGTTGTTGGACAGGCACGGGCACTTGCAAACTAGCTATCGCTTTACCCCCCATATTTTAAAATAAAATAAAATAAAACGATAATGAATCGGCCGGTCCAGACCAGCCCACCCCTAGTCCACTGAATCGTTCGGGCCTATATTCAGAGTGCTCAACCCGACTTGGCCCGACTCCCTACCCAAATCCAACACGCCTTGATCTGGCCCAATCCGGCCCACTTGCCACAGCTACTTAAAATGAACCAATAACCTATACTTATCATAATTAAAACAGCCTGCAGTTGTTCAACTAAAAACTAGAGATAACAACAAATGAGCATTTTTGTTTTTCTTTCAAGAAAAGACTTTTATTTAACATTACTACCTCCATCCTTAATTATGAGTTATTTTGTCGCTATTGAGGTAAATTCCGCCCCTTCCTCCAAAATGTCACTATTGAAAAGAACATTAAAGAAAGAAAAAAAATGTTTTATGACGAGACAGAGAGCATGAGTAATATAGGAAAAAGTGAGTAAAATATTCATTAAATTACTAACAATGACTTGCAATAATAGACAAAAAAAAATTGCCCTCAAATAACTTATTGTTAGGGGCGGGAGTATTTTTTTTATGCATATATCAAAATAATTCTCAACTCCTTATGAATTACTAAATTTGCTTTCAGTCGTATTTTAGCATGCTCACCTGTCTTGTAAAATTTTTTTTTTGTTGTCTTTAATTATTAATTTATTACTAGTATAGAAACCTGCGCAATGCATGGAAAGCTATTCATAATACGTGTATAAGATGTGAAATAATAAAATTAAAAATAAAATTGTATTTAAGAAACAGTAATTTAACTTGTCATCCAATACCCATTCAAAATAAAAATTGTTAAAAAAGAACTTTAAGTATATTTAGTTGATTTAATAATATTTGGGAAGATAAAAGAGTTTTGTTTTTCTTTTCTAGAATTCCCTTAACATGCTATTTCAATTTTTTTTTTTGATAAATTTATTATAATATTTTTATTTTTTTATTCAATTGTTAAATAAACTAATATTATACTATATTTTATTTATATTACTTATTTGTATTATATATTAATTTTATACAATAGTAAATTCAGTTTTAGTAATTTTTTTGATTGACTAGGAAATATAAACTTCAAAATTCTAATAAAAAAGTTAGCGTTAATATCACGGCTCACGTATTAGATATTAAACTAATAAGAACAAATATATTACACTTCATCTTCGCCAAAAAGTTGAGAAAGATATGAGTTTCGTTGTGTTGCATCTCCTCCTTTTAAACAATCTTCAATCTTCTCCGGTTTCATAGACTGTCGATGTGGAAAAATGTTATGATTTTTTCAAACATTTCTGTGTTATTATTGTTATTTCTTTTCTTGAAATATTTTAACGTTTATCTTGTTAGAGAGAGAAAATAATTATTTTTATGTTATTATATTGTTATTATTCTTATGATCAATTTGGACATAGATAAACTTTATCCTAAGAATTTAGAGAATGATAATTGTCAACCTCTCAAGCTATGAGGACCATTTTTATATATTAATATAAATTAGCTTTTTAAGGTATTTTTTCTATATTATCTTTTTAATGATATATTCATGAAATGATATTCAATTTTTTTAAAAAGGTGATTAGATGATATTTTAGAAAAAAAAAAATTATCTTAATTTTTTACAAAATGATGACTAATAATTTATACATAATGATAGAAAAAATATTTATTATGTTTTTCTACTCTTACCTTCTATTTATTATTATGTTTCATTTATCGTTCAGAAATATAATTACTTTTATAAGTGCAAGAAAAAGGATACATGACAACTAATATCTAATATTAATAGGGTGAGACGGAGGTAGTACTTTTTCTTTTCTTTTTTTTCTTTTTTTTTTTTAAGAGATTATTGGAGCACTTTATATGAGAATTTTGCTCCCAAAATAGATTTACCAAGTCAAACTATAACTGAGCCAAAGGAGCCGTAACCTCTACGTATCATTTGTAATTTTCAAGCGTGCTTTGGAATGGTGCTGTCGTCTTAAGTCCAGCGTAAGTGCAAGGAAACCATGAAAAGATTTTTCTTTCTATTTTTTCTAATTGTTTGACTTGAATGGTATTGCTCTTTTCTTTCTCAGTGTCTCTGCGGTCTTTCCATTCGATTCTCTGTACTAATTTTTGAATTTGCAGTGTATCTGAATGCAGTCAAGAACTAGAATATGCCCAGCACTAACAAAGGTATATACACAGAGGAAAATGGGAATCTAAATGCACCCTTTAAGTCTCAGCTTTGTCAATTTTTTTCTTTCTGATAAAATGGGGTTTTAGTTCATCTGTCTCTTTCCTTGCACTTTCGCTCTTATTTTATACATATCAGGTTTTATTTTATCAATTGAAGTTGATGGGTAGACTTTCTTTTACTATATTTGATTGTCAATTATTTTATTTCCTCAAAATGAAAGCAAGAACCAAGAAGTATCTTGGAATTTCCTGTGCAGAAAAAAATAATTTGTTTTTGATATATTCTGTACATCGGTTGGCTTAAGATAATTATACCTATTCAACAACCAAAAGTTTTTACTTTTCCATGATTTCAAGAACTGGGTTCTCCAATTCTTGGCATATGGTGTTCAAAATTTTGATGATTTTGTTATCATTAATGTCTTTTTCTTTTGGTTCTCCAACCAGTATGTTCTCATGTCCAATAGACCTAAATTTTGTTCTAAGAATCCCGTGGGATTCATCTTCCTGTCAAATTGATGAATTATATGGCAATGGTAGCACTTGTTGCCAGACTCTGATCAGCCTTTATGGCATAGGCTTTGCTCAGTACCTCAAAAGAACATCACTTTTCAGGCTTCCAGACTTGAAAACTTCAGTTTCTTGTCTGTCTGATTTCCAGGACAGGCTAAATTCTCTCTTCCTCCCTTCTTCCCTTACTTCCATGTGTTTTGATCCTCAGCGCTTTGTTAACAGCACTAATGTTTGTGCTAATATTCAGACTAAAGAAGATTGGATTGATGTGCTTGGCCCGTTTACCTCCCTTGACGGTGACTGTAAGCAAGACCTTACTGATCTCACTTCTTGTGATGCCTGTGTCATGGCTGGCTTCAAAGTTCATTCCCAGTTGCTGGCAGTTGATAGGAATAGTTCCCGTGCCAGAGGTTGCTTTTATTACACAATTTTATATGCAGCAGCATTCGTAAGTGAGCTTGGCCCTGAGAGCATGGGGGCTGTTTGCTGCATCTTTGGATTACCTTTGTCCTCAAAAGAGAAGTCAAGCAACATTGGGAAATTGGCACTGGTTTTTGGCTCTGCTGGAGCTGGTTCTTCTATTTTGATTGTTATTTCTTTGGTGGGGTTGTATTTGTTTTGGCGTACTTGGAGGAGAAAGAAAAAGAAGAGGCCTGAAGCCTTCTCTAATTTTGTCTCTGACTCAAGTATACCTAGATCATATTCAAATTGGAGAACCAAGTCAGGGGCAGTATGGTTCAAGGTTCGTGAACTCGAGAAGGCAACTGACTGTTTTTCCCCGAAGAACTTCATCGGGAGAGGTCAATCCGGGATTGTTTACAAAGGGACTCTTAAGGATGGAAGTGTGGTTGCAGTCAAGAAACTGATTGCAGACTCAGATTTTCATCATGCGGATGCTGAGTTCTTGAATGAAGTTGAGATCCTCAGTAGTTTAAATCACCGGAATCTTGTGCCACTAAGAGGATGTTGTGTTTCAGACAGAAACAAGAGTTCCTTTGGAGATAGCCAAAGGTACCTGGTCTATGATTTTATGCCAAATGGAAACCTTAGTGAACGTCTATTTTTTCCCCAGGAAAGTCATATGAGGGTTGGGAAGAAGCATTTAACATGGGCTCAGAGGAAGAACATAATCTTGGATGTTGCAAAAGCTCTTGTTTATCTTCACTATGGGTTAAAACCTGCAATTTACCACAGAGACATCAAAGCCACAAACATACTACTCGATAAAAATATGAGAGCAAGAATAGCAGATTTTGGGCTGGTAAAACAAACCAGAGAAAGTGAATCTAATCTTGAAACCAGAGTAGCAGGAACACATGGTTATCTAGCTCCTGAATATGCACTTTATGGGCAATTGACTGGAAAAAGTGATGTTTATAGCTTTGGAGTGGTGATTCTTGAAACCTTGTCAGGAAGAAAGGTTCTTGATCTATCACCACCTGAATCTTCTTCCAGCACAGTCTTAATCACAGATTGGGCTTGGTCACTAGTGAAAGCTGGAAAGATTGAGGAAGCTTTCGATCCTTCACTTCTGAAAAATGCAGAAGATGGAATCAGTAATCCTAAGAGAATAATGGAAAGGTTTTTGCTGGTTGGAATTTTATGTGCTCATTTGATGGTTGCATTAAGGCCTACAATTTTGGATGCCCTGAGAATGCTTGAAGGAGATATTGAGATCCCAGAAATTATAGATAGACCAGTTTATGCTGATAAAAGGCTGTTGCATCAGTTTTAGCAGATTTCAAGCACAAACCTCTAAAATCATCTGCTCATCTCAAACTGGATTACATATAAATACAAACAGTAAAAAAGGAAAAAAGATTCTTGATAAATGATATCAATTTCATTATTTGCTATTTGCAGCTTATAATTGAATCATCACTTATGCTTGTAGAATCAGTTCATCCTCTTCTGTTAGAAATGGGATACTCGTGAAGTTTCTCTCCAGCAGCAAAAGTCTTTGCATATATCAATTTGCTGTCTTGGGCTTTGCTTGATTTGAAGATGGGAAGTGAAAGGAAAGGGAATGGGGGCAGTCTTTCTTATGCTTCTTTTTCTTGTTCGTTAAAATTATCTGGATGGACCATGATCTGTTTGATGGTGGTTTGAGCAGTTGCAGTTGGACGAGGTCCATCCAAAAAATACCCTTTAACTTATGGGCAATAATTTATACACAGGATAGGGGTGAAAGTATTTTCGATTTGGATAGCAAGTCCTTTATAAATTTTTTGAAAACTTTTTAGGCCCTCAACGTTTTTCGAATCGTAAAGTAGATCTGTTTATCATATATGAAAATTACCGGTTTGCCCAATCATTCTTAGTAAATGTTTAACAGCAAAGTTGAGATAAAACAACTACTTTTATTAGAATAATAGTAGTTGGATTTGATGCTTAAAAATGCATGTTGGTATAAAATGCAAAATTTTTGGCTCCTATTGTCACCAATTGGTAGAAAACAAACTTATTTCATTCCTTCATTGATCTCTCCTTCCTTCTCTCCCACGGGACCCCTCCTCCCTCTGCTCTCTCTCCCTCTCTGTGTCTCTCAGGAAAAATTAATCTCTGTTTTTCTGCCTTGCTTGGTTGTGATTGTGAAGCCAAATCAATCTGTATCTCTCTCTCTCAGATGGGAGATCCTGCAACGCCCACATCATTGTCGAATTTCTACAGCATTCTTGGACTTTCAAAATCTGCATCTCTTGCGGACATTTGCAAAGCATACAAGTGTCTTCTCATGAGATGGAACCCTGAAAAGAATTCATCCAACAAAGCAGAAGCCGAAGCAAAGTTGAAATCCATCCATGAAGCCTACAGGGTATGCAACATTTTATTTTCCCCCTTTCTTCTTCATTTTTTTTCCTCTGCAAATTCATCATCTGCATAGAATTGATACCATGTTTTTTGTTTGCTTTTCTTGCGTTCGATTAAATTTCAGGTTCTTAGTTTTAAAAAGAGAAGGGGAGGTAATGGGTCCAGTCGTGGTGACCCGAGATCACCAGGAAGTAGTAAAAATCACACCAAATCATCTGGAAATTCTTTTTTCAATGGACAAGATGACGATTTTGTCATTTCCAGCCCTTCCCTTATTTCAACTACAAGCACTCGTATTAGAGATTTTCACACCCATTCAAGAAGTTCTAGCGAGACAAGTAATCCAGCATCCCCTAGCACCCCAACAGATCCCATTGCATTGTTGAAAATGGCTAGCAAAAGAAATTCAACCCCAATTATCTATTCACAGTCCATAGCCAGAAGAAGAGCCCAGCCAATAGAGAAGCAGCTTGAATGCACCCTCGAGGAGTTATGCCATGGATGTGTCAAGAAAGTGATGATTACAAGAGAGGTCATCTCAAATGAAGGGTAATGTAAAAATTCAATCTTTTTCTAAATCATTAATCTCCCAAGATGTGATCTTTTTTCACTTTTGTTTTTGCCCCTTTTGATGAACTTCTTTAGGGCTTTTCTTGATCTTGTCTCACAGGATGATTGTTGAAGAAGAGGAGCTACTAAAGATTAGAATCAAACCCGGATGGAAAAGGGGAACAAAGATCACATTTGAAGGCAAGGGAGATGAGAAACCAGGAATGCATCCAGCTGATATAATCTTTGTAATTGAAGAGAAAAGGCACCCCATTTATAAGAGAGAAGGTGATGATTTGGAGATTGGAATTGAGATCCCTTTGGTCCAGGCTTTAACGGGTTGTACATTATCTATTCCTCTATTAGGAGGAGGAAAGATAAATGTTTCCCTGGATGATGAAATCATATTTCCTGGATATGAAAAGATCATTCCTGGACAAGGCATGCCCTGTTGTAAAGAAGACAGAGCAACTTTTACGAGAGGAGATCTCCGGCTCAAGTTTATTGTTGAATTTCCTGTAGAATTGAGTGGAGAACAACGATCCGATATTGTGAGTATATTACAAGATTGTTCCTGAACATAAAATTTCTTTGTTGTTCTTTAATTAGATTGGTTGCAGAAACATTATGATATATATTATGTACATGTTCCATGTTAGGCATTAGGCAGAACAATTCGAATAGACACTATAATTGGAAACTGTACGTACACAGAGAGATCAGATGCATCCCAGCATATGTGAATTGAGAAGAAATTCAGACCCATATTGGAGATGATCATTTGGTTTGAATCTAAAAACAGGAAAACATCTACAATATTGTTGATTGTCTAGTCTTGTATTTCCATGTTTCTTTTCTGTCCGTGTCTTCCTAAAATACTAGAAAACTTGAACCCTACTAATGAAAAGAAAAACTACTCTCCCCTTGCTATGGAGGGGGGAACTGAGTTGATCCGTTTGATGGATCATATGGATCACGAGGCATTAATGGCAGATCATGATTGTCAAAGAAATTATCTACTAGTAAAGAAATGTCCCCAAATTCTTCTTCTTTCTTTTGACAATACCCATACCCACCAACATAGTTGAGTGGTGTGGCTTCTTTAACCAGGAAATTATTGTTGTTAACTTGCCCACTTGAAGAATCCCTCAAAACAACTGCTCCCTCTTGTGATTCTGAATTCCTCAAACATCCATCAGATGATTCCCTCACAGAAGTTGAAAGACTACCCTGAACCTGACGATCCCCTCCTGAATCATTTTTCGGACCTTCATTTTTCTTGTGAATCCTACACAGAACAAAATCATCCAGCTGCAAAAACAAAACCATTAAAACATCGTAATAAGAACTTAGTCAAGTCTAGCTAATTTGGCAAAAAGGGCCGAGTTTGGATCAGTTAATATTACCCTCATACTAGTGTTGGCTTTGATCTTCTTGTGCTTGTCATTGCCAACTCGATATTCATGCATAATCCAACCGGTCTTTTCACCTGGAGGCTTACCTTCAAAGTAAACCAATGACTTCTTGAATCCAACAGCCATACTTTTATTTTTATCGAAGATTTTATCGTCTGCTCCGGTGGCCTTCCAATAGCCATTACCTGCTGCTCTGTTAGGCCTGTCACCTTTGGGATATTTCCTATCCCTGGGTGTGAAAAAATACCATTCTTTCTCATCTGTTTTATACCTCCCTGAGAGGAAAAAAAAAAAAAAACATAAAAGAGTACATTCACAAATTCAACAAAGAAACAAAACCCAGTAAATAAAAATTCAAACAAACCTGTAATATTTTCTGGGCTATCTTCATAAAGATTGGCATCTCTTATATGGCTAGGAGGCAGAGTCTTCCCATTAATCTTAGGCAAGAGGTAATCTTTGATGAGTTCTAGTTTGGTGGGTCGAAAGCGGAATCCCGGTGGGAGAGAATCAAAGAATGCTCTATGACAAGAATCAATACAGAAGTTGCTGCCGCCATCAATTTTAGCAGCAATTTTCAGAGGTTCAGCCGATGCAGCACTTTGAATGGAAAAGGAATCGATGGATAATTGCTGAATTTGGGGATGAAATTGATTGGGAATACGATGATAATGTTGTTCCATGGTTATGGATTTCTTCGTTAAGGTAGAAGAGCTTATTTCTACGTCATATGGGAACAAGGTGGGAAGTAGAAACCAGAAACCCGAAGAAGAAGAATAGGAGTTCCAATAGGAAAGGAGTAATAGTAATTAAGAAGAAGAATTCCGATGAGAATGAATGAATTATTATTATTATTATTATTATATAAAATGGTTATTATAAGCTTAATGATAATTAAGAATTTTTCTAGAATGGGACTTGTGTTTATCTTTTAATTTTATTTTCTTTTTTATAAAAAAAAAAAAGGGTCAGTAAAATTAGGAAATTTTAATTTTTCTGAATAATTTGTCTCAAAAGATCGTAATTTTCGTGACTTAATCTGTGTACTTCCAATATGAGATATGCTTGAAGCTTGATGAAGTAAAGGCGGGAATCATTTGAATTTTTTTTTAATTTAATTTTTTTAAGAATTTCTAGAAGACAGTACTGGCCGTCCCGGTTTAAATACAAATCAGGAGATTCTTTGGCTTAGCGATCGACACGTATAATTCAAACACTAAAGTTAGAGACTTAAGTGGTATATATATAAAAAAATTTGACCATTAAAGATTTAAGTGGTATAATAAAGTTTTTAAAACTCAAGAATTTACATAAAGTTGTTCAAGGCTCTGCAAACTCGACACGTAAATTAAGTGAGTTTATGTGCATCTAAATATATATATATATTATATTATATTATATATATTATTATATATGTATTAAATAATTAATATACTATTATATAAAATAATATATTAATAATTATATATCAAATTAAAAAAATTTAAATCAGTTTTGCCTTCGCTTCCGAGCACATTGGTTCTTTTTGCACATTGATTCTTTTTTCTTTCAAAAATGGATTCTGCTTGGTGAAACTCTTTGTTTGAAACTTGGAAGAAAGAGTTGAGGATATCAGATTTAAAGTTTTGACTTGGAAATAAAAGAATAAATATGATACGTGAAGAAGAGAGGTAAAAGTTTTGATAAATCGATTATTGATGGAATGAAAATAACCCTAAAATAGCTTTGTTTGGTCTTATTTTAGAATAGAAATAGGTCAATTATCAGGCAAGAGTTATTTGACTAAAAAATTGAAAATTTTTCTGGACTTGTAGAATCGATCAATTTTACTGAGTCTACCAAGTCAACTTGTATATTGAATGATTTTAGTTTACTGTCAATTTTGAACCGATTTGATACGATTACATGTAATATACTAATAAATTCGAGATTTTAACAATTTGTGTATATATATATATATACAAAAATACGATTGATGATGAAGTAATTGCGGGAATCAACTAAAATTTGTTTTTTCAAAATTTTTTAGTTAAATTTAATTTTATTTTTTAAAAAATAAAATCATTAAATTGTCTAGAATGTTAAAATTTTGTAGAATTTCTCGGGTAGATGTTGGGCAATGGCATGATCCAAGAAAATCTAAAACTTTAATAAAGAAATAAATTTCAATAAGAACTTGCCTATATCTAATCAGGAGATTCTTCTGCTTAGGGATAGACATATATAAAAATCAAATATTGAGGTTCACTAGTATATATATATACATTAAAGAATTAATATAAAAAACCTATAAATAATGAGAGCGATTCTACCTTATTAAAATTTTAAAAACACTATATAGGTCTTAAATTTGATAAAATTTTATTTAAAATTGACTAAAATAAATTAAATGAATTAGTCATATTATTTATTAAAAAAATTGAAATATTTAAATTAGAGGTGTTAAAATGGTCGATTCTGTCCCGGTCCATAATTTGAGAGGATTGGGTCATAATTTATTCATAAAATTATAATTCTTCAAAATACTCGCCTATGACCCCCAAAATCTTTTGGCATGGTCCTAATATGATAGATAAAAAATTAAAACTAATCTCACTTATAATGGAAAAATATTCCAAAATTAAAATTTATCAATTCACCATGGACAAAACAGGTAAACCATCGTCATTTTTTTCTCATTTTCCTCCCTCTTCTGTCCCTTGATACAATCCAAGCACATGAAGAAGAATATGAAAGGAAAAGAAAAAAATGGCAGTAAAGAATTAAAGAATAAAGTCACAAAAAAATGAAGTAAAAAATAATTGCATAATGATAATACCAACCATCATCTATACAAGTGAAGATGAGTTAAGACTTCATATACCCAAAACAAAATTCTCCATCAAAATTGGTAGATGGTTAGACACCCAAGTACAAGTATTCATTTCATAGTTCATCATCTTAAATTGATAAAGAACAGATGTGAGATATGCCAAACATGAGCTTTCCTTGACCTTTTGTTTGGATGCTCACTTCTAAGTGAAAAAGAACACATAAGAGCAACCAAGCAAAGGGAGGAGATCCTATGGAACGTCAGCACCAAAGGGGCATCTGATCAATCCATTGGACAAACACCAATGATTATGGCATCGAATTTTTTGAGGGTGCCTGCTGGCGAGCAAGAAAGGGAACTTCAACCACCGTTCCAAGAACATTGTTGCCAACTGTAACAGTATCGCCCTTTGATGCAGCTTTCCTCTTTATATAGCCTAATCCAAAAGGCTGAGAATTGGTTTTACCGGTTGTGATGCTAGTAAGTTTGCCAACCTGCACCGTATGCAGCATTCAACTGCATTATGAACAAAAGTACAAAGGGCGATAACCATAATATCTTTTTTACTTTTCAAAGAGTTTAGATGGAAGACTTTTACCTTTTTCCCATCGACTGTAATAGTGCTGTCTGGTTCAACTAGGGATGATAAACGAATTCCCCATAACCTCTGCTTTATGCCGTCATAGGTTACAAGTCTAGAAATGGTTTCTTGCCCCTTATAACACCCTGAAAATTAGTTTTGGCTAAGAAGAATGACAAGAAATGTGATTTACAAAGCTGACGAAGGAAATCACAAACCTTTATTTAGAGAAACCGCATTCCATAGATTAGCCTCTAGAACATTAAACTCATCAGTGAGCTCTGTACCCGGAGCAGGTCTTCCTGTGGTAATTCAGAGTTAGAGCCAAATGCAAACAGGGAAGAAAGATATGATGGAAATACCATTTCATAAATAAAATACAAGAGGAATAATTGGAGATAAATCCTTGTTCCTGGAGGAGGCAATCCTCTACTCCAGGATTGCAAATATCAGTCTCTACAGATACATAGCACCATAATTTCTTTTCTTTTAATTGAGAACTAAAACAGTTTTAGCTGCATCACTTATTAGGCCAAAATATCTTAGTTTCTTTTCTGGTTCCTACATAAAGAAGAATTAGAATTCTTTCCAGTCCAAACATTGTATTTTCTCTCCTACCTAACACATATCAAGAAAATGCACGAGCAAAATAAGAAACAACCCAAATTTGTGCATTGGTGTGTGGTGGTGCTGGGAATATCTTATTGTGAAAAAATGGGAAAAGAAACCATAATATATTTAAATCTCTCAACAGGAAATCACAACTAATTGAGGAAACCAAATTTTTTTACTAGAAAGGGAACCTTGAAGAATCCTTAATGTTTCCCATGCATTAAGACCCATGGGCATTGCACCCTGGCCTGTAAGAGCCTTCCAGACTGTTCCAGCAGCAGTTGTGGACATTAAGAATGAAAAACCCTCTTCAGAGACAATACTTCCTACAGCTACAGTTATTGGCATGCCATTAACCTGCAACAGAAAAATGCTGTACATACATTATTGGGTGATACCATCCCAAAAGAAGAGGAAAGAAAAAGTGCCATATAAACTTGTTTGGCTCTGTTTTTGAAGTATTGAACTGCAGTTGTGCAACCAGCCATGAAGAGTGGCTTGAAATATATCCACATCAAAATAGCCAAGTGGATACAAAAAACCACCGAATCAGAAGGTTTTTCAACTAGACTGCTAATTACTCATAAAGGCCTTTTTGCACTCGAGCAGAATAACAAATAAGTGACCATAAAAAATGATTATGGCGTGCTAAGCAAAAAATGGAAAATTCGAAGTTACATTGTAATGCCTATGTGAGCCATATGGTTGCCCAATCATATCAGTGAGGTTCAACCTCTCCATCACCTGCTCATGAACAACAAATTTCACTAATCTTCACAATGAAATACATTTATTAGATTCAAAAAACTTCATCTGATAGAGAATTAATGTAGCAATTACATACTTGATTGCTTGTGGGACCCACTAAAACAAACATGCAGGTTTGCTTGGTTATGTCTTGAATTTCTACTTTGTCAGAAAAGAAGATATACCTATAATAATATAATTAAGGCAAATGAGGTAAAACCTCTATGGTGAAAATCAAGAAAAACTTGGTTGCAGGAGGAACATACTTCTGAAGCATTTTAGTTATGCTTTCTCCAGTTGATGGGGAGACAACCAAAAGAATTGCATTTTTCTGCCAATAAAATATGTTCTCTTAGAGAAGGTGAAAAACAAAAACATAAATGCCAGTAATCTGGAGAGCAAAGTAGACTGAGAGAAAAGAAAGTGATTACCATGACCCACGAGTGCCCAATATCAATTGTCCGAGCTGTTGGTGTCACAAACACAGTATCACATCCCTCCACATTTGAAGCATGATTAGTATAACAATAATTAATTGGTAACAAACTAAATATCTCAATCTCCTCCAAAATAGCTAGCTTAAAAAACATCCGAAAATACCTGGCCCTCACAGAGGCATTCAAAATTTGCAGTACTTTGGTTGTGAAGAAACTGAACTCGGTCGTCTCCAGCAACTTCATGTGAACCACGAAAAGGGAAAAACAATTTGATATGAGATGGATTAAGCAACAACAAATCAGTAAAGCAGAAGTCCCCACAATTTCAGTGAACTATAATTTATGTCATATCTTCAGCCTCAATACCTCAACCCAACTTGCCAAATACATTTTAGGTATTGGAACTCTAACCATTAAAACATTTCTCATCATACTCATTTCATGTGGTAAAACTGTGCATATAAGAGCTGGCACCAACACACGACTATGTTCCTTCCAATGCTTTTGCTAAAGCAATGCTGAAGTATATCTTAGCAGTTAGCTAAATGATCATTCCACACATGGATAAGAATGAGAAGAAGTATTTTACCTCTTATCCTGGCATAATGAGAAACATCCACAACCTATATGCCCAGCACATAAAAGCTTGTTAATACCTTATCAAATTTAGTCTCCAAAAAAGTTAAGAACATGTATGTAGCACCAGTTCAAGTGTGAACATTTTCATTTGAAACTGAAAGAAGCTCTTAGACTATGTTCTAAAATATGGTTCATGCATTGTCTCTACAGGGTTGAATTCCACTTTAGGAGCTTAACAAGAAGATATAAATCAATTCAACAAAGTTCATACTATAACTCCTGCTTCAATTACTCTGGCAAGAAGTAACAAGGGCAAAAGAAGGTCGTCAACAAATGTGTAGCAAGCTTGGTACTTACAGCAACACCATTTTCAGCGGCATCTAATGCCTCTTCATCAGCAGCATATGTTGCAACTTTCCCATCTTCTAAAACCCCTTCTTCCCCAACTGTCGCGGATTCCTGTAAATGGCACCCACAAAAATAAAATTAATTTTCTTCTCTTTACCCAAAGATTTCATCTTCACTAAAATAAAGAAGACAAACTTTAAAACCCACAAGAAGGTAGTCATCTTCATGGTCGATGGGAGGAGGGGAGAGGTCAAAAGGCAAAGCCCGACAGAGAGAAGGCCAACGACATGAATCGTGATTTCCATGGAATTGGGACCGAAGCAACGAAGAATTAAGCAAAGGTGGAAGATGGTGGCGGTAAGAAGTCCCACAGTGACCGAGTCTCTCAAGTAGCGGGAGAGAGAATGCTGCGGTTGATGAAGAACACAAGGTCCCGGTTATGGTGGAGAACATCGCCATTTTTCCGGTTGCAGATTTTGGTATTCGCCAACTGTGATTATTCCAGGGGAATGGTAGCAAAACTGTCCCAATTGAGGGAAAATTTGGATAAAACTATTTCTCAAATTGACATATTTAATAATATCAATTTATTAAAAAAAATTAATTAATTTAGAAAATACAACCTCCATTTCTGAACAATTCAAAATAGAAATTGAATCTTCAATTCCGGATTGAAGGAATATTATAATGAGCTATAATTAATAATATAGGTAAAATTATACTCTCTCCTACCTATTTATAGTAGCTTATTTGTAATAATATTAATGTTAATTTTTTTCTTCAATTGTATTTACTGAAAAAACCATTGAAAATATGAGTGAAGAAAAAAATATTTTATAGGAGAAAGTTGACGTAATATTAAAATGAAGGGGTAAGACTTGTGAAAGACCTATATAATAAGCAAGAACAAATATGATATTTGTAATATCAAATATAAGTTTAATATGCGTCTAATTTTGAATGGAGGAAATTTTATTTCATTAAATATAAAGATATAAATGAACAAAACGAAATAACTTTTATAAGGACATGAAAATTTTATATAATTACAAAATATATATATTTCACCTTACTTTTAAATTGGATTTAATTTAATTGTTTGAACTTTTTATTTGTGTTATTTTTAAATATTATTAAGGTATAAGAGTATTTTTTTTATTTCTATTTCATTATTATTCTCTCAATTCTTAATCGACATTACATTATTATTATTATTATTAAAAATAGTTGAATCATCTTTTCATTAATAGTTACAACCAAATATTTTGAAATAATGAATATCTCCCCCCACAAACTAGATATAATATGGTTAAATAAATCTTGAACTCTATTTTGAAAAATTGTTTCTCACGAAATGCGCATGAAGAAGATAGAAATGTCCCTATTTCTTATAAATGTTGAGGGGAAAAAGTTGAAAATTAATCATTTTCTCAAAAAAGAATCAAAGTATAACCTTACGTTATTTCACAATAGATATTTATAATTTGTTAACTTTATATTTCGAGTTGCAATGTATTTTATATGGTGTTAATTTAATTAATTTTTATTTGCATTGATTTTTCATTTCCTCTCGTTATTGTTTGTATTAAGCATAAACTAATTAGGGATAAGTACCTTTATCTTGTGACTCTCGATCAATAAGATTTATTTATAATTTTTGTCCAGTTAATGATTCATCTTATTAATATAGTGATTCAGTGCTTTTCCTTGATATAATTTGTCGACCTTTTAAAATCAATTTGGATGGATATTTATAATCTTTCTATACAATATTACAAAAACTTTATAAAGACTTAAATATCTTGATTGAGAAATTATGAGTTTAAATTATAAAAGCAAGCATGCCACAATCTCAAAATTAATATTTATCGATTTTTCTTTTTCATTTTTTTCTTAAAAAAAATATCTCTAATCAGCAACTACAGCCAGATCCAACGAGAGAGAATACCGCCATTAATGAATACAATAGTACCTTAATTAATAGACTCCACAAATAAGTAGGGCAAAAATGAACCGCTGTATATGGTGAGGGCAAAATGTACCAATCCTAAGTACAATAGGCTGTATTGTACTACTACTCAACAGTCTTGTACTACATAGATATATACTACCCCCAAGTAAGAGAGGGCTATAAAAAAGTTTTGAAGGGCTTTGGAAGGTGTGATTAGTTCATGTGCTCATATACATATAAATATTGGATTAATATTTATATATTTAAATATATATATATACGGTTTTATTAACGCGCAACCCAACCCTGTATATATATATATAGATATAAACTAGGAAAATTAATTTATTAATTATTTAAGAACTCTAATTTTGATCAGGCAGCTGAGGCAACTATTGATTGATCTTATAATACTGTATCTATCTATCTATCTATCTATCTATCTATATATATAGGGCATTAATATATAAGTTTTCAAAGATTGGTTTTTTTTTTTTTTTTTTTTTTTTGTTGATCATGTAAAATATACATAGCTGGTGCATTTCATATGAACGTGTATATAGGGTTCGGAGTTGACCATGCCTTAGACTATTTGAATATTAGTAGCATTCCCTCTCTATATGTATATACAGACATTATTATAGAATACAGCATGCAATATTAATGGAGTGATATATAACTTGGGTGCAGAAAAGGGATCGGAGCTTCCTCCTCCTCCCACTGTGAAGACGAGTAATAATGATAGACGGAGAAGGGTGCTGAAGCAATTATTAGTTGAAAAGGGAATTAATATTGAAGAAGGGACTTCAACATCATCATCCACAAAGAAACTTGACCATAATGCTAAAGAGAGGATTAGAAGAATGAGGCTCAATGCATCTTACTTGGCCCTCAGGTCACTCCTACCGGATTCCAGAAGATCAAAGGTCCGTCCTTACTTACAAGTTACTCATAATGATTTTGTTAAGATATATATAAATACGAATTTGCTAAGGTGCGCTTCGGAGCGCCCTCCAACCGTTATCGTAACGGAATTTTTGCTCCGCTTGGTTGGCTGCATGAGCACTGTAGCAAAAATTCCGTTACGATAACAGTTGGAGCGTGCCTTAACAAAACCGTATATATATAGGTTTTTTTCTCCAAAATATCCTCAGGGAGAAGAACAGAAAGGAAAAAAATGAAAATGATTTTATGAAAAAATGGATAATATTGAAAAAAATGAGTAAAATATTTATTAAACTATAAATAATAACTTATGATTAGGAAAAAAAATTTCAAAAAATGAGCTCAAATAACTTATAAATACGGAAGGAGTGAATATGATATGATAATTAATATCACAAATTAATTAATTAGTTAGTTACTGCATCATAAAAAAACTTGATTTATAGTTTTAATTAAAAGATTTAGAGAATAGAGAAAATTCAATTCATACACATTACTTAACAATTCTTAACTATGAATATACTCTCAGAGCCAAAATATAAATCACAATTAGTCACCTTTTTAAGTAAACCAAGGAAATTTAAGTATAATTATGCGATGTCTTTAAAATACTCTTTACATCTTGATCCCTTCTATAAGATTTTTAATTTCTTTATTTTTCGCATTAATGAATAAGAGTATTAAATGGAGGATAAAAGTATATAATGCATTAATAATTACGAAAGACTTATATTTTAAGATGAAGAATATCATTTTTTTTTTTGTCTATCACCTCAATAAATTGCCGAGGAGATGGACTGCACCAGCCACAGTGGATAGGATTCTTAAATACATACCAGAACTGGAGAATGAGATTGAAAACCTCAAACTCACCAAAGATAATGCTAAGAAGAAGAAGAAGCAAGAGCAAGAGCAGCAGCAGCAGGTCCCGATTAATCAAGACGAAGAACCTGATCAAACTAGTCTCACTGTCTCCATTAATGAAGTTCAAAACGATGAAGCAATTATCCAGATCTGCAAAGAACAACATGACAATAATGCCCAAGTACTCTTCTCGAGATTTCTAGAGAATATGGAAGCTGAACTACCTCTTCAAATAAAAACCGCTTCCACTCTTTCCATCTGCCACAACCGAATCTGCTACCAGCTTCATATTCAGGTACTTATTTTCTTGACCTTTGTTTTTTGGGATTTTTTTTTTATAATTAATGGATTGGGTTTATAACGGAATTTAGTGTTTGAGTTTGCCTTTTTGTCCTAATTATAAGTTATTGTTAGTAGTTTTAATAAATATTTTATTCATTTTTTTCAGTATTACTGGTTCTATTCATAAATGATTTTTCTCTTTTATTCTTAATGTTCTTCTCCATATGGACCTTTTTTGAAAAAAAAATTATTTCAATATTGATAAATTCACTATGAATAACTTATAAATAGGGATGGATGGAGTATTAAAGATAATAACCTTTCAAAAGCATACAAGATAGAAATGCTAAAAGAATGGAGATTAGGGTTTTTTTTCCCTTCTTTACTTTAAACTAATAATACTACCATTGCCAAAATTTCCCTTGTTTTCAAGCAGTGGAACCCTAATTTAATGGGAGCAGACTACATCAGAAAACTAAGAGACAAGGTAATTGGTTGGTTGAGATGATTCACTTTTACTTATTTCCTAGTTAATTGTTTTGTATGTAATTCCTTAACTCTAATATATTAATTATATTGAATTAGTTCATTAACTTGGATATAAATTTTGATTCTTGTAAAGAAAAAGAAAAAAGATGATTAATTTCTGAAGTATAGTTTTGCAATAATTGAAGATCTTTGCTTGGGAATCGAAATATCCTCTAAAATCTCTATTTTCAGAGAATATTTACATTTTTAAACATATTTATTTAAAAAAATTTACATCCGACCCACTTAAAGGGGTAATTTTATTAACCTAAATTAAAATAAAATGCACAATTTAATTAATTTTTATACAAAATCAAAATTACAAAAAAAAAAATAGTAATAATAATTTAAATTTCGAAGGGAGCAAGCAATATTAATAAAAATGCAACGCATAAAAATATTTCTGCCCATTATCCTGAGCTTTCGAGGTTTTTTGCAAATGCAAACACAAATATAAAATGTTACATTTCTACTGTACTAAGTTCTCCCTTGAAAATGATCTAAACAAAAATACTATAATGCCCCCAGTCACACACAATAATACTTGAAGAAACAACACAAATGGCTGGAAGGAAAAAGAATATACAGTGAAATGAAATTTACAAAGACCCCCACACTCCATGATCTCCAAATGAGCCCAAAAACCAAACACCTATAATAAATAAAGAATGATTGATAATCAAGAAGAAAAAAAAGAACAAAACCTTCCAACCCAGCTGCAAGAAAATCACATCTCCCCCCACCGGAAAATCGGAGACGAGCCAAAACCGGCAAACTAGGATCTGCGAGTAGATGAAACAAATGATGTTACTTTTGTATGATTTCTCCTACATTGTCTGAATTTCTCTTGTCTGATTTTGTCAAAAACTCGAGAAGATGAGACATTCAATTCCATATAAATACGGAGGAGAGAGGAGAGTCTATGTATTTCATTGTGCATGGGACAATGCCCGTAAGAGATCAAATGTAGCATACATATGGATCAAGAAAGACCAGTAAGAACCCTAGTTTTAACTTCAAGCTGAAAACAATATTCTCCCCATGCAGTTCATATTTATTGTATTACAAGGAGTTTTAGTAAACAAACCTGGCTGAGAAATTATCCATTCTGGAAGGTATCCCAGCACACGACGGAGCACAACAAACAAATGTATAAAAAAAGAGACTTTCTGGCAACAAACAGTACTCGCAAATTGAAGAATGATATAGCTGGATGTGATTCTCATTTATCAGCTCTTGGGTGCAATAGCTGCTAGAGCATTTGCAAGAGCAGGCGATAGGTTGGCCAAGAGAGGCTGCATTTGATGACCATACAGTGAAATCAGGTGTGCAAAAGCTCTCCCTATAAGAGCCTTCACTTCTGGAGTTTCAATGGGCGATCCAGCAACTTGGGCAAAAAGGTTAACCAACTCTGGAACTAGAGACAAAATCTGCATAGCAATCGAATGTGGGAAAAAGGCATATAAGATGACTGACAACTAAAAGGAGAATTAACCGCCAAAATGTTTAGACAAAAGTACCTGGGGATTGGATGATAAAACAAGATTGTATATGCAGCTATAGACAGCCAAGGATTCTTCATGATCTTCTTTTAAAGGAAGAACTTTCAAGAACACAGGAAGGACCTAAAAGCCCCCAAAAAGGAGAGAAATATCAGAACTGAAAGCATCTTTTTAACCTAAATTAGAACCAGGAGATAGACCTGATTGAGTGGGATAGACTCTGGATGCACTAAGATCATCCTAGCAACAGCACCAGCGGCATTGTCTCTCACTGCATTATCTGGTTCAGATTCTCCAAATAATGGAAAAAGACCACGTAAAACATCACCGTAGTACCTAATCAATTTAAGGAAAAAAAAGCGCTCTGGCAGAAAAGCAGCATTTTGATAGATGTGCCTAATGGAATCAAGCCATGTACACAAAAGTCGAAAGGGTAAGCAATACATATAGAAAGGATACTTCAGAGCATATTCTCCACCATTTTTACAGAGTTCCCCAACACAAAATGCTGCATTCCTCCGGTTAGTTGCTTCTACTGAAGCCATTTCTTTAAGTACCAAAGGCATCACAACCTGAAACGAATTTGTCAAATATTAATTTGAAACTTAAGATATCCATTTCTCCAATACTAATTCAAAGCTTCAGATATCCAACAAATGGAGAATTGATTTCAAATTCTAGGAGTACATCAACATAGCCAGTAATTGGGGGTCCCATATCTTGAGCAACTTCTGCAAGGCATGCAACAACCATTGTCCGGTCTGGGAGTGGCCGTGAAGCTTTCTACAATAACCAAGAAAAAAGGAGATTAAATTACCGAATGCAAGCATATCAAAATCTATGCTAGGGATGTGGCCACAGGTGCACTTACAGCAAATTTCATCAAAGGTTCAAAGAACTTAGCAAATATAGGAGCAAAATTTGAGCCCATGGCCTTTGACAGTGCAGGAAGAATATCAGAAACAGAATCCATAAGAATTTCATCATGTTCAGTATCATCCTCATCAACTTCACAGTCGGATTCAATCTGCTGACAAACAGACTGCTCACGGAGCAATAGCAAAGTAGTCTCCACAAGCTTGGACATATCTGGAATCCAAGCAATGTAGGAAGGTATCAAGTATGATTTCAAATAGGCATTTAAGGAGATAAAACAATTATTCCAGTAAGATCATGCTTACATGGTTCCACAGCCATGTAACCAAAATCCCTGACAATGTCTGCAACACTTGTACAAGCTTGAGCAACAACTTCCTTATCATCATCATCAGACATTGTTTTCAAATATATGTTCATCACAGTGCCTGGTTTTGCAAAAAAACCAAAAATGAAATAAATATTCCTCATCACCTGAACGAAGAAAGATTGGCAATAATTAAATTTAAAGTAGAAGTAGTTGCATTTAATAAGTAATCATCATACCAAGGACTTCTTTTATCTGTGTCATCCCATCCTGCAATGGAGTACAATTAGGATGATGTTAGAAATACAAAACAGACTCAAAGAATTACAGCATTAAGGATCATTGACAATGGGACAAACTCAACTTGCAATTACTGAACATGTATGAAAGAAACAAAACAAATCTTTGGCAACATATCAGAATAAGATGACAACTGTTCTTCACATGGTATAAAACAAGAGGCAAAACAACAATGAACACTTAGATGGGGGAGCAGTTTAGCCCAGCCAAAACATGAGGATCAAATAAGAAGCAGAATAAAGCCCCCTCTGAGAGAGGTGATGAAGGATCTATTGAACTTACACTGTGACCTTGACAAACTGATTCTGCAGCTATTAAAATATCTGCCAACACAAGAATTGAACATGAGCATATGTATCCATAGAATAATGTCAGCAGAAAACTGAAAAAGAAAAAGAAAAAGCTTTGATGGGTTTATGAGTAACAATTACTTTGCTCAAGACTGTCCAAAGCACGTGCATACAAAAGTACATTGAGCTAGCACACACATGGCACACACACTTTCCCAGAGGGTGAAAAAGTATTGGGATATCCCTTTATCCTTGCATCTTGTCCCCCCCCCCCCCCCTTTTGTTTTGCTGGTGAAAGCATAACCTTCTATTGGTGTTAAACATGTCATATTCCTTTTACTTGTAGAAGATAATTAAAAAAAAAAGAAAAATGACATTCTGGAGAATGATCCAAAGAGAATCAGTGTGAATAAATAATATCAACCATGGGAAAGTTTTGATATACAAAAAGTAACAGGAAAACACTAGCCACAGACCAGAAAACCAAGCATGATACTCACGTTTTAGAGCAATAATAGCTTGGAGGCGAACGTCTTCGTGAAAATAGCTTGAGTGTTTTATCAAAATCTTCAGTGACTCCTCCAAGTAACTTAAGCTAGATTAAGGAATGCAAGATAGTGAACTTTTATTGACATGTATTTAGTTGAATGAAAAGGATACGGTGCATAGGAATTCTTTGTATGCAGAGCAAACATCCCAAGGGCTTGAGTTGCAGCTGCCTTCTCATCCAATACACCAGTCCTAATACTAATGTTCCGAACTCTTGGTTCATCGTGCACTTCATCATCTGATGACACACCACCAAATCCACTAACATTCTCCTCGTCATCAGAATCATCAATATTCACAGCGGAGCCATCATCCAGGTTGCAGGAGTTAAATGCCAGAGGTACGATGTGAGGAAGGTACTATAACAAAAAACAAAAGACCGCGCACACTTTATACATCTCAATGTAATATGAGAATCAATGTCCTTTGCAAGTACAGGAGTTACCTGCGCAAAACCTTCATCTAAAATTTCTGCTACATTGCTGAAAAATCCGTGAGTGTACTCCCTAAGCTCACTGAATTCCAAACTGAAACCCTGATATTAACCAAATAAATTAGGCTTTGGAAAATGCCAAATATTTTAAATAAGAGTAAAAGGTGATTAAGTTCTACAGAAATTGCAGCTTCAATGAAGGGTGGTAAAATTTGCTCCATCCTAGTCCTCCCAACAGCCATTGCTAATATTCCAACCAATTCAGTAGCCCTTGCTCGTGACCGGAGGTCCTCATCATTTGTCATTACCATAAACATTTTCATCAACTCCAAAACCCTCTCAGCATACGGAATGAAGGCTTGCTCTGCAGCAGATGCAACTGAACCAATTGCAGACTAACACACAGCAACCGATTAATTAAGAACCATCTTTTATTGACAAGAGAAAAAGGCAATAAATAATAGCTCAAATTATAGTGCTCTCACCATGCATGTTTCCTGCAGATTACGGGAACTATTCTGAAGGGCACCAAGTAATTTCACCATCAAAGGATCCAAGAAAGAAAGAATTTCCTCACCCATTTCCTCACAGAATGCTGCCAAAGCATAGTAAGACTTTTCCTGTTTGAAAGAATATAAAATCCATTCAGAAAGAATACAAAACAAGAATTCATATGAATTTATCTTTGTTTGACAAGCAATACACCTTAACTTCATCTGATGCATCTTCCAAAGCATTCAATATGCATGGAAGAACCCTTTGATAATGTGAAACTATCTCAGGCTGCAGATGCTCAGCAAATTGCCCTAATGCAAATGCTGCAGCTCCTCTCACCATTTGTTCAGGATCTCTCAGAGCAACCAAGACAACATGCAGAACAGAATCGAGCTTATTTTTCATCCATTCTGTACAACCCTCAGAAATGACACCCAATGCGGTGACTGAAGCTTCCCGAAATTTAGGATTGGGATTCTGACTGCTGATGGAAGAAAACTCAAAAACAGGGGGGAAAACATGTTTTGACAGGTTCAAAGCCATGGTATCAATTACTTCTGCAGCAGCTCTGTCTGAAGCAAGATCATCATCTTCATCAGTGTCAGTTGACTCTGCAAGCAATGGACACATGATTTGCAGTATCGGTGTGACCAACTTGTACTTTTTCAGAGAGTTGGCTTTATATTTGGCAAGCCATGAAATAATTTGAATAGCCTGACACAAATGATATAACAGATGGAAGAAAATATTAATACGAAACTGAAGAACCAGAAAAGCAGAAAGTCATCATGTTACAGTAGGGCAAAAAAATCTTTAATCTCATTGTACCGGGATTGCATTTTGACAATTTTACCTGATGGCGTGTATTGGCTTCAAGATTTGAACTTGCGCAAACTTCAAGAGAGAAATGCACTATGGATTTTACTGATTCCCCAAGAAGGGGTGCAGGAGATTCAATCAGTTCATCAAATATTTCAAAAGCAATCACAGCCACATCCTCTTCACCAGAACCAAGACATTGCCTTGATACACTTAAAATGCTGGGAATGAATTCTCGAAACTTTATCTGAAATGGGGAAAATCAGACAAAATCACAACACAATTATTCCATATAAGAACTGCATTGTAGCAGCAGCAGAACTGAAACCGATGCAGTCTATTTTAATTGCTAGCAACAAAAACTATCCTATTACAAAAGGATGATTTGCAAAAGGCAGTTCTTCATTTAACAGTAGAGACTAAAGTCAAGTATCTAATATCTCCAAACACATTATTGATCACACCACAGTGTAGCAAAGTTTGTTCATGCTTCTACAATAAAAAATAAAATATAAAATATAAAGATGTTTTCAACTGATTTAAGTCCTACAATTTGCAAAAATTAAAACTTGTCAACAACCCTAGAACCAGAAGAAATTATATAGAACCTTAGAAGCACAAATAAAGAACTGCAGAATACTAACAAGGAGCAAAAAGGCTAAAACGATCTATGACTTTCTCAAGGACAACAATTCTAAACATACTATCCTTAGGAAAAGTGGAAGATCATATAGCTCACCACTTCTGTCTCATCATGAGTGAACTCCAAAAATGAGCCAACTGCCCTGGCATACAAAGGATATCAAGGAGTGCAATAAGTGAGCAACTTGACTATTTATCCCTAAAACATGAACAATGGTGCAAAAGATATAAATAAACAAATACATATATATATATAAAAGGTAATGCTATGAAATGCGCCATTAAGTTTCTAAAAATCAAAATTAACCATCAACTATTTCTTTTTATTTAAAAAAATAAATTTTAAAATCTTCCATAAAAAATTTATTTTTTAATATATATTTTATAAACTAAACCCTAAGGGTACTCGACCAATTTTTTTTTTTAAAGAAAAGGACAATTGACTGTTAAATTTGATCGTTAAAGACTTAACAATGCATTAATGCATTCCATTTTCGCATAAATATATATATATATATATATATATATATATATTGTGTATGAAGAAAAACAAAAAATTACTTGAGAGCAGCAATCCTGACACGGTTACTGGTCTCATCTTGAAGGCACTTGAGCAACAGAGACTGTAGATCCGCAAAATAGGGCCGAAACGAATTCCCAATTGTTTCAGTTAAGGAGCTAAAAAGTATCAAAGCAACCTTTGACAGACGAAAACCATCAAATCGTGTCATTAGATAAATTACAATATAAATAACAGAAGCAAGGAGTAATCCAGTCAGATAACTTCAAAAGTGCTAAGAAAATCATCGGAGATTTCTTTTATAATGCTATTTTTCAGGTTTCGATCTTATTTTTATCTTTTCTAAGTGGAAATGTTATGGAGTGAGCTTTTTCTTCTTCCCAACGTGCCAAACCACAAAAATCACATCTTGTCTCTATGCTTAATCCTGTTGTAGATTGGCATTCATACAGTATCCTATTTCTTCTTTTCTTTGTTAAATTGAGCCAGTTGACATCAGGGATAATGGTAGGCAAATAAAAAGAAGGAATCGTCAGCCATTCCTTGGAAAGGGAAAAGAATGAGAAATAATTCACATAGGGGCATCCATATGTTCGTAGAGACAAGTTGCAGTTCAAGATGATAGAAGCATTCAATCCATGAAAGAAAAAGGACATAACAAATATATATATACAAAAACACTATGGTAAGCACTTGGAGCTGACAGACATACTGGAGCTCTTCATATGTTTTGCTCCAGTTCCCACTATAACATGCTTGATTATATATATATATATATATATATATATATATATATAGAAAGATATAGACTGCTACGGAGTACACAATTATAGAGTGCTCCAATTAAGTCTCTAACGGTGAAAGTTAACGATCAATTGTCTTCTGTTTTTTAAAAAATAAAATAAAATTTAATCAATTATCGCTAGGGTTTAGTTTATAAAAAATAATTGACCGTTACCTTTATTCGTTAGAGACTTAACTAAAGCACTCTATAAGATGTGCTTCGTAGCACTCTATAGCATTACCTTTTATACATATATATATATGTTTGAAGGTTTCAAGAAATACTCATCAAAGTGCAAACTAAAATAATTCTAAGAAATCAGGAAAACAGCTAATAAAGTACTTGCTACTCACAGCTTGCAGATAGCCAACATGAAATACAAATCATATGAAAAGGTGACTTGCAAAAGGAACTTCTTTCTACAACAGGGGAAAAAAAAGAGTTATCTTGAAGTGTAAGAGCGAACTATACTTCTCTATGGTCTTCTTGCGCACTCTGACTGCACTGGAACAGAAAAGGTAACAAGTCAGGCCATTCCCCTGTTGGTACAGCATACTTCGCTATTATACTCACAACATTTGCACTGGCTTTCCTCACTGGTGGACTGTACAAAAGAAAAAAAAACCATAAAAATCCATTCTTGATTCTAGAAATCATGTCTTTACATGAAATGAATAAAATCTCATCACGTGATAATGATCAATGAGGCATCAAACACCCAACAAAAGAAATCAGTACGCAACCCCTTACAGTGAAACAAAAATCAAAATTGAAAACTTCAAAAAAGTAAAATTGCAGACCTGTGTTCCACAGTGATGCTCTCTATTAAGGACTGTTTAACAAGTTGCCTTATTTGAGGCGTAAGTTTAGCCCAATGACCCGTGATCTTCTTGCGAAGGAGCACAGCAGCAAGCTGCCGCACGTTAGGTGTCTTAGCTGTCCGGAGGTGGTGTACAAGGGCCGGCACAACCTGTGGATCCTTAGCAAGGCGCTTAATTTGATCCTCCGCTTGCCTTCTTGCGTCATTGTCCGGCATCAGAAATTGAATCAACAACAACTCCAATGACTGCGCCATAAAGAAACCACCACAAACGCCCCCACCCTGTGCTTATATGTGTCGGAGAGAGGGGAGGAGAGGGAGTAAGAGAGAAACCCTATAAGGGAATAAAGTGAGGATTTTGGAAGATTTATAGTGTCATAGTGTAGACAGAGAAAGACGACGGCGGTACTCCGAGAGGAGTGGTGACGGCCACTTTCGGTAGTTTTTTGGGGTTTTGTTAGGAGGTTTACAAATTATAATGCCGGGAAAGGTTTTTCAGCACCTGACTGTCACGTGCTACCTAAGTTAGCGCGCATTTCTAGATTTGCGACATTTCAGGTTCCAAAGATCCTATTTATAAAAGGCGACCTGCAGAAACATGTAATAAAAACGGAAATGAAGTCTTTTTCCCAGCGAATCTTTGAATTGGATCTTCCGTCATATATTTTAGCTTAAGACGACCAGAACTGGAAACTGAGTCCGAGCTAGAGAAGATGCCGATCCAGAGCCACCACCGGAAGGCGACAGTGTGGGGAGTAGCAATTTTGTGCTTCGTTGTTCTGATGATAGTTACTCCTAAAATTCCCCAGTCTGAAGAATACCACAATTTTGCTGATCAACGTGAATTCTTTGGTGAATTTCCTCTCCTTGTCTTCAATTTTTAATTCTTGTTCGGAGAATTTCTGATGTTTCGCCTCTTTTCAGATGTCTCGAGTCAAATTTAGGTTACTGAATTTCTTTCTTTTCTTTAATTTAAAGAATTTTGATATTGTCTATGAAGAAAGTTTGTTTATGAATTAAAAGTGTTGAGTTAAATATGCTTATGCAGTTTCGGGAATCGTTTCTTTTTTTTGTACTGAAGTGGCTTCTTGATGACTTGCAGGAATACCTAATACTCTGAATGTGATATCGAATTTTCCCTTCCTGGTCGTTGGTGTCGTAGGACTTGTCCTTTGTTTTTATGGGAACTATTTCAAGTTGAGGTAAAGAATATGACCTGTCGTGTGTGTTTTTAGAGTTTTTGATTTTGTTTGCTGACTATGAAGCTATATAAAACATGTTTTCTAAAGTTTGCAAGGCGAGCTGTCGGGTTGGATATTTTTCTTCATTGGTGTGGCAGCTGTAGGCGTAGGATCCTCTTATTATCATCTTGAACCAAATGATGCTCGCCTTGTGTGGGATCGTTTGCCAGTAAGTTAATTTAGAATTGATGTCTACAAACTGGTAGGTTGTAACTGTATATTTGTATTTTGATCTCTCTTACTGATTCAAGATCCACATTATCTATAGATGACTGTTGCCTTCACATCCATCATTGCCATTTTTATTATTGAGAGAGTTGATGAGAGAAAAGGAACTCTGTCAATTGCTCCCCTGATATTGGCTGGCATAATCAGCATCATGTATTGGAGGCAAGCATGTTTTTGTTTTAGTAACAAGGATTTTTCTATTTCATGGCTGTTAATCAACTTATTTTATATGGTCCTAAGTAAGTCATTTCCTTAATTATATAATGGATTTTGAAAGGTTCTGTTTGATTTTCATGAATCTTGAGTTCTTCACCTTGCACAATCTCATCACATTGCAAAATGTCACGTGTCATGAGTTTTTAATATTCAAAGTTTTCTTGTACTATTTAGCTCCAATGCAAACTGATCCCATATTCTATCTCAGGTTTTTTGATGATCTCCGTCCTTATGCAATAGTTCAATTTGTGCCTTGCATAGCCATCCCTTTAATGGCAATATTATTACCTCCAATGTATACACATTCCACATATTGGTTGTGGGCCGCTGGTATGGATTTTCTTTTTCTCAATGGATGATTGAATTGACTCTTTTAATATATGCTTATGCTCTGTGCTTAAGCTTCTGCCACATATATTACAGGTTTCTACCTTCTAGCTAAGGTTGAAGAAGCTGCTGATAAACCAATTTATCGATGGACTCATCATATTATCAGTGGGCATACTCTCAAGCATCTATGTGCAGCAATGGTCCCTGTCTTCTTGACACTGATGCTTGCAAAGAGAGAGATTGAAACAGAGAGGTAGCTTGAGTTTTTTCTGCCTCTTCTGCTTGCAGCAACTCATAAAACCTTGCTTTATGAATGTGCAATGTCCTAACTGGGAAATAATATGCTTGTTTGGTTGCTGACATGCTCTATCATTTCAATTGTTAAGGTTTCACTGTAATTCTTTCCACTGGAAATTGTGATGGATTAATCATGTATAGTTTGGCCACATTATGACAGCTCATGTCCAAGTTTTGCTACTGGATCTTTTAGGCATCTTAGTTTTGGGCTTTCCTCTAGAAAAAAGGAAGGAGGGAGGGTTGAACTGATACCTAGATATCTAAAGTTTCTCTATTTCACTGATTGAATTTGAATGTGTTTGCAACTAGCAAGCAGTACCCTCCTGGGTAAACTTAAATTGATAATGAAGGGAGTGTGATTTTGCAGAATCAATTTAAATTTCCACTACAGGGCAAGCAATGTTAGAGAAGGAAGTACGAACTTTTCTTATGAAGCCATAGGACCCAATTCCTAATTATTTCTTTTATTGTTGGGCATGCTGAAGCTTTTTCTGGTTGTTGGTTTCCTGTACTCTGCTGTTTTTGGGTGGAACTTCATATATTTCTTGTTGCCTTTTGCATTTCATAATTCTCACCTCCAATGCACCTATTTATGTTTCTGGCAGGCGGAGTTTGTTCCAAACTTGGAGAATCTCCTGGACCAAGGTTAAAGAAGATGGAACGAAAGTGGAAAGATACTCCTGTACTTACACAACTGTTCCAGTGGAAGAACAATGACACTAGGCATAATCAGTGAAAACAAATAGCAAAATTTATCGTTCTGAAAGAAAATTGTTCAGTAAACCGGTTGTATACTGATCAGATATGCAAGAAACATCCGAATACTTTGTTACAATGTTTGTAGATCATATATCTGTAAATGGACGTCACTGAATTTTACATAATTCATGTACTTTCTTTCCTTATCTCTGTATGAGCTTCTTTGTCGAGTGGTGGGGAGGAAAATCTTGCTTTAATGATTTGATGGTATTTATATTAATATATTTAAAATTTGATCATAAGGGGTGGTGGCGCAGTTGGCTAGCGCGTAGGTCTCATAGCTTCTGAGTGATCCTGAGGTCGAGAGTTCGAGCCTCTCTCACCCCATTATAATTTTCTTTCTCTTTTTTTTTATTAAATAATTAAATTTTTATTTATTTTATTTTTAAAATTTCTTTTTATATATTTTTTTTATTAAATATTTTTTTTTTCTTTATTTTCTCTTTTTTAATTTCTTTCTATCTTTTTTTTCTACTGAATATTTTTCTTTTTCTTTTTCTTTTTCTCTTTTTTAATTTCTTTCCATCTCTTTTTTTTCCTTCACTAAATAATTTACTTTTTCTCTTTTTTTAATTTCTTTTTCAATTCTACTAAATAATTTCTTTCAAAGTTTTTTCCCTTATACTAAATAATTTATTTCAATTTTTTTAATTTCTTTCTGACATTTTTTTTTCTTGCACTAAATAATTTCTTCCTTTCTTTTTTAATTACTCTTTTGCTCTTTTTTAATTTCTTTCTATCTCCCATTTTTTTCACTTGTACTAAATAATTTCTTTCTTTCGTTTTTTAATCGCTCTCTTTCTCCCTTTTAATTTCTTTCTTTTCCCTTTTGTTTTTATACTTTGCTCTACTAAATAATTTCTTTCTTCTTGTAATTACTTTTTCTCTCTTTTTTTTAAATTTCTTTCTATTTCCCCTTTTGTTTTTATACTTTGCTCTACTAAATAATTTCTTTCAATTTTGGTCCTATTATAAATTTACTTCTATTTCCATTAGAATTTTTGTAACTCAATAATTATTTTT
Source organism: Parsonsia alboflavescens (assembly GCA_028571225.1). Lineage (NCBI taxonomy): Eukaryota > Viridiplantae > Streptophyta > Magnoliopsida > Gentianales > Apocynaceae > Parsonsia > Parsonsia alboflavescens. The sequence continues at coordinate 5,915,209 of JAOXNR010000029.1, read as the reverse complement.
GGGCATGTCCCTGAATTTGTTCTATTTTATACTCCACATTGTCCACAGTAGGTTAGGTTTCGGTAAAGCTCTATGACCCGTTCACCGACAAATTCACCTTTTTCTTTTTTCTTTTTTTTTTTCCGATTTCTTGAAGAAAAAAGAATTCGGTCTGCTTGTATCATCCGATTTAAATTTTCTACCTTTCAAATTGAACTTTAAAACAATTCAATAAAAACCCTTGAACTTTCCATCACCTTGCAATGCAACCCTTAACAATTCAATGAGCATATCATGTGGCATATGTGTCATTTCTCCAAGTCATTTAACAAAATATTAAAAAAAAAAAAAAAATTGGCTCTGCAGAGAATGGAAACAGAAAAGAGACAAACTAAGAATATTGGAAATTTGGAATGGAAGATTTTGAAAATAATTTTATTCAAAATAAAGCATAGCGGGATGCCACATTAGCAGTAGTACATCATCTCTAAATCTAATGCTTGTGAGCTTCATTCGTCTTATTCAAATCCTACTCCTTCCTGCAAGCTACCATTCTTCTTCGATCCAGTACTGCTGCGGTTCAGTGAATCCTGCAGATCAATCAAGAAAACAATAAACCCATCAAACAGAGAAGAATTTCAAAGAAAACCCATGATTGAATTCATTCATTCGAAGATTATAGATTTCTGCAGTTCCACTTCTACTACTTACGTCTCACAGTTGGTGTTCAGTGAAACAGGGAACCCAACTTGAATCTTGCAGACAGATGGAATCTTGCTCAAGAACTTATCTTGAACCCCACCAAAGTTCTTCACACCACCCTTGAGGCATCTGCAGATTGTCTTCTTGTCATCCAAAGACTTCACCGAGGAAGCAAGATCCCTAAGGCCACTGCAACATGCTGGAGCTGGCGTAGTGGCCTTCCCTTGAGCAAATGTCACACAAGGAGCAGCCTTCATGTCAACAGTTCCACAGCTTATGGCTGCATTGCCGGTATAGGCAACGCAGAAGATGAGGCAGAGGACGAAGATGGCTGAGAACTTCATTTTCAGCTGCTTCTTTAGTGACTGGTGATGGAAAATAAGTGAGTAATTGCACAGTGAATGAGTGCGTGTGTGGAAGTTAGTGATGATGGGATGAAAAGAAGCAAGCCCTTTCAGGTTATATAGAGGAGGGGAGGGGGTGAATTGCACGTTGTATTATGTGGAGTTTGATTTTCCCAACGCAAAATTCATAGATAACATTGCAGGTTTTGTATTGGGATTCTCAAGGATGACATTCTGCGAGACTGCAACTCAATTTATTGATGCATCTAGATACAATACATTTGTAAAGTTGTAAAGGAAAGATGAATATCATTGCATTGTGGTTTCTAGAGATTCTAAAGAGGGATTAAGAATTAAATTCACATGTTTCTTGAGGTATTATTTAGCTAATCTGCCACAAGGTGTGCATTCAAGGGTTTCACACTCTAGCAAAGTTCTGAAAGAAGCATATTTTCACTCAAGTTTTTGGACGTACAACTCATTAAAATAAAGTTTTGTTATTTGAATTACCAAGCAAATTAAAGAATAAAAGCATCATATCAAGGTAAAGGACATTAGTCTTTAATCTTTTCGTCCAAAACTATAAGTCAGTTAGTTATTATTCTTGATCTCAAAATATGAGTTATAGGGAAAAAGATGTAGAAATGTGAAATTAGTTTATGATGCATTGACTTGAACTTAAAGGGTAAAATGGAAGGACAAATGATGCTTAGCAAAAATGTCAAAGACAAAGGCACAACTTACAAAATAATCTTACTTGAAAACTTTTTAAAGCACAACTGTATTTCATGGAACATAGATTAACCAATAAGGAATTGAAGATGTCAGTGGAAAAAAATAACCTAGGACATATGACACGAGAATAATAATAACATCAACTAACAAGGACTTGAGAGGATCCACATCATTAGCAAAAACAGTCAGAGAGGAAACAAAGTAGAGTTTTTGAGGATGGTTAAAGGCTCAAAACCAAATACTTTTGCATTAACAATAAAACACAAAGAAGAAATCCAGTAATTTAACATGACTGTTCCTTGTTAAAGAATACTACCAAATTTATAATCTACCACTATTTAGCATGTATTGAAGCTAAAGCGACCCCAGACTCCAGACAAAGTAGGAAAACAACCGAGCAGGTGATATTTAGTTCATCTGCTTCTCCAAAACTCCCTCTATCAATATGCTATTCAATTGAGTTGCTAAAACATGAAATCTGGCCTCCTTAAAAGTTCAAAGCACATCTCGAGGGTATGTATAAAGAAAGGAAGGCCATCATTTGCAATCACCTTGGAAATGCTTCTTTCATAATTGGTCAACAAGAATGTCCATCCTCCAGATCTCATCCATGAAGAACATATTTATAAGAAAGATGAAGAACTCACTTTCCACCATATACTTCACAGCTGTTCAGGAGATCACAATATCCACAGGCAAGCTATTAGCAGTGAAATGGAGCTTCTTTTTAACAAGAATACACATTTCTTGACTTCAGAATAAGGCCCCCCTAAAGTCAATTTCATAGATGAATTTTCCCCTTACTGATAAATACTCTTAGGTAGGACAATGCAGCGTAAGTCCGGGATTACACTTTTCTCGATGGTAATAACTAACCAATACTGCAACATTTTTGCTCTCTACCAGTTAATTCATTTGGAGTGTACAAGTGTAACTTCTTTTAGAAAATTCAAGAATGGACCTGCATAAAAATCTAGCATCTGATGTCACGTTTTCATGACTCAAACACTGTCCCCACTGTTCAATCACCAGAAGTCACCGCAAGAACAAGATCCATCTTTGAAATGATGAAATCTATTCAGATCCCTCACAATAATTTCTCGATTATATATTCTTGAAATGAATTTTATAGCTGTGTGGCAGTCTCCACAAATTCTTAGATTTTTAGTCACACGAAGAACAGTACCAGGGCTTGTATTAAGAAGCCCGAAGGCAACAGCCAACTTCTCACTGTGAGCGTTGAGATTATGTTCTTTCTCTTCTTCACTAACATCATGCAATGCAAAACTAGTGTCTGGTGTGTAACCAGCTACCTTAATCTTGTGAGGCAGTTCCTCCAATAATGAGTATATTTGCTGTGATTGGGAATGAAAAGTATCTCCACCCAGAAAGAAATGCGCTTTACCATCGACTTCGGTCCAACTGCACCCAGGAGTCTTCTTCACACGCTGGGATCTTAACATAGTTCTTAAGTTTCTAACTTCCTCCCACATTCCGGCATCTGCATACATGTTTGACAGAATAATGTAATTCCCGCTATTATCAGGTTCCAAGACAAACAACTGCTTACCTGCTAATTCCGCAATCTCCAAATTCCGGCAGTTCCTACTGGCAGACAGCAAGGAACCCCACACGCTTGGTCCGGCTTTCATTGGCATCTCAGAAATAAAATTATATGCTTCAACCAATCGTCCAGCACGACCCAGAAGGTCCACAACACATGCATAATGCTCATGTTTTGGTTCAACCAGGTACATTGTTCTCATGGTGTAGAAATATTTTAACCCAGCATCCACGAGGCCAGAATGGCTACATCCTGACAATAGACCTGTAAAAGTAATCCCATCAGGCTGAACCCCAGCTTTGATCATATTCTCAAACATGGAAACAGTATCCCAGCCACATCCATGAGAAGCATAAGCATTGATCATTGTGTTCCATGCAACCAAATTTTTCTCATTCACCCTCAACCTATCGAAACAAGAACGAGCCTCAGCCAAACTGCCACATTTGGCATACATACCCATAAGAGCCGTTTTAACTGAAGCATTTGACTCCAAACCCAACTCCCTAGCAAAACTATGAATCTTCCTCCCACGATCAAGTGCAGCTGAATGTGCACAAGCAGGTAAAACACTAATAACTGTGACCCAATTTGGCTTCACCTCTGATTCCTCGCTCAACATTTCATCAAACAATCCCTGTGCCTTGTCGGCAAATCCATTCTGAGTGTACCCAGAAATCATTGCAGTCCAAGACACAATATTTTTATTACTCATGCTTCTAAACAACTCCTCAGCATAGTTCACTAAACCGTCTCTCATATACCCAGCAATTAAGGCATTCCAAGACGACACATCTCTTATAGGCAGTTCATCAAACAACCTACGTGCATTACCCAATTCACAACACTTCACATACATATTAATCAAAGAAGTCCCGACATAAATATCAATCTCCAACCCAGTTCTCAAACTCAACCCATGAACACACCTCCCAATCCGAAGAGACGACAAATCCGCACAACATTTCAACACAAACGGGTAAGTAAAATAGTCTCCATGCAACCCAAAAGAATGCATTTCCGAATAAATCTCGATGGCCTTACGGGACTCTCCGTACCATGCAAGTGCACGAATAGTTGCATTAAACAAAAGGGTAGATGGGTTCTGAGTTGCCCTGAATAGATGAAAAGCAGAGACAATATCCCCAGAGCTAGCGTACATTGCAACCATCTTTGCGGCGAGGAAAGGTCTGGGAATCAAGCCTCTGAGAGCCAAGTGGGCGTGCAATTGTTGGCCTAATTTGAGACAGCTTTGCCCGATCAAGAGTTGGAAAATGGGGGAGTAAAGTGCGAGTTGAGGTGGGTTCTGGTTCTGGATGGACTGAAGGAGATTGCTGAACATTGTTCGTGCAGAACTCGAAGGCGATCGCTTCCATATCATCAGACGCTGTCACAAGAAATTCTACTGTTTCTTACCTTCAACGGCCAGAATCGGCAGTTGGATCCGGTGAAGTTCTCAGACGCCCTTTTACATAGTGGAATGCAAATCTGCACAGAAGAGCGGGAAACTTCTCCCGAAGCCCGAAATTGCAGAGGGTACATCAATAATAAGTCAAAACATTTCATATTAACCGAATTTAATGGTTCGAATGTTTTAATTTATAGTACTAAACTACTAATATTTAAACTTGAAATAAACTAATTTATCCCCAAATCTGCAATTGATTATAATAATTAATTACCTATTTACTTGTTCAAATAGTAAAACTGATCATGAAAATTCTCCTAATGACCCAATATATTTACGTGTTTTTATAAATAAATGAAAAAATAGCAAATCAAATTATTGATGATTTAGATTTGATTGGAAAGATCCAAATGGCAATTAACCCTTTGAAAAAAGAATTCGAGAGTAAAGATTTTTGAAAAAATTAAATTTTAACTTAGTACACAAATTGGACACTAGAGAGAATTTTTTGTCCATCAGGCTAGTTAGTACCCAAGAGTACTTCAATGGTGGTTCGGTCACTAAACTTTTAAATTGAAAGGAAGATCAAAAGATTCTTGATCATGAAGTAGCATATCTCAATGCAATTGTGGATAATGAAGGAGAGTATAAAACTAAAAAGGGTTATACAACCCCTCTCACATTAAGTTAGTGGTTACCTCAAATATTTACAAAGCGTTCCACCAGAGCCTGGTTTTTAATTAGCTACATTACATACACAAGCAGCACGCAGGCTAGCCAAAAACAACTCAAAAGTTTTGTGAAGAACTGAACTTGTGTGCTCCACACGAAACTTAATTAAGAAAGAAAGAGTACCATATGAGAGAGTAATCAGAAAACTGGGGTGCGTGAGAGCCGCTTAATGAGATAAAGCTATGCTTTGCTTTGCTTCAAAACCTCATACATTAGCATCTATTCCTGGCAGCACGTCCCTGAGGGAATTTGAGTACTGATAAAACTGCAACAAAAATTATCATGTATTAGAAAGAATGTATACTTTTTGTTGAAAATGTCAACTTGCTAAGCCAAGAGAATTTACCAAGTGGCTAGTCAATACGAGACTCAAAGAAGATATCTTTTACAGAAAATCTTCCTACTAATTAATCCAATTCAGATATCAAGAGAAACAGTTGAAATGAATGCTTCCAATCAACAAAACCTTTAACACATTGGCAAAAATAAGAGCAACCAAAAGAGGAGAAAATGGAATTAATAATTTATAAGGAGATACCCAAAAGCCCAGTGATCATTAGTGCAATCAATCCCATGGTAATTGAGATATGACCAAATCATTTAGATTTGAAGTAGCCAGACATCACGAAAATTATACCTCTTTCACAATAGCTTCACATCTGCAGTTAAGTTCACGCATGGTAGCTGCTCCAGACTCCTTGATGGAGTTCATTTTTGCATTTATGGTATCAGCCTGAAGAAGGAAGTACAAGGCTTGAAAAACCAACCATATCCAAAATTCAGAAAAGTATTTTCCCCAGAAGAAATTGAAAAATGAAACAATACCTCTGTCACGACAGCTTCCACCTGCTTTTGCCTAGACACAAGGCTACTCCTCTTTGCTTCCATTTCCGACTTCACATTGTTTAATTCTTTGGTAGCCTCCACACAGTGTAGATCTCTTTCTTCTTGTGACTGCCTCCTTAGTTCATTCAGTTGATCCACTGAAGAAAAAGGCACTTTAGATGTATGTTTTGTAGTGTACCATACTGAAACTAATTCTAAAGAGATAAAAAGTCACCTTTTGCTAGCAGCTCAACCAATTTTGCCTCGAGTGACTTGTCTAACACCCCTTCATCACCCAACTTAACTTTGAGGAGCTTAAGTTCTTTTTCAATTGATTTAGAGTTGTTCACCTATAAGAACTTCCAGAATTACTTGTGTGTTTGAAAAGAGTGAAAACATAATTCTGGACGGTCTCTCAGAAGCACATCATTGAGAAGCTGAAGTTGGAACATATTGATAAAAACAAAATTAAAGTAACAGTGTCTCTCAATCTCTAGTCAATTGAGCCAGCACTTAACATACAATCTCAAATGACAAGTAAACTATGCAACTAAAATATAATTATAGACTAGACCTGTTCTTGGATGGCCTTCATCTGAGCAGAATGCTTGGACAATTTCTTGCAAGCCTGAAGAACACAAATCAAAAATAGAATTTATTGAACATTTCAAATTAGAAGGTCCAATATTGTTTCCAAGCATCAGCACCATAGAAAGAACATGATGGTAAAACAACACTAAAACAGAAGCCATGTTAATCAACTCTTCATTTTCCATGTAAATAAATAGGAGAGAAATTCCCTTAAACTTCAGTTATTGTCTAGAGGATGTAATGATGCAAATATTATTCTGGGCGTGAGGAAGAAACTAAAACATTCTCAAATCATAAGCTCACAACAGCCAAAATAGTTAGCACTTTCCTAAATGGCTCCGATGAAATAAAAGTTAAACAAAAAGATCACAAGAAAGGTAATTTAATTCATTCTTAACATCTCACTGCCAAGCAATACAGGAATAACAAAGAAAGGTTATAGAATATAAACACCGAAAAACACCACAATGAAGTTAGTTGTACACAAATAAAATCTCAAGCCAGAAAAAACATATTTCTCTCACAATGGGACAAGAGAAACAAGGGTAGTTCTGAACTTCCTGATTGAATTACAACTGAGTCTGATTGTGAAAGTGCCAAAGTCAGGAAAACACTTCGGTTAATGTTACAATATTAATTTGCTGAATTACGTTTATAAAAAAGAAAACAAAGCAAATTTTAATACACATGCAGATAGTAATATCAATTAATGTCGTGATCCAAGCTTCACAAAAGATATCATGGATGAGATTCTGCTCCTTAAGAACAAGGAACTATATCATCAAATCTTCCAAGTATTCAGTTCTTTTGAGTAGGCATAGAAAACATTTCTCAAACTCAACAGCAATTCAACTGCTGAGACAAGTAGCTTCAATTAGTAGTCATAAAAAAATATATACTACAATAAGATAAGGTTTATTCAGGAGTCATATATCTTGGTCCAGTAATTGATGAACTTCTCAGCTTAAGCAAAGATTAATCACCATTATGACCAGAATCACACATACTTTTCAAACTCTTGTCCAAAGCAAATTAATTTATAAAAGTCAGGTAACAGTTACTTTTTTACTTTTCTTTGAGCTTGTGAACTTTCTGCATGCAAAGGTTTACAAAGCACAAATGAAAAGAACAGTTCAGACAACAAATACCTTGGTATAAACCTCAAGAACAGTTGTCTTATCATGGAAAGATTGCATTGCTGCTCTTTCAGCATTTTTTGCCTCAACTCTCACAGATTTTTTCTCCTCCAGTGCTCGCTAAAATAAGCAAAGCAAAACATGAAATGATGAAGGAGAGGGAGAAGAAGCAGGAATGTACAGAGGCAAAAACAGTTAGATGATAGTACTTTAAGCAGGTAGTTGACAAGAATTCTGCTACAAATCAAAATGTATGGAAGATATGCTAGTAAAAAGATTGGCTTTGAGCATGAAAACCATCCTTCATTGATTCAGAGAGTAAAATACTAAACATGCAAACATTCAGTTTGGATAGTGCCTATTACGTCAGTGAAAGACAAACCTAATGTCAAAAGCCTTTTTTAGATCCCAAATTAAATCACCTGTTGGGTTCATACAGTTTGATGTAGCATAAAGGATTAAACTTTTGATTGCTTTCATGTCCAATATGAGGAAACCAGACTTGTCATCTCATTTCTTCAAAATAGCTAGTAACTATTCTTGGTTTGAGTGCAAAAATGTAATAAGGGAAATCCACAGCATAGGTAGATGAAAGACAAGAAATGCATAAAGAATAAGAACCCTAGATTAGAGAAAAGTTATTCCTTTTACATTTCACTTGCCGCTGAAGCACAAATGATACAGACAGGAAATCAACAACTAAAGACATGTGCATTTAAATCATTACTGGTGCCATAGATATCTTTGATCTGTATTCCCCCTACTCAGCACACATGCAACCACGTGAAACATGGATGTCAAGGAATATATATTGCTCATAATGCACAGCAAGTGGCAATAGGCAAATACATGAAATAGACTATGCCACAAAACCACTAATTCAGTTAATACATGAAACATTTTCAAGTGAAGAAAATCAATGGGCATGGATATAAAACGTGCTTCATTGTAAATGAATACTGGATCATAAGATTAGTTTAACCATCCATAATATGGTAACTTTCAAATCCACATCATCCACCCAGCAACATATCATAGCTGGTACCTGAAGCTTATCAGGCGACTGGACTATTTTGGATTGTAGACTCCCATTTTCTTGGACACTTTGTACCAAGGCAATCTCAGCACTTGAGATCTGGAGAAGAAACAGAATAAAAATTATTCCAGAAACCCAACACACCTGTATAGGTTGTCTTCTGTGAATCATAAAAGTAAAGGATATTTAAAAGGTTAAAAATGAACAACAGAATGTTTAACTAAATCCCTAGTCAGCCATCCCCTGCCCCCTTCCGCCTCTCACATTGCATTATTTTCTGATAAATCAAAGAGAAGATAATTAAGAGCCAAATGTACAAATTTTATCCAGAAGAGCTAAGCAACAACTATGACTACGCATGCATTTCCTTTCAAATTGATTACCAAGCTCTTTCTTTGTGGAACAAGCAGCTCTAACAAGAGAATGAATCAATTGAATTGTTGCAGATTACAATACAGATATAACCACTGTGACTAGCATGAAAGAATTGGCACTCTGACTGCTGAATAAAGGAAACACCAAAAAGAGGCTAAAGTACACATAACAACAAAGGAAAAATCTGTAGTGAATACAACTCACACATGTACCCTATATACTAAGTAAAGAAACAGAACAACAATTCCCAGAGAGAGATCAAAAATCTGTAGTGAATACAACTCACACATGTACCCTATATACTAAGTAAAGAAACAGAACAACAATTCCCAGAGAG
>JAOXNR010000029.1:5867661-5905345 GCA_028571225.1 Parsonsia alboflavescens | reverse complement strand
AGATCAACATCACAGGAGCAAAGGAAATAGGACACTTTTTACCAGTGACAGACCTGCAAACAGGTGAACGAGAATATATATTGGATTCCAGAAGGAATGCCAATTGACTTGGTATAGACTAAAGTTTTGGTTGCCATAAATAGGAAACTTAAATAACCAATAAATTCAGGAAACAGGTTATATATACTCATGTCTTTGTATTTCTCAGATAGCAGCAGTACATGTAAACAACAGAGAGTTTGAGGAGTAGACCTTCTCATCCATCTCTTTAGCTTTTTCCCTCAACTTTTTCAAAGAAACCTTCAAGGACATCTGGTGACTGTTTAAATTCTGAATGCTCTGTCGCAACTCTTTAACTTTAGCATCAACCTCTTGAACAAGGGGTATCTCTCTTTCCCTTAATTCATTATGCTCCACAATTTCTCTTCGTAACTGCAACGAAGATAAATAGTGGTTTCAAACAATATTTTTCATGATACAGTAATTTTCATTCAAGCAGTTGTGCCACAAATTATACCTGGGATATTCTACCTTCAATCTGTTGTTTTTGCTCTTCGAGGATGGTCAACTCATCCACAACAGGTCTAAATAAATTCAGTTTGGTCTCTCTGTATGATGCAGAGAAATGAGATTGGAGGACGAAAAATTAAAGATAATAAAAATCACAAAGACATTATTCAATGCATTGGCTGCTTGACCTCCAGTTTAGCTTATAAACAGTTACTAGAATCGGAAAACTTAAAATGATTATGTGTAAAAAGTGACTGTTTGTGCTGTAATGATAATTCAAAAAAAAAAATCTCTAAAAAAATAAAAAGCACAAGTCCTCGGCTATTTATCAAAAATTGTATCCCCAATACCTGTGAAGACAATAATTTAGAATTGCACTGAGAAATGTCTCGGTGCGGTCGGAATCTGGCTGAAGCAAATCCTTGACAGTAAACCTTTTGGGGCACTCCACAACAGCAACAAATTGCCTCATTTTGTCAACCAAATTCATGACTCGAACAGATTCAACGTGGAGCTCTGGATTCTCAAGTCGCTCCAAGGCATCAAAATCCACTTGGTCATGAAACTGCTCCTGGTCCTCCCTAAAATCACACACCAAAAGAGAAAAATAAAGCAATGAGGGTTAGGGTTCTCAAAACTGCAAAAAATGGAAAGGGGAAAAAAACTACAAAAAGAAAGGAAAAGAATTACGGTAGAACGGCGATGTGGAGGAGGATAGTAGAGTAAAGATTGATAACGAAGTCGCGATTAGGGTGAAGAAGGTCAGCCTCGGAGACATTTGCTATCTGAAAATCGGTGAGAACCCCGACTATGTCGTGCCGTGGGAGCCTTGGATAGTCGAATTTCGACATTCTTTTGGTGTGAGATCGAGCTTTTGGTCTACTCTGCGCCGTGAATTTCGAATTTCAGTCTGGAGTGTGGACTTAGAGAATAGCATTTTTTTTCCCGCCCGAAAGGGGAAATTTTATTCAATTTTTCCATTGATCTTTAGAATTTAGAAAACGAAACGAATGGCATGAAAATTTTCAGATAAAAAAATTTTAAATAAATATTTAGTAAATACTATTAGTATAAAAGTATACTTCATCAATAGTAAATATAAGTTATCAATTTTTATTTAAAAAAAAAAAAATCATCTTATCATTCTTTAAAAAATTGAAACATTATTCATCGTTTAAAGATCATGAATTTGATCCAATATATTCCCTCCACACCACTCTAGACCATGGTATTGCGAGCTTTTTTCACGTCCATTTTCTATTTTCTTTGAAAAATTGCATTTACTTCATAAATTTGAGTGGTGGAACGGAGCATCGTTTATTATTCTAATTAAAAGGTTATGAGTTAGATTTCAACAAATTAGTTGAATAAAAATAGAATAAACTTATCCCTTTATTTATTGGAGTACTATTCTTACCGGTTTTGAATATTCTATTATATATTTATATGTTGCTTCTTATTATATCAATTAAAATTTAACACGTTTTCCTAAAATAATAAGAACCCTAACCCTAGGGCTTAGTTTTCTTTTTTAAGATTTATTATTTAAAATATATCAAATAATATACCCCGTCATACAAATAAAATATTTCTAAAAATTTTATCTATAGCTTTTAATGCTTAGTTTTTAATATATTTATATACTAAATAGTAAAAAAATAAATTAAAGCCTAAGTGTACTTGATTTTTTATGAACACTTGTTAAATTTTTACTAAGGTAATGGCAAATGACACAAATGTGTGTAACCGAAAATCCCAAACCCTCCAATGGTAATATGTGTTAAGCATGTTATTTTTTCGAGAGATTAATATGTTTGAGGTGTTATTCAAAAAGGGTCCTCCGATATTTAATTTGATTTTTTTTTTTTAGTATTAATATAAGACGGATTCCTTGCACGGTAAAAAATTTTTTTAAAAAAAAACTAAAAGTGAGAATTTAAAATACTTGGGTGCATTTGGATAGGCCTATCAATGGTATTCATTTACCCAGATACGGATCCAGTATCGATCTATATAGCTCAGGTTTGGTATTCCAAAAAGACTATTACAAACGAATTCGGTCTTGGAATTTGTTATTACGGACCTATTTAAGATACGATCCGAATATATAGACATATTTATATATTTATTTATTTATATTAGCATTAACCATTGGATTTACTTTATCATGTACTTAATGGTCCTAAATTTTCTCTAACTCTAAATATCTTTTGTTCCAATTACAAGGTCATTCGTTTCTTATTCTCATAGACTTACCTTCCACAAAAACTTATAGATACAATAGAGGGGGAGTCCTTCGTCTTGATAGATTATCCGCTATCAACCTCCTCTTACGAAATCTATACAAGAGTGAACTAATAAGGGAGAAAAAATAAAGTTGTAGAAGAGATTTAAGGTTGATGATAATGATGAAATTGAATATATTAATTTGGAGTGGTTTTTTATTTATTTTTTATTTGCATATTTAAAAGGGTTTAAATAGATTTTTTAGTTTTTATTTTGTTCAAATTAAATATATAAAAGGTTTTTGAGTAATTTTTTTGGAATCATTCAGATCAGGTATATCCGATCTGAGAACAAAACCCTAAGTGGTTAAAACCAAAACTATACTTTCATTATCCCATAGGTAAATGAATGGGTCCATGTATATAAAATTCCTAACGGATCTAAATCTGAGAGCTAGTGTTCCAAATCCATTTAGACTCATTTACAAGCCTACATTTGGATAATGTATTTTCAAAAACTCAACATTGACTAAAAAGTTATTTGGACGAGCATTGATCCATTTTGACCCAACTTAACTTCTGAACCCAAAAAATTGACAACACTCCACACCTCTTTCCCATCCAAAACTCAATCTTTTTCTCACATTCCCTTCTTTCTCCTTTATTATCACGCCTTTATTTATTGAAGTATTATTTTTGACGGCTTTGAATCTTTTATTACTTATTTATGTGTCACTTTTTGTTACACCAATAAAAATTGAACACTTTTTTATAAAAAATATCAAGAACCCTTAGCCCTAGGCTATAATTTATTTTATTATATAAAATATATCAAATAATATACCATGGTACATTAATAAAATATTAATAAAAATTTTATCTATAACTTTTAATTATTAGTTTTTGATATATTTTATACACTAATCCTTCACGCTTCGCCTCTTTTCTTTAAGAATTTTATACCTTCAATTATATCAACAACAAAATCCATATTTTTTTTGGAACTCGAATAGAATTAGAAAGAAAGAGTTTTATGGTACAAATAAATACTATAATTCTCTTTTCATTAATATCAATTTGGTCATACAATTATTCTTCAATAGATCCAGATATATGTATGTATTGGATAATATTTTATCCCATAACATACACTTTTGTTTTGTTTTGTTTATTTTTTCTTAACATTGTCCGGATAATTTCGACTTTTCGCTCATTCAGAAAAGTATTGATAGGATTCAAACTTAAACTTATGATTTGCAAACTTACCACTCTACTCATTAGAATGTCATTCAAGAGACATACGATATACACTTTTGTAATAATCCTAAACGCATTCCCTAGGGGGAGAAATTATACTGCCATTTCCAATTTTTGTCTTGAAAAGCTGCACCAAATCTGGATCCGCACCCGTAGAAGCTTCCAGTACCGAATCAGAAAGAGCTGCCCACACCGATTCGTTCCCAGCAAAAATCAGAACAGATGGCCTGTATATATACATACATGCAAACAATTTTTTTCACAAGTAAGAGAATTTTTCCAATGCAAAAATAAATAAATTGAGTTTTATAATAAGCAAATTTTTTTAAAAAATCATTCCAATGGTCTTATTCTTAATATAAGAGTTATCAAGCCTTGCTTAGTTTAATCTAAAGTAGCAATTTTTGAGATCGAGAAATTTCAAATTTGATACATGACTGATGTAAGTGATCTAAATCACTATTGATTTTTAAGGGTGGATATGGAGAAAGTTATGAGATGGGTGAGTTAATGATAATAATAATACTCATCCATCTTGATGGATGAAAACTTATGGAGTGTCTTTGACTTTCATACAAATTATCAATTTATCCTTATCTTAACATAGTTAATCGTAAAATCATTATGCAAGTAGATATAAATCCTAAAAGTAAAGAGAGTGGGAGGTCTTCACTTCACCGAAAGTAGTGATATCGTTATCAATCCTCAAGAAAATTTTAAGAAGGGGTGATGATAAAAAATAAAGAAAAAAATACAATTTTCAATACATATTTATAATTTATATTAATAATTTTTAAAATAAGACATTTAATCTTAAATATTTCAAAGTAAAAATAGAGACATTAACCACATAAACAATTCTAAACTTTTCCAGTGCAAACAATTAATTAACCACATAAACAAGCGTTTATGTCTCTCCCAGGATAAGAGCCAAATGAAACAATCAAATTTCCTAAAAAAATTTTACCATCAGAAAACAATAGCGGCGGTTTTATAATCACTACTATATTCTATAATTTTAATTATTTATAATTCTTTTAATATTGTGGTGGTTTAAGTCCTCTTGAGTGACGGTTGTAACTGCCACACCATTCCACAAAAAAACATTTCAATAATTTTGAATTAATGAAAAATTAAATGAATTGCTGTCATATTTAAAACTATTTTAATTTAATAGTCGACTACTATGGTGGTTTAATGATGATATTTTTTAATGGTTGGTCAAAACCTTCCCTAAATCATATACCAATGACTGAATTGGCAACGCTTTTTAAATCGTCAAATAGTATTTTAGAAATAATTATAACCGTTGCTATATCCTAACTAAAACCACAACAAAACAATGTCAAAAGTTGATATTCAATTTCGATCCATTTTCATTTCATGAAAAAGTTTATTTTATTTTATATATATATTTATTTATTTATTTATATAAAATTATCAATTCATAACTTTCATGATTTTTTTGGCAAGTAGATGTTACATTGAAGAAAATATATATATTTTAAAAAATGATACATTTAATTTAAAATAATAATAATAATAAAAGCTTAATTGAGGAACACAGAGAATTCTATTTTTTAAAAGAAAATATCAAAATTAAGACTCGGTAGTCAGAGAGACACTTACGATGAAGATGTAGAAATAGAAAAACACTGCAAGCCTTCTCCTTTCGCCATGATTCCTACAGCAAAGAACATCGGTACGACGAACAAGTCACCTTTCTTCACTCTCACATCCAATGCGGTCTTCCTCCAAGACCCGATACTTGAACCCGACCGCTCCCTTCCAGGATATAAAACACTTGCGTCGACGAATTAGCCGTCGCTATCGGACCCATCATCGAGTTAGCCTCCAATTTCACAAGGCTCGCGCTGAGTCCAAATTCTCTGAACGAGTCAACATTCTCGGCAGCTGCAACCATCATTGATCCCCCGCGATTCACATGGATAAACGGCTTTTCACTCTCAAGATTATAGGCCATTTTCTCACCAGCTAATTCGTTGTTTGGTTCCGATAGTTTTTGTCCTTCCTTAAGCTTGACTATCATTGCACCGGTTTGGCTTTTCACCAGTTTTTCAGAGTCATTTTTTAGAAGATCAAATGCTTGGCTAATGAAATCGGTTGAAAATCCTCCCAGAATCCCTAGCTGTCCGGTCAAGATGAAGTAGTCAAATTGGGCAGGAATGTAGGCTTTACTAGTTTCACCCAAGAATATAATTTCTGAATCGGTGTTCTGCTCCCCAATATTGTACCACCAGGATACTGCACCGCTATGCACCGGAATTACATCTCCCTTCTTGATTGTTACAACATGTTCCGCCTTGCTCTTTGGAAACACCATACCAACCCGAAAGCTACCTGCAAAATGTCATTAGTTAAAACAAAAGGTCTAACATTTGAGGCTTGAGTTGTTGGGTTTAGAGGTTTCTTTTAGAGTAATTCTAAAATAAAATTTTTTAAAAAATCTAGAAATGACTCAAAATGAAAAGTTTTTATGAACATTTCCCATGGATGGAAATTTTTTTTTTCAATGTCTGAAGTCACAAGATGGCAATATTTTTAAAATTGGAGACATAGATTCGAATGGATAAAGGGATAGATGTTAAATCGATCAGATTGGATTAGATAGAGTTTTTTATTTTTTATTTTTTATTAATTAAAAATTAAATAATATAGTATAATTTTTTATATATAAAAGTAAATTCTTATTTTTCAAACAAATTTGTATATATCTTGTAAGGAAAAAAAAAAATTCATAGGTTAGAACTAACTTCATTAAATAACATCATGATACGAATATAAGGTGCCTATGATTATAAATAATTAGAAATGAAATTTCATATATAATTAGACAGATAGCATAATTTTTGTATTATATCCCTTGAAAGGTAGTTAAAACACAATTGAATCATTGGCTAAGCCATTCTCACCGCATATTCTGAGGGTATTAAGCCTGGGTGGGCGGACTGGCCCGATTTGACATGGGCAAATCAGGTTTCTTACAATCAAATCCAGGTTTTAACCTGTTGGAGGATCTTGATTTGAACCGAATCTAAGGCCTATATGATTTTTTAACCAATCGGTTCGATTTTCAAAATCATGCAAAATAGTTAGACTACATAAGTGACGTGTTTTAATATTAATGTATACATTTCGAGGCAATCCGAAACATTAATGTGAAACTCGATACGTTAAGATGTTTGATGTCATTATTGATCTTTGAAATGATAAATACAGAGAAGATTCATAAATGGATGGATGTAATAATAAATATCTATATTCTATTTTAGATGGTTCAAAATCTCATGTTTCATTTTTTAAATTAATAAAAATTTTATTAAAATTTTTTGATAATATAATATATTAATGAATTAAATTAAATATATTTATTAAAATACATACAAATCAAATCGAAACATCATGTTTAGACGGATAGAGTAATAAAACTCAACCGTAAAATCGTTTGCATGAAATTTATATCTAGTGACGGAGGGAGTATAATTGGTGTTCATGTTAGCATACGTGAATTAGCATAGCTTGCACATACAAAAACTTTTTCTAAAGAAAACTATATACAAAGGGTAATATTGGTAATGTTCTTGATTGCAATTACCTTGGGTAACAAAACCGATCTTGTCGCAATCAGAATAATGAGGAAGAGCAAAACCTCGAGGATGCAAAAGAAGTTTTCCGGCACCGAGCTTGGTCCGGCTTAGAATGGGAGAGCTGGATTCCGACCAAGTGTAATATGCACCACCGTCGGTCTCGGCAGCTGCAACATTAGCAGCACCCGGAAACAGATTTAACTCCATTAATTATTATGGGAAAATGTGAAGAAAAGGCGTGATTAGGAGGACACGATTTTTACGGTCAAAGCTCTTCAAAAGGATCGATAGCGTAGAGGATTTGTGAGGTTGCGGTACTGCATGCAATTTATAGACGATGGAGTGGTACTCTGTGACACGGTTATCCATGAACCTGTCGATGGTTTCCAAATTATAAGTTATTTTTTTGAGTAATTTTAATGATTTTTAAATTATAAGTCATTTTTTGAATATATTTATTTTATTTTTGAACAAAAATAAATGATTTTATTGTAGAGGACGTATTTGCTAAGGCACGCCATGCGCGTTCCAATCGTTACCGTAACATAATTCTTGCTCCGCTTGGTTGACTGCATGAGCATTGTAACAAGAATTCCGTTACGGTAACGATTAGAGCGCGCCTTAGCAAAACCGTTGTAGAGGATGTCCATAATTTTTAATTTAAAAATAATATTATATTTTCCTCATGAAAGTAGAATAAAATAAATTTTCATCTTGAAATGTATATATTTAAATATATGAAAATGCTATAAAATGTATTAATGCATTTCACATATATTTGTATAGTACTAGTCAAATATATAAAAATGTAGTAAACGAATACACAATATAATATTATTCCTTAAGTATTTCTACCTTCGATGGTAAATGAATGTTTAATTTTAACTTGTATAATACTTAAGTAAAAATAGTCGATTTAGTTCATATTAAATATATCCATATCAATTTCTTAAGAAAAATTTAACTAATTTAGTAAATGAAATATTTATATTTAAAGATAATTCAAAATAAAAATAAAAACGTTCAATTTCAAGCAGTCTAATGAAACATTCATATTTCTAAATAATTCAGAATAAAAATAAAAACATTCAATTTCAAATAAAGTATCTATATATTTTATTTAATTTTTGATAAAATTAAAAAAGTGAATATTACACGCAATCTGAATTACGTGGGGTGCTTCGCTTTGATTTCCTACCTCCATTTTCAATTTCCAATTAATGGAAAGTTGCAACTACCCGATTCCCATAAATGAGTTTGAGTTTCCCAATGCAAGATTCTCTCAGGGATGACATTATGCGAGACTGCAGCTCAATTTATTGATGATAAATTATTTACGGATGATAAAAAAAAGAAGAAAAAAAAAAATTCAGGTTAAGGTTTTAAAAGGATAAAATTTGAAGTTTGAATTGTGTAATAATTCTTAATTAAATATATTAAAATGCATATAAATACACAATGTAATATTATTTATTAAGTATTTCTCTCTCTCTCTCATAGTAACTAAATGTCCAATTTTTTTTAGTTACATCCGAATCAATTTTCAATCATTTATATATTTCACTTATCTAGAAAGACGTTGATAAGATATTACACGCAATCATAATCATGTCCCCACCTCCCGTCCATACGTGAAAAGTTATAACTACCATATTCTTAGATTCATTCTAAAATAAAATGGATAAGCGTCCACGTATGGCTGTATTACCCGTGGTCACCGGAATTTGAATTATCCCTCCCATTATTAGATATAAGTCATCAAGTATTATTTTTTAAAAAAAGATAATATATATATATTTTAAAATATTTCTATTTATATTTTAATAAAAATAACAACAATATTTTTTAAAAAAGAAAGAGATAAGGAAAATATAATAAAAATTAATTATTAAGGTATATAATAAATTAATAATAATGAGAGATAAATGAGCTCAAATAATTAAGAAATAGCGACGGAGTATTATTATTTTTGGAAGTTCAAAACGTGTCCAGAAAACAGCTGTGCTGGTCGGAATTGGACTTTAGCTCTATAGCTCTAGACATCAATATTGATTCAACTTTCCTGACAAGTACTGGTCGCGTATACAGACTTGCCAGATCAGGATGGTTAGTGGCAGAATGCGTATTATCTTTCCTCATCATTACTTATAAGGGCATCCCTGGAGGATCCGTCCAAATCCATCGATTTGAGTATTTAATTTTATGAAATATTTTAATCATTTTAATGTCGTGAGATTTAATAATTTAATCATTTAATTTTATAAATTTTTTCAATTTAGTTATTTAACTTTATGAAAATTTTTAAATAATTAAATCTTATACGGTCAATTTATAAAGTTTACAAAGTTGAGTGATTAAATTGAAAAAAAAAAAATCTTATAATTTCAATGATCACATTGGTGGTTATGTCATATATAATGACAAGTGACAAAGAAAGTGAGGATTTTTTAGGTTGTTGTAAGTAATGTTTTCATAATTGGATCGGTATCGAATCGAAAAAGTTATTGATTTACGATTCAATGGTTTAATCGGAATTAAATCGAAATCGAATTGGTTAATTTTAAAATTAAAAATTATTGATTTTATAAGCTAAAATATATGTAAATAATATAATTTATTTCAATTTAATAGTATATACATTTATTAACTTATAATAAAAACCTATAAACATATAAAGAATTCGTAAATTGAACTTCCATTTTTCATTAACAGCAAGAATTAGACAAAAAATAAATTAATTTTCCACATAAATTATTTCAAAAAAATGAATAAAATTTTCCACTAAAAACCGACCGGTTCAATGATGCACCGATTGAATCGATCGATTCTCACTAATTTAAGAGATTAAGAAGATTTTACTAAAAATCGATTTTCAACCTTTAATTGGACCTAAAAGGGACCGTCGACGGTTTCGATCCGATCAGCAAAACATTGGCTGTAAGAAAGATGACTCCATGCAATTCTTATACGATGAATGAGTGGTACTCCTTGACTCGGTTATCCATGAACCAACCGATGGTTTACAAATTATAAGTTAATTTTTGAATATTTTTATTTTATTTTTTGAACAAAAAAGATGGTTTTACTGTAGAGGATGTCCATGATTTTTAATTTAAACATAATAAAATATTTTCCTCATCAAAATAGAATAAAATAAATTTTCATCTCAAAATACATATATTTAAATATATGAAAAATGCTATAAAATATATTAATACATTTCATATATATTCATATAGTTCTCCAGTCAAATATATTAAAAAATACACAATTACACAATATACTATTATTTCTTAAATATTTCTCCCTTAGATCGTAACTGAATGTTTAATTTTGACTTGCATAATATTTAAGAAAAAATGGTTGATTTAATTCATTAAAAATATATCAATATCAATTTCTTAAGAGAAATTTAATTAATTTAGTAAATGAAACATTTATATTTTCTGAACATAAAAATATTTAATTTCAAACAGAGTAATAAAACATTAATATTTTTAATAAAAATAAAAATATTCTATTTCAAATAAAATAAATAAATATTTTATTTAATTTTTACTAAAATTAAAAAGTGAATATTACACGCAATCTTACTGATGTGGGGGCATTGAGAAGATGCTCTTTCGCATTGATTTCTTACCTCCATTCCAATTAATGGAAAGTTGAAACTCCCATATTCCAGTAATTGAGTTTGAGTTTCCCAATGCACGATTCATAGACTGCAACTCAATTTATCGATGATAAATTATTTCGAGATTATAAAAAGTTATAATTTGATAATTGAATTGTCCAATAATTATTAGTTAAATATATTAAAATGTATATTAATACATAATATAATATTATTCCTTAAGTATTTTCCCATATTAAAATGTACATGAATACACAATATAATACTATTATTTAAGTATTTTCTCCTCCGATCGAACTTAACGTCCAATTTTAAGTAATCTAGCAATATCAATTTCTAGATATATTACTTTTAAAGTGATATTTCATTTTAAATATATCAATATTAATTTCTTAAGAAAAATTTAATAAATGAAACATTCATGTTTCTAGTTAACTTAAAAAAGAAATAAAAACATTTGATTTTAGACGGGATAATGGAATAAATAATGAAAAATATAAACATTTAATTTTAAACAAAATAAATATAAATTTTATTTAATTTTTGATAAAATTAAAAAGTGAACATTACACGCAATCTTAATCATGTCGGTGGGCATGGAGAAGTTGAACTACCATATTATTCCTTGTTTCTTTATCAGGTAAATCGTCAAAATAATATCTAGAGTTAAAGATAAAAATAATATACATATAATTTATGGATCGTCAAATAAATATTTTTGGACACTTAAATTCGACTAGAACTTCATATACTAAGCACTTGACTCCCTCCATCGCCGGCAGGGGTATCCCCTCACTTTGGAGTGGGTGGTCTTCTTCTTCTGCATCTGGAATGGGAAAAACATAGCCATATCTACAGTTCACATATCTGCAGCTGGAGTGGTCACATATTTACCCTATAAAAACATAGCTATGACTACAGTTCCCATTGATGGGCGGTGCTAGTCGTTTCAGTCACAGTCAGCTTTCCTCTTCTAATCCCAGCGGATATCACCGACTTCAGAAATCCATATCTATATCCCGTGTACAGAAACGGCTGTGCTTGTTGGAATTGGACTTGTGCGCTATACCTATAAACATCAATATCGATTTGAAAATTCAGCTTTCCTGACAATACCAAGTCGGTGTAGAGATCAACTTGCCAGCTGAGGAAGGTTCGTGGGAGACTCCGATACGTATTGTCTTTCCTCGTCATTATTTAGCATTCCTATAGGATTCAATTTGATTATTTAATTTCATGAAATAATTTAATCATTTTAATTTTGTGAAATTTAACAATTTAGTCATTCAATGTTATGGATTTTGTCAATTTAGTTATTTAATTTTGTGAAAAGCTTTTAACACTTGAACTTTATAAGGTCAATTTGTCAAGTTCATAAAGTTGAGTGGTTAAATTTTAAAAAAAAAGGACCATAACTTCAATGATCATTTTGATAGTTATATCATATTTAGTAATATGATAAGTGACAAGGAAAATGAGTTCAAATGATATAAAAACGGTACGAATATTAACTTCTTGTTAATATTTTTTGACATTATTTTAATGAAATTGATATTAAATTATTTTTTAAAAATAAAAATTTATTTTTGAATAGAAATTTTTTATTGAATGTTGTTACAAAATGAAGATGGAAGAAATAAGATAACAAAATGTAGGGGAACTTAAATTCATTAAGAGGTTATAAGAATCAATGTTTTTAAAAACTCAGACCAGACATTGAACTGAAAAAGTTACGAATTTATGATTTAATAATCTAATGGTAATTGAATCGCTAATATTATAATGAAAAATAAAAATTATACTTCTTATCGATAATATTTTTGTCAGTAATATAAAATATAACAATTTCACAATACAATAATATTTAAATCAAATATATAGATATGATGTTAATAGCTTTTTTATGATTAATAATCACAAGTTCTATTTTATAGGGATTTAAGCATATGATTTATAGTATGCGTAAAGCTTGAAGGTTATAAGCTATTTTATTTATTAATACTTAATAACGAACTATATTTTGAGTAAAATTTTTGATTTTAAAATAATTAAATGAGTAAATTTATAATTTGATTAAAGCATGACCTAATATTAAAGTATATTTGTTTTTTTAATTTTTTATTTGGTTGAAATTTGAACAGACTAGGCCATGATTTAGATTTAAAAAAAAAAACAAAAAAAAATGTTGTTAAATTTTAAAAACTTTTCCTGAATTTTTAAAAACACGGATTAGGATTTATTAATTATTTCTTGAATTTTGCATAGGATTAAGATTATTATTATTTCCTGAATTTTGTATAGGATTAGGTTTTTTTAGACAATAAGGTTATATATAGCCGTGACTTTGTTCTTTTAAAAAAAATTTTTTTTATAGAGATAGATCGATTATTTTTCTTCGATAAAATTTTATCGTATTGGTTACTTTTCTTTCTTCATCCTTTAACTACTTAGATTGAAGTTTGTTTATAGGAGAACAATTCTATTTTCGTTGTTCTGATTCCTGACGAGTTTAGAAGTTAGATCTTCGAAAAATCTCAAACTTTGACAGATTATTCAAAATTTGAGTTCTTCCGAAATTGTTGTTGTTGTACTGTTCACTGATTACCATTTCGTCATACTGTTCATTGGGTCATTGTTCACTATACTGTTAACTTTCACTGTTTGTCGTACTGTTAATTGGTTCGGTTACTGTTCGTCGCATTTACTATTCATTTGAATTAAAGTTGTTCTTTTTTTTTGAGTTCCTATTATTAGATTTCTTCCGGAATTCCTTAATCTTCAACCTGCCACGACCGCCTGCGTCAACCTTCCACTTATGAAAGTGTCTCACATTACCCTCTAACAATTCTATCGAATGCTAATTTTTGCACCCATTTTTGGTTGGAATAATTTTAATCGAGAGGAGAAAAAAAAGACATGGGAGGAGCTAATATCCATTGTCAATGCATGGACAATGCTTATGAGTCTTCTTTTTTAATGTTTTTAGGACAAAGCTTATGAGTCTTCTTTTTTAATGTTTTTAGGACAAAGCTTCAGTATGTCCAAAAACAAAAAATAATGATTTATTTTTTAAAAAACTATATTAACTAATATAAATTTAATTAATTGAATTTTTTTTTTAAAGAATAAGACATTGAAAATTAAGCCTAACTATTTTTTTTTAAAAAAAAGATATTAATTTGAATGGGTGATGAGTGATACATTAAATTACTTTAGTTATATTTATTTTAGACATAATTACTCCGTAGCTTATTTATATATTAATTTTTACAAGAGTTCTATTATATCTAAACAAGCGTAATTTTATTATGATTATTCAATTTTTATCTTATATTTATTTAGATAAATTTAAGAGCATTTATGATTTAGCCTCTGAAAACGTCAACCTTCAGTGTTAATCTCTGAGTTTCATTATTATCTATAATAAAAATTAACCTTATCAGATGAGTCTTTATAATTCTAATATCAGAGATTCGAGGGAAAAAGCTTAGCACAAGAAAATGGCAGCTTCTATCTTCGACCAAATTTAGCGACACCATGATAGAAGAGGGCATAACTGCATCGAGACTGAGAAGAAAAGAAGAAGGAGAAGAAGATGCACTCAACCTTGCCTTCACGTGTGCCATCGTCTCTCTTACAGACAATCTTAAATCTCTCACTCCTGCTGCCCAAGTTCAGGTACCCCTCTTTCTTCCACTTCCATTTTAGACCTGTTCTTACACCTCTAATGATTTTAAACATTTGAATATTTTTGAAAAATGAAAATGGGCTGGTGGTGAGTGCCAGCAAGTTGAAATTATTTCAACCAAAATTAGATTTTTAGACCATGATTTAGATAGAGTAGAGATTTGTATTGACCTATAATTAGATCCATAGATGAAATTAGAGATAAAACCCAACTCCAAAGGTTTTTCTCAAATATGTTGCAAACTTCATTCCGAACTTAGAAATTCATTTGTAAACCCTTCCTTAAAACATAAAACAATAGCCATCAGACTCGAACCATAAAAATGGATCAAAACCAGTATGCCATTTCAATCCCAAACTCTTGCACGGATGCTGTCAATCCAAAAATTCCTTCAAAAAAAAGAGACCAAAAACCAAAAGAAACTAGATCTCCTTCCCAGCATGAATTCATTGTTAAAAGTATTATTCCCATCCTACCAGTTGAAAAAGTATTTGCACACTTACCAGAAAACTAGAATTGTTTATGAGCATTTTTTGGTCTATACTGGATCCATCCAAGTTGAACATGACAAAAACCAACTTGGAATAGCTTTTTCTCGGATTAGGATCATTAAATTATTAGACCTATAAACCCGGAAAGCTAAACATTTGCATACACAGATTCGATTCAAATTTCCATTCAGACCATCTAGTTACAATTACATGGACTATTAGGAAGCATGGAATAACTTTCTTTTCTTAATAGAGTCCAAGCATACTTGGTTCGTTAAATATGACAAACAAGAAATTACTAAATTTCCTGATGGTTTTATCATTGGTGGAAACAATTTGGAGGATCATTAGAGATATTATGTGATGAAGAGAAAAAGGATTTTTACAAGTTTATCAAAGAAGAGTAAATTGAACATCATCTAGAACACATTCGGCACTACAGGTTTTACTTTAAAAGAAAATAAATTTCGTAATTGTTTGGAGCTTCAAGGCAGAAGTTATTGAGATGATCAAATAGATCAAAATTAGAGGTTGGTCCCCAATTAAATGATTTCTTTTTTCTTTTCCTTTTGTTTCTGTTTTTTCCCCCCCTCTTCTTCTTCTTTTCAACCCAACAATTTCACTATTTCTTTTCTTTATTTTTTTTTACTTGATTAATTTTTTTACTTGTAATTTTTATGTATATTAATAATTTTTTTTATTCTTTCTAATTTTATATATATATATATATATTCATAATATCTATTTGTTATTTTTTTTTCTAAAAAAAACACATTTAATATTTTTATAATAGACACACAAACTTCTTTTATTTTTAAATTCTTTTTAAAATTTATAAACTTTACAATATTTATTCTTTTAATTTTTTATTTCTAAAGATCATTACCATTAGGATAAATAAAAAAATCAAAACAATAATTCAGAATTGACCAATTTTAATCGTAGCTTTTTTAATGATTTTTACTTTTATTTTGAACCGTAATGATTATTCCTTTTTAATATTATGTACTCATAGTTTTTAGTACTCGTTTTTCTTTTATGTATTGTGTCATTCTATAATAAAATTTTATCAGTTTATTAGTTTTTTTTTTGTTTTGAAAAAATTAATTAATTTATAATTTATTTTAGAACAATTAGATATTTTGCCATATTTTTTTTTATAATAGCATGAATATAAAAATTTGGGAAAAAAATATTCTAGATGACGTAACAAATGAGTTAGCAAGTGGAATCCACTTTAGATGTCTCGAAAAGGAGAACAATTAGAGCATAGGAGTGTTTAATAGAAGGTGTCTTAAAATAAATATGTGATATGTGAGATCCAGAGGAAGGGTGCACCATTGGTGATGATCTAAGTTACTAATAATCATTTTATCAAAAATAAAATAATATTTGTTAATTAGGAAAATGATAGAGAGACGGGAGTAATGTATTGAAATTAAACTACATGATAAATTAACTACAATAACTTATATTTAGTGGGACACTGAAGTTGTACTTTTTTTTTATTTTCAATTTGATCATGCAATCTTAAATCTATCAATTTGACTATCTAACTTCGCGAAACAATTTAACCATTTTAACTTTGTGAGATTTAATAATTTAGTCATTAACTTTGTGGGTTTTGTCAATTTACTTCTTTAATTTTGTGAAAATTTTCAAACAATTAAACCTTATAAGGTCAATTTGTCAAGTTCACAAAGTTGAACGACTAAATAGGAAAAAAACATATAACTTCAATGATTACAATGGTGGTTATGTCATATTTAGTGACAAGTGACAAGAAAAGTGAGTTCAAGTGACATATAAATAGCGAGAGTATTAACTAGTTGTTAATATCTTTTGACATTATTTTAATAAAATTGATTTTAAAATATTTTTTAAAAATAAAGTAAAATATAAATTTATTTTTGAGTAGAAAGATTATTATCCCTAAATTATTTTTTTATTTATTTATTTTTAATTGAATGCTGTTATAAAATGAAGATGGAAGAAATAAGTTAACAAAATGTAAAGGAACTTAAATTCATTAAGAAGTTATAAGAATCAATGTTTTTAAAAATTCGGATCAGACATCAAATTGAAAAAATTATTGGTTCATGATTTAAGTATCCAACCGTAATTGAATCGCTAATATTATGATAAAAAATAAAAATTATATTTCTTCTTGATAATTTTTTTGTTAATAATATAAGATATAATAATTTCACAATATAATAATATTTAAATCAAATTGATAAATATGATATTAATAATTATTTATAATTAATAATCATAAGTTCTATTTTATAGAGATTTAAGCATATGACTTGTAATATGGGTGATGCTTGAAGGTTATACTTTATTTATTAGTATCTAATAAAGAAGTATATTTTGAATAAATTTTTTGATTTTAAAATAATTAAATGAGTAAATTTATAATTTGATTAAAAAATAATTTAATATTAAAGTATATTATTTTATTTTTTTTTGTTGAAATTTGGACAAATTGGTCCATAATTTGGATTTTTTGAAAAATTGATCGATCAATTTACCGGTTCATAGGTCTAAGTGATCGATTCATTTTGATTTTTTATTTAGAAAACGATTTTGATGAAAAATGATTTTAAACCCTCTTTTAAAACCGTATGATGGTCAATTCACGATCGGATCAAACGATTCGAAGCTGGTTCTATCCGAAGAACAGTAATAATAATACTCGGAAGTTTCAAAGAGTACATGACCTTTTCATAATAATAATTTTCATCGGGGCAATAGGAGTCTCGAGAGTTATTGAGGAATATCCACCCTAAAATCTACAAAATTCAAAATAAATGTCTAGATTTAAATTTTAAATAAAAATTAAAGAATGTCTTCAATCTTAAAAATTGTTTTTAAAAAGTCAATAGGCTTGTTTTGGGGGAAAGATTAGGCAAAGCACATCAGAAATTCAATTCAGAATGCCACACTTTTGAAAAGAACTCAACAGAAAAATTGCTAATTCGATCAAGAACTGCTGAAGTTCTTCATTTATTAACATTTCTTCAAAGATGATTATTGAATATTCAAATATATATATACACATAACAAACAGTCCATTCCAATAAATTCTCCAAGCAAACAAATCCCAAATTTTCTGAACTTTAGCCCACCATCAGTAGATCCCCAAACCAAAATCAGTGAATGATGAACAGAGAAACAGTTACAGAACCACTCTGCCATGCCAAATTGCCAGTGGAAGGGGGAGAAGATTGATGCTAAAATTCAATTCATCCTCTCTATAACAGTAATTAGACCCTGAGTACCAAGCTTGCCATTCCCATTAGCCACCATTCCGGTAAACAACTGCTTAGACAATGCAGCACCGGGCAAGACCACGACATCACTTCTTTCCTCCTCCCCAGCATCCACACCCATTCCCAGGTCCTTCACCAAATATTCAGCAAACCCACCAGGTTTGAAGTCTCTTTTTATCATCCTTTCCCCGAACAATTCCATCACCAATGACCCTGCTGCTCCGCCCCTTACTGCCTCGAGAAACTTCAACTTGTTTAAACCTGCTTTCTCTGCAAAAAACAACCCTTCACTCAAACCCAAGATGTTTGCCCCTACTGTTATCTGATTAGCTATTTTGCAATGCTGTCCCTTCCCCGGTCCCCCGACACAGTTGGCCTTACCCATTTCATCAAACAGTGGCTTCAACCACTTCACAACATCCTCATTTCCCCCAGCCAAGATCGCTAATTTACCATCTCTTGCCCCTATATCGCCTCCAGAAACCGGAGCATCCACTGAATGGCAATGCCTCTCCAACGCAGAATCATAAATTTCCTGGGCAAGGGTGGGGTGACTACTTGTGTGATCAACAATGACAGTGTTAGGGTTGAGATGAGGGATCAGATTCTCTAGCACAATTTGTCGAACATCTGATGGGTGACCCAGCATAGTGATAACAATATCACTGAGACCCGCAAGTTCGGCAACGGAGTTCACTAGACGGGCTCCTTTAGACTGAAGCTGAAGGGCCCTGGACGGTGTACGTGCATAAATGGTGACGGCGTAGCTGGAAGTTAGGAGGCGGGATGCCATGGCGGAACCCATCACTCCTATGCCTATCCAGCCTACTCGGGTTTGGCCGGGAATTATCGGCGTGGGGTAAGCGGTGGCCATCTCGTGCAGGAGAGATTAAACCCACAAATTCGGCGTTTTGAAGCAGTAAGTGACGGATATGAATAACCACGCAATGAAATGGAGCGCATTTGGAGCGCATTCGCAAGATGCGAGTGAACAGCTATTGTCAAATAGGGATGAATTTTTCCGTCTAGTATGGCTTGTTCAAAACTCTAGTCTAACCTACTGTATGTAAAGTCTGCAATTTTTTAAAACTTAATTTATTTTAATTTTAATATATTATACTTCCTCTATCCAAAATTAAATGTCTCTATTTCTATTTTTAATTATTTGAAATTGAATGTTTGATTTCTTAAAAACAGATAATTTTTCTAGTATAAAATCCATTAACAACCTCCTTTAATTTAAGATTTACATTCACTTGATCAGGAGTTCCATAATTAATTATATTTATGAGAAGAATAAATTATTAATTTATATGAAAATCAAATACACCTCTAATTTTTAATCAAATCAATATATGATATTCAATTCCGGATGGAGGAAGTAACATAAAATACTAGAATATCGAATCAATTTATGTAAGAAACTAAATAACAAATTATAAAACTAATATAAATTATAATAACTCAATATATGTTATTTAATAAGATATAATTTAATTAATATCATCATATACAGTAACAAACCCACAAATTTAAATTGTGATTCATAGATAATTTAGATCAAATATTAAATACTGTTACTAAGCTATGGACACCTTCAACAAGAAATCAAATAAATTATTAAATTGTAGTACAATTCAATAAACAATGCAAAAATTCATTTTAGTTTCTTATTTAATCATGCTAACACTTAATTATATAAGATATACGTGCCAAGTAACAATAATAAGTAGGAAAATGCTATTACAACACAATTATACATTATATGTTCAAATCCCAAATATATAATTTTATAGAATTTAAAAGCATTTAAAAAAATTAAAAAATTATTAAAACAGACATAGATCAGCTTGACAGACTTAACTAGCCTTACACAAGATTTAGGCCTAACCTCTTATATTAAATATTTATAAGGAAAAGCCTAAACCTTAGCATTTGTCTGAACAAGCCACACTGAATCAGGCCAAATATGGGAAACGTCACAGGCCCCTAACAAACCGCTCTATCTATTTCCAATTCCACCCCTATTGTCAAAGAACATCACCTTGAACTTAATTAAGTCAATTTTAGGCTTGAATTGTTTAAAATGTTATATAGCGCTCATATTTATTCAAATAGGGTTGACAGTATATTGATAATAAAGAATGAAATGTTTCATGCATAAAAATTCATAGTTCTTTGTTATATATTTAAGCCTTTGTAACCATGTAAGAGTATATATAATCTCTACCACCACATATGCAAAAAGGTCAAGAACAAATACTGTTTGAAAAGAACTCGTAATTCCAAAAAATTGTGAGAATATTGAATGGTGCCATGAATATTTCATTTATGATCCAATTAAATATCGTGAATATCCATTGCTAGATACTATATATTTAGTTTCATATTTGATCAAGATAATTTGACGAGTCAAGTTCATAAATTTTAATATATACTAGAGAAATATAAAATTTCAAAAATTGGAGATTTTTAACTATTATATTCTTGATACATGTATTCATAGTAAGAATCAATGTGAACAGTGGTTCCTCATAGTTAGCCATAACCTCCATAAATAGGAAAACTTTCATATGTAAATATATACATCAATGAATGAAAGATCATTCCAGTTTATTTCTCTCAAAACTCTGAGGCTCTTTCTTTATTTTTACAACAAATGGTTTATCTATATAAATATATAATACTCCCTCGATTATTATTTATAAATCTGCATATTTTACTTATTTTCTATCAATATTACTCATTCTATACGTAAAATAATTTTCTCTCTCTTCCTTAATATCTTGCTTTTTAAGGACATTTTGGAAATACAAAATTTACTTTAATATTGATAAAATCACTATAATATTGATGAAATCACTATAAATGACTTAAATTAGAGACGAAAGGAGTATATAATATTTTTGGCAGATTAATTCGAAAATACTAAAATTTCTTCGATGAACTGAATTTGTGCTCATCTCAAGTCGGTTTGGGCCGGTTCCTGTCTGTATTGTCCGTATATAGTGTTACTGACATACTGTTAACATGGTTCACTACCACCGATGCCAAAGAACTACATAGTACGTGGAAATTTTCGAACAATGAAATGAACTCAACTAGAAACAAGCATTGTTTATGCGTTCATTGGCGACACCAGCTAAGCTTAAGAGTAAGCCCTGATTCTGGGAACACTTATCACATCTGCTGCATAAATCATACTTATAAATGTAAAATCTTGCAGTCGCA
This sequence comes from Parsonsia alboflavescens, assembly GCA_028571225.1. NCBI lineage: Eukaryota > Viridiplantae > Streptophyta > Magnoliopsida > Gentianales > Apocynaceae > Parsonsia > Parsonsia alboflavescens. The sequence goes on along the minus strand of JAOXNR010000029.1, from coordinate 5,883,429 downwards.
AAAAGGAAAAACAAATGGCATTAAAATGGAAGCCTGATGCTGGAGAGACCATCATTGTGGTTAATGATGCAAAACATGACAAAGGAAGCCTTGAGGCTCTTCATTGGGCTATCAAACACGTCGTCCGTCGGAAAGACACCGTCGTTTTTCTTGGGGTCCTGTCTCAGCTGGGAAAGAAGTCTTCTTCTTCCTGTTTTCCTCTCATTGGGATTCCAGGAATCTGTAAGTTCAATGAATTCAAGACTGACCTCTTTCTGTTGTTTTATTTGATCAAACCTTGCGAGTGGATACTCGAATCTAAGGAAGAGATACTAATTTTATCCAAGATTTAATACACAAGTTTGAGTCCATTAGGGATTGAATCTGCGTCAACAAAGACTAGATCACTTACCTTTGCTAGTTGATTTATGTCCCTGGAGTGATAATTGAATTGCCTTGAATTCATTTTGTGGGAAGGAGGCATCAATGGTTTCACTTGTTTTCAAGGAAAATTTTCTGTGTCTTGTTCAAATGTCAATTGAAAAACACTGAGGGGTTTCCCTTGGCACTGATTGCTTACTGCAATGCCCTGTTTCAGCTACGAAATTGCACGACTCGACAAGAGAAGAAATGAGTCCTGGATTCTTAGAAGAAGAGATTGAGAAAAAGTGGAAGGAGTACCATTCCAGGCTATGGCAATTCCACAAACAATGCAAGAAAAGTGAGGTTAGACAACACCATTTCCTTATCCTTTTTCCTAACCCTCGTGGTGGGGAACTGGGATTTCTTTCTTAGTGTTTGTATTCACTTAAGCTTCCTTCTGCAGGTGAATTTGGAGGTAAAACTTGCAGCAGGATTTAGTACAAGGGAAATAATTGTGGAAGAAGCACATAACAGCAATTCCAAATGGATAGTTTTGGATAGGTAATCTGCTAATACTCAGAAAAGAAAAGGAAAAAGAGAGAAAAAATTGAATAATGGGTTCTTTTTTTCTCATCATTGGCAGTCACCTGAGAAAAGAAAAGGTCTACATACATCACCATGTGGCCTGCAATGTTGCAGTAATGAAGAGGAGTGGAATTGCAACTTTGATGCCATCAAGGGATCCTGAGTGTGGAAAATGGTTAATGGAGAGTCAAGGAATTGAGGATTTCAATTGCACAGTTAATGCAGGAGGAGATGAAGAGTTGTCTCCGCCAGCATGTACTCCTCAGTGTCCTTATTGGCTTCAGTTATCACAGATAACAGGTTTCCCTAGAGCTTTTTCTTTCACTGAACTTGAAGAGATCGTAAATGGATTTTCCCATGAAAATACAATCACAGAGAAGGATGGATGCAGAATTTCTGGCAGAATTTTAGCGGAAACACATTTACCAAGAAGCATATAAGATTCCTAGGTAATTGCATCAGCTGAGATATTCAGAATATGCAGTCGTAATTAATTCACAGTTTAACTGGGCTCCAGATCTTCTATCCCATCTTACCGTACCAATAATAAATATATACATGTCTTTTTCTAATGTATTTTATTAATAAACCCCTAACTATTGGTGTAGAAGATGGTATAGAAGATGGGATTGAAGATCCCAAGCCACTAACTAGTGAAGGTCTCAATATATGTTTGAGAACTTACCATGAGAAATGTAATGAATTGCTTGCATTTTTTGAAATTGTATTTGGAGAATGCATGAATTTTAGGCTTGTTACAGAAACTACAAAGAGTTGTGAACTTCTTGTTTCAGCAAAAGATTGCCATAGGCTGGCTGGTTCACTGTTATCCAGGGAATTTTATTAGACTCCAACAAAAGCTTTGATCAGCAATAAAAGTGATATTTTGGTCCTTTTCTTTCATTTTCAGAGGATTTCATCTTCCATCCAAAATAAGCAATCAAGAACATATTTAGTATTTGAACTTCTCATTTATAATTCTGCCTGAATACTTCATCAAGTGGGACAGACATATACACTATAACGATAATTATGACAGGAAAAATATGACAAAAGATAACCAGAAAGCGGTAGCACATTAACTTTCAACTTGATTCAGAAGAGCTCATCTCATATGTTAACATGAAAACATTGGACATGAAGCTTTCTATAAATAATTCTGTACTAATTTCCATCTCAAATATTGTTGGAAGGGCCACTATTTGTGGATAAAAAGATAGTCAGCTAGCCATAAAAAGGAATGAAAGCTAAAGGTCCAGTCAATCCTGAGGTCCTGAGTATGCAGCTAATCCTATTGTATGATCATGTGATGAAATTTGTTGCAGCACTCTCATCAGATTTAAATCAATTGAGACCACAACAATAAACTTTAACATACTTGCAGAATCACTGTAACTAATATACAAAAATTCACAACCATTCAAAAAGGTTGGATATTATGATCTACCTTGTTTTACTCTTGACTGGCAATATTTTGTTGCTTTAGAGACCATGTGTTGCTTTGATAATAACTCGGAAATAGTTCGCCTCCCAAACAAGTGAGAGTTTTTGAGAATCAAGCTTCTTGTTGACGAATCAACAGAGTATCCTTGACCAGGCATCCACCGTAGCAACTGGAGCAGAAGCTCTTTCTTATCTTTTTCTTTGAGATATCGAGAAATAGCAGTGTGAAACAAATCCTGCAACAAAGGACATTACAAACAGGTCATTCTAGGACCAGAGAACTCAAGTATGGTTGGTGCCCTTTTCCTAAATCTGTGAAATGCATGAAGTTGGAGAAAATTCAGTGTTTATGTGAACCAAATCAAAACATTAGTTGAATAGATATTTGTGGTACCCCAACTGAAAAAAGTCATAGAGAACATGCTTTAGTAGTGTGGAGAGTAAAATTAGCTTATACCTGATCAATCTTAAGCCCGGAACAGTGGATAACCTTTATTACATCATTTACCAAATTTATGTTGCCTGATTTCATGAAGGAGGATGCAAACTTCTTAATAGATTGCTGAGAGATCAATCCTGTATTGTCCTGCACAGCCGGAAGAACTTAATTAGCATCAGAAGAAACAGAAATGATGGTGCTTTTAAAAAGTCTGCCCACCTTGACTACTACATAGGCATCTTTCAGAAGTCGACCTCGGACTAAAGTATGTAGAATCTTCTCATGAAGGGACTTGCACATGGTCCTCTTGCTGTATTTTAACATATTATATACAGAAAATGCTTCTTTATATGCACCTATTTTTCCAAGATGAAACATCAAGGAAGAGCATAATCCCTGAAAAAATAGAAGCACATTATCAAGAAAGCACTGATACTCAAGTTTTAACAACCAAAGCACAAACAACATAAATTAAACTCTTAAAATCCTCAGTACCAAGTCTGCCTATATCCATTTGAGAGCCCCTTACTGCACGATAACGTTGTTTCCCATGTAGATATGGCAACTAAATGAAGTTGGGAAACCAAATTTTAAACTTGTGCAAAAACTTTGGAACTTGGGAGAAATTTGTTTCAAATGCTTCTCCTTAAAAAAGGAAAAGAGAAGGCGCACAAAGGTAACAATGAGAAAGCAAGAAATTTTATCACGGTCTTTAATCAAGCGATACTTAGTATAGAAAAGCTCCAAGAAATCAGAATCTTTTTTCTTATAAAGATATTTAAAATGCATGTTTAATTTGTTTGTAATTGGATTAGCAAAAAGAGGGTAAAATTAAAGGCTATAGAAGTTGGTCCTTTGATCACACGTTCATATTGTCCAGCCGATAAGATGTATTTGTTATTTTCAAGTCAAAATCAATTTCTCATCATAATCAAGAATAACAACACCACTTACAACTAAAAGTATAAATCCAATGTTACTTTCCATTCTTTTTCATGTGCAAGTTGAATGTAGACCCCCATCACTAGACATTCCTAGACTGGTGAAATAAGTAATAATAGGGTATTACTTACCTCTTCAATTTGATGGCCTTTCTTGTGCACATCTTCCATGATATGATAAGCTAGAATATACAGCTTTTCTTTGCAAAAGTATTTGAATAGAATATGGAAGGTATTCAAATCAGGAATAATTGCCAATTCATCCATTCTCTTCATCAATTTCATCACATTGTCCATGTCCCCTGCTCTGGAGTAAGCACTAAACATTGAGTTCAAAATAAACACATCATATTTGTTGTATTTTTCTTCATAGTTAGAAATCAATTGCTTCGCTTCTTGTAGGAGCCCACTATGACAGAAGGCAGATATCATAATAGTGTAGGCATAGCCATCTGCAAAAGCAAGTAGACAATGAGTTGGAAGGGCTATTTCCAGTCAGAAAGAAGAGTGGACATAAGGTAAAACCACGTAAAGTAACAGTAAAGTGGTTGTAATGTTTTGCACTCAATTTATACTGCTAACTAAACCTACCAGTCTTCACTTCTTTATTCATCATCTCATCAAAAACTGATTTGGCTTCAAGAACTTGACCAGCTTTTACCAGACCATCCATAAGTATACAGAAAGGCATCTACAGCAAATCAATTGATGAGACTTGGTAGGAAATTAAATCCAAGAAAGGGAAATGAAAAGCTGAGAATTCATTTTGAGTGGAAACTAATAGTCCAGTCCTAGTACTGCTTGCTTAGTGGAATAGAATTAAAGGAATTATCAGAAGTACCAATCAAGAAGAAAAATCTGCAGATTGAAACTATCAAAAATTACAAGTTTTTCATGGATTATCACAGATTAGCTAATCCACATCTTTATGGCTACATGTTCTACATGATTGAAGTGAAAAAAAAATTCAGACTATAAATAATCAAAAGTATCTTCATGATTTTTTGCCAACTAAGAATTAACAGGCATCATACTTTCTATCATATGAAATGTCATAACACCTTGTGGGGATGCATGAAACAGAAAATACACATTGGGTATCCTCAGTACCTCATCTGCTGCATAGCCTGCAGTCTCCAACTCATTTAGCAAAATTCTTGATTTCTCAAAGGAACCCCCCTTAATATATACTTTTAGTAAAGTAGTCAAAATAACCTGCAAAACACTGTAGTTAATCAGCATAATTTAAGATTGAAAAGCATGACAAAATCAGAATTTGCAAAACCAACAAACACAAGACACATGTTTATCAATGTGATCACTTATAAAGACTTGGAAAAGCCTAAACAATACTCTGGTATGCAAATTATGAAGAAGAATCTTATAACTCAAAGCTTTGCATCTTAAATTTAAACAGAAGGAAATAATCCTATGAAAAAGAAACATAATTTTTATCATCAAATAAAGTTCAAGAATATAGGTTGGTGGAGGCCTTGGGTGGTGAACAAAACAATACAGCTGGTAGCTTCTTATTTTAGATAATAAACAAGTTATAGAAGCAATCTTAGCATTCAACTCCATTCAATAACTTAATCAAGAAACAAAAATTATGATATGTGAAACACATGACTTTAACAGGCTACCTTCTATTGAAAAAATGAAACCTACCTTATTTAACTCTAGTCCCGCAGATTTCATCTCTTGGATTAATTGTTCTGCCTTCTTACAGTCTCCATCAGCCGAGTAGGCATTGAGCAAGGAGCTGTAATGAAAAACATTAGGAGAATGACCTTCACACTTCATCTCCTCAAAATATCTCTCCGCCTCTTTGCATTCATTGTTTGAAGCACAGACAGATAAAAGTACACCATAAATGACACTATCCATGGTAAGCCCACTATATTTCAGCTCCTGAACAAGTTCTTGTGCCTTGGAATAGCCACCCTTTACTTTTGCACATCCTACAAGTAGCTAAAGGTGACAGAAGAAAAGACTCACACAAAGGATCTGAGGAATCTCATTGAGTTTTCTAGAAACAAAAAAAGAGTTCATGCATGCTTGAAAGACAATGACAAAAAATGCAACCAATTCCTTACAAGTCTCATATTAAGTTCTCAACATATATTGAGACCTTCACTAATTAAAGCATGAATTAATTATTAAAATATTCTGAATATCTCACAGTTCCAAACTAAAAAACTGGTGTTGTTAATATGTCAAGCAAACTTTTTTAACAATAAAGGTCAAAAAACATACTGTGGAATATGTAACAATATCCGGCTTCAGGCCATCTCGTTTCATTTGATGAAACATTTTGAGACTGCTCTCAAATTTTCCACTTCTTACCATGCAACTAAGAACAGAATTACAGACTGAAACATTATTCCTCATCATCTCATCTTTAATGCTATTGTATATTTCCAGAATCTTTATCATATTACGGCTTTTTCCTGCAAACTTTATATAACTGCTGTAGGAAGCAATGTTAATCTTCTCATTTTGCTGCATCCAATCAAAAAGCTGCAAAAATTCAAACTTATATATCAGAGTTACAATTTCCCAGCAAACCAGACACCAGATAAAAGTTGTGCATAAACAGTCTAAGGAATGACAAGAAATTACTACAACCTGAATTCCATACAAATGGCTAATCAGCTTTCCTGAGATAACTACTAATTCAACTTCCTTGAACCATCATGAAATTACATTTGGAGTACAACCGCACTAAAAATTTTATATTCATTCACTAAGATCTCAATATACCAGGGAACCCTTATTCTAATATATTCTATCTAGAATTGAATGTCCAATTTCCATTTTGATTCATCAAGAATTGAATATCTCATTTAATAAAAGTTTTAATTGAATGTCTCATTTAGTTAAAATTTTACTTACAAGTTAACATTGCAATATTAAAAATGAACTAAGTCAACTTTTTTTTTATATAAGATTTGTGCAAGTTAGAATGGCACATTCAACCCTAGATAGTCGAAGTATTTAAATGCACCAGATCTTTTGGAACTGAGACATGGAAGGAAAAAAAAAAAAAATTAAGCATCATGCTCAACAACTGCTGAAACATTTGTCATCTGCAATCTAACCTGTATGAGTTCCTTAAATTTGTTTAGCTTCCCAAAATTGCGCAAAATCACATTCAAATCTTGAACTCTCAATATTGATCCTGACCTGTAACCAGAAAACACTTGCTTAAAGTTGAAGTGCAACAATCCAGAGAACCACAGTTCAGAAAGAAATAATAACTGTAATACATTGCATTTGGACTTTGAGCATAGACCCATAAAAGGTTCATGAATACCACAAGAAACAATTAACATAAAAATTAAGCATGGCATTGACTCCAGCACCAAATGTTAAGAGTTCCTTATAAACTCAAAGATGGAAAGAATCAACAGAACTGGATATATGATCAAACTAGTTCTGCTATTTCAGCATTTCTCCAATCCAAAAGATCAGCAAGCCCATTATTAAAGCAACGAAAGTAGAAAAACATAGATAAAAACATAACCTAGCTGAGCATAAACAAAATTCAAAACCTGGAAAGTATATTATATTAGCATTTAAACCTCAGCTTATAAGCAAAAACCATCAATGTGATAAAATGAGTAAGAAAATTGGCCCTTTAGCACAAACATTACAGTATATTCATTATACAATGGCAAAAACAAGACTCAAATTTGAAAAGTTTTTATTATACAATTTAACTTGAACCATGAATCCCAGCTAAGATTCCGCATAAAGAAAGTTTTCATGTAGAACTACTAAGAAACTAAAACTGAATTCAACCAGAAAAATAAATGAGCAAGCTTGCAATGGCACAAGCAAAAACCCGAAAACAATTTAACCCCCCCCCCCCCCCCCCCCACACACACACACACAACCAAACCCAAAAAGAAAAAAAGAACAACCTTGAGAGAGCAGATTCCAAGTCAGACGTTTCTAGAATTTCAAGAATTGCAGATTGTTTAGCTCTATGGAAAAACGAAGGAAGGTCTGAAGAAGATTTTGTGGGTCCACTGTGAGCTTCACCTAGTCTATAATTAGATGTAGAAAGGGCAGTCAGAGAGGCGGTTAACTCAGGATTGTGGATAGCTCTAAGTTTTGTTGAAGCCAACGGCGCCGGAAAAGCAGAAGAGGAAGAATAAGATGGTAAGAAGATAAGAAAGACATGCTGAAATTCGTTTCCAATCACACTGGAAATCATCATTATAATTCTTTCTGCAACCTTCTCTTCTCTGTGCGGGAAAAGATCGATCTAACTAAACGCATTCAGCATTCATTACCGCGGATACGTCGCATTGACGAATGCAGGTTGCTGGATATAATTTTTTTTAATTTAAGAGGTGTATTTAGAGGTGTTTCTTTATATTTATTATGATATATTGAAATAATGTTTAGATTTTTTTTTTATTGAGATAATGATTAGAGGGTATTTCAAGGGTAAAAGAAAGTTATCTTAATTTTTATAAAAAAGATGACTAATGATTCATATTTAGTAATAGAGGGAGTATATTATAGATAAGAAATGGATAAATAAGAACCATAAAATTTGTGAATTTGATGAAATTGTTTATTTATCTTCCAGACTTGTCCTAAAGAAGATGGAAATATTTTATATGGACTTGGTTCATAATTGGGAATACAGATTTCATAGTTCATATTGAATTACATTATAAAAAGTATAATGAGTATATATTATTTTTATTTTGAATCTCATATTTATTTAAGTAACGAAACATACTGTTTTTTCATATATAAAGACATGAATTCGAGACAACCTGCATCCCATCTGTTACTATTCAACAAACTAATATAAATATTCGAAAAATTCTATTATGAACTAAGTTAATTGGATTTTGTGGTTTTCTTCGAACCACATGTTTTTTAGAAAAAAAAAAATTTCGAAAAAAGATGCTGTTTGTTTATATGTATTCCCGTGCTCGGCGTTTTGTTAGAAGTAATAATTGATTTAAAAAAGGCTCCTTCTTTTGCCTCGTTTGATTCTCATCATGATCCATATGTGTTTCTCATAGTGGTTTCTTGCTTTGGTTTAATTTAATTATTTCTTGTTTGATTCTTTTCAAGAAGAATTTCCCCCTTTTTTTTTTATCTTTTCCTTTTGTGGGCATATGGTTCTTGAATAAACTTGAATTTGAGTAGAAAATGGCAAATTCCATAACCCCTTTTGGACATTTTTTTTCTGGGTAGTGATCACGCAAAAGAAAACAGAGTTGAGCTAAAAGCTATAGCTCCGCATTGCCCAAGAGGAGCGGCCCCGCATAGGGCTTCGAACCCAGGTAGGTAGGAACGGCAGAGATTTAATGCAGGCTCTGATACCAGCTGAGCTAAAAGCTATAGTTGGTAGCTAACGAATCGCGGTACTAATTAAGCCCTACGCGCTCTGATACCAGCTGAGCTAAAAGCTATAGCTGGTAGCTAACGGATCGCGGCACTACTTAAGCCCTACGCGCTCCACCACCTTCCGCATTGCCCAGGAGGAGCAGCCCCGCATACTTTTTCGCATTTCTGCAGGGGGGGCTTCGAACCCAGGTGGGTAGGAACGGCAGAGACTTAACCCAGGCTCTGATACCACTTACAACCAGGATCAAAATCAATGCCTCAAGGATAAGTAAACATCCGATAAAATACAGAAAACCATTCATGGATATATCATAGGCTTGACTTCATACGTGAAGTTAGTAGGCAGCCAAGAGAAACCAGTAGCCTCTGGCTTTTCAAGAAGACATAGACCCAAGAGGTCTTTCTCTTCAAGTTCCTACCTGCAATATACTTAGAACAAGCCAAGACTTAAGACTGGAACAAGACTCTTAAGTTTATTCTGCAAGTTCGCTCTGCCTTCTAACATCACACAGGCAGGCTCTTAAATAGAAAAGATGCAGGGACGGATCTCAAATCCGGATTTCAAAGTTACAGAAGTAATAGTACTAAAAGATAAGACGGACAAACAGTAAAAGCATAAAGTAAACAAATAGTACAATATTCGAAGTAGAGTGGCCGACAGGCCATGATGGAGGAACAGTAGTGGCCGACAGGAATATTCTGAATCGTGGTCGACAGGAATATTCTGAATCGTGGCCGACAAGTCACATCAATCATCCTCATAGTCCGTCAGTTCATGTGGGAGTGGTCCACCGGAGCTACTGGAATCATCGGAACTATTTGGTAGGGCAAAAACATAACTTCGGTAGCCATGGCGATCAATTCTGTGAAATTCAGGATGGTGGCTAAGGAACAGGAGGACTTCAGCATAATAGGGATAATCAGCCCAGGGTATGGAAATAGGAATGCTGGTAGGTAGAGCGCCCATGTTTTCTGCAGTATAGCCATTGGCTAAAGCCATGCGGTGGAGGATGTCAAGCCTGGTGTCTGGATGATGTCGTTGCACTAGAGGATTTGCCATGTTGACTGGATACCAGCCTAGGATCTCTTCAACAGAGAAGTGGTAAAGGGGTGGTTCACTGCGTTGGGTGAGGTTGCAGACAGGACAGAAAAGTCGAATGCACACATAGTTGCCATAATGTCCACAGGGAAACCGAAACCAACCAGCAGGGGACTGGAACCAAGAGAGGAACTTGAACATGTAGAGATCTTCTGGGTGAAGATGACGAGCATTGTCACACGTCCATAGGTAAGAGTATAATTTCTGAGTATTGAAGCTAAAACAGATAGAGTGGGACTCTAAAAGGTACCATAAGAAACAGAGAGCCAACTTAGGGAAAGTCTAGAAGTTACAGATATGAAAAATGGTGTAGTAAGGCTGGTTTGGGTCACATTCAATTCCTCGGAATACCTTCGGACCATGATATCGGAGAAGTAATTTGTGGAAAAGGGAGGTGTTGAGATGACTTCAGGCTGGTAGGACAAGGTTTAAGATTTGTTCCTGCACTTCAGGAGGTAAGTGAGAAACAGTAAAAGGGGCAAGACAGGGGACTATGTATGATTGCTGTGGAGGAGGCTTGGGTGGTCTGCTCAGGAAATCTACAAGGATATTATCTTTGCCACGGATATGAGAAACTGTGAAGGAATATTTACTAAACCATTGTTGCCAACGGAGTAGTTGACCGTGAGGGACCAGTTTTTGTTTGAATTCCAACATACGGGGAAAAGAGGCCATATCAAGCTCAATATGAAAGGTGTGATTGATCAGGAAGAACTCAAAATTTTCAATTCCTCTTTTCACGGCAAGAATCTCCTTAAAAGTACTGTGGTAGTGTTGTTCAGCGGGTTTAAACTCACCGCTGTGGTAACCACAGACATGGCGTTGTCCCTTGGAATCTTCCTCAAGGAGAATAGCACCCCAGTAGAGATCAGAAGCATCTGTCTGGTGAATACGTTTTCCATAAGAAGGAATGTGAAGAGCAAACAGGTTACTGGGAATGTTCTTGAGATGTTTGACTGCACGAGTGTGCGCATCTGTCCAAGGAGGTGGATTTTTCTTTAGCCTTTTACTGAGCAGAGACCTGTGAAGAGCAATATGAGGGATGAATTCACAGATATAATTCACAATGCCAAGGAATTGTTGGAGTTGGTGTTTGTCCAGAATTTTATCAGGGAACTCAAGGAGTTTTGCAGCTAAATGGGGTTGGGGCTCATAATAACCATCAGAAATCTTCATTCCTTAAAATTCAATATTAGGAGCACACAACAACATTTTCTTCTCAGATAACATAATTCTATGGTGTTGAACAATATCATGAAACTGTGTAAGTAGCAGCATATGATCCTCAGAGGTTTCAGAAAATAATAAAAGATCATCAATATAAATCAAAATATTTGGCAAGAGAGGAGCAAATATCTGACTTATGGTTTTCTGAAATAAAGAAGGAGCAACTTTTAAACCAAAAGGCATGACAGACCACTGGTAGTGATAATTAGGAATGCAGAATGCAGTTTTATGCCTGTCATTGTAAGTGGTACTAGAGCCATAGTGCTCTCTTTCTCTGTTTTTGGAAAACTTCATCGTACAGATTAGTATGCTATTGCAGTGACTGTGATTAGTATGCTCTTACTCTATGATTGCCACTTTATGGATCCTTCACTTGAGTAATCAGAAAACTCAGTCTAACTTAGCAGAAAACTTACTTTGTTGGTTTTATTGAAAAATTAATCTTTTAAACTTTGGTTTCAAGAGATCCGCCAGTTTGCCCCTTAGCCGTGGATAGGCGTTTTTGCAAACATAGGAGTGAGAATCCTTGGTTTAATCCTTTAATTGTTTAATATGACAACTTCCAATTCCAGTTCTTCTGTTATGTCCATACCAGACTCCCAGTATCTTCTCAAGATCTCTCATGTGTATGAGCTTGATTACCTCCCGGATGAGGAAAAATACCCAGTGTCCAAATATCCTCTTGTAAATCCTTACACTGTCTATCAGAAAACCCGATCTCCTTTTGGTCATAAACTGAAACAAGTCCTTGGTCGGTCTACCCCCCATCAAGTCCGTGACATGGTTCAGGCCTCTTACTTTTCCTCCCATCATCTTTCGGCCACCACTGCCGAACAGTATGTCACCCTCCGGTTCCCTGAAAACTTTCCTGAAAAATGGCGACAGCAGGGTTTTACCCACATCCATTTTGGTGCTATTAAACTAGCCCTCACTTTACACACCCGTAAAGGTCTCCCAATGGTCTCTCGCATAGCCCTTCTTGATGCCCGGTTCCGAAAATATGAGCATGCCGTCATTGGCACTGTTCAAACCACCTTAAATGCCGGAACCATCTTTGTGACCCTTTTCCCCAATTTTACCATGTGCCTTGAAGATCCTTCTTTGCAAGAAACCCTCAAGGTCCAGATCCAGATTTCCGGTCCTGAGCTTGAAAATACTCTAATGGCCACCCTACATCATCAGATGACTTATCGAGTCCAAACTCATTCCATTGACCTCCTATTACCTTCACATCTATAGAACGGGGAATCCTTATTCCTTTCTGTCGATACTCCGAACACACCCCACTGCACCTTTATACCCAGACAAATCTCCACTGACCAGTTGAAGCAGTTGCTTCCCAGCTCTTGGGTAACTAGTTATGAACACCATGTGTCTTCCACTAAGCCAGTTTGACCTTTACAACGCATAAATCCCCTTATGGAAGAACAGTCTGATGGTACAGTTAAAATTACCTTTTCGTCATAGTCAGATTCCACCACCATCTTTCCCACTGAACTGTCAATGATGGAACCTTCTGCCCAATTACCCATTCCTATTCTGGCTTGGCAGCAAAACGGAACTCCTGTCTATGAACAACAGACTCATGATGGCCACAAATGGTTTGATACCTGTTCCTGTCCCACTTGTGTCCCTCCACCAATTGCGGTACCTAAACCTCCATCCTCTGGTACCTCACAAAAAGCCCTCCAAGCCCTTTTTGAGGCTGGAGATCCTGAAGTTGGTCTTTTAGGCGAACCCAATGGAAAATTTGACTATTATGTCCTCTACCCTTCTAGGGTCCCAAGAAAACCTCTTCCTCCTTCTCCCCCAGGATGGAAGCCTGATGATACTCCTTGGCCAGACTCTTCTGTTCCTCCTTTGATCCATATGATGGATCCTAGCTCCTCTTCTTATGATGCTGACTTTCCACCAATCACCCCTTTTGAAAAAGGTCAGAAAACTCATGCTTGGAAAATAAGCACACCCACAGCTTTGGATGCTCAAGGTCAGCCCAAACCTCTTTTGGCCGCTGAAGCCACCCTAAACTGGCAAAGTGAAATGCTCAAGCCCAAAACCAAGCCCTACTGAAAATCCTTCATTCCCAAGAAAAGGTCCAATCCCAGCTTTCCCATCAGACTTCCAAAACCACACACCTGTATACACTTATCCAAGAAGTCCGCACGAAGATTGAGAACATTCATAAACAGCTCTCTTATCTTGTTCAGTACACTACTGAATGGTCCCCAAAAATGGCTCGGATGCAATCCGAAAAGGAATTTCTCAAACAACAACTTTCCAGTCTTGAGGCACAGTACAATACTCTGGCAAATCAGTCTGATCCCTTTTTTACCGAATTCCCTACCTTTTTTCCCCAGATACCTCCCAAAATGTTTGACCTTCCTATTCCGCCAACCTAACCATATTCACCCGCTCTCTCCCTTTGGGATAGACAAACTCCTACTACATCTCATCCACTCCCTCAAACTTTCCCAAAACTTGTACCTCCAACATCCCAACCATCTTCTTCAAAATAGCCGAAAATTTCTCCCTCACATCCCACAACGAAACCTCCTTCTACATCATATGAACCTGATGATCCTACCATTGGTGCTTCTTCTAAGCCTACCTTTTTTACTTTTGAGTCCTCAGGAGATCCCAATCCAATTACTTCCTTTCTCAACCAGATGCATACTCTCCAACCATCTCCCACAATACCTACCTATCTTGATACTGATACCACCAGCGAGTCCTCTTCGAGTGTTGGAAACTTTGATCCTACACAACACTTTGGTCTCTTAATGATGGCACTTGATCCTCCGCAGGATCCTGATGTCCAAATGCCCGAAGATTTTGAGGATCTGAATCCTCCTGAGGCTGCCCCACATAGACCAAAGCCGCAAACTCATTTTGACCACATGACTACCAAGTTTACACTTGACGATATTCCCCCGTCCAAATGGCGAAGTCGATTTCAGTCCTTGTATGCCTGGCTGATAACTGACTTACAGCAAAATGAGTGGTCTGAAGTCCTGAAACGCTTTGTTGCTCGCTTTGAAGATTCCCTCTGTGACTTCTGGAATTCCCTTGGTGAATATAGACAAAAGCAGTTTCTCCAGCGAGAAACCCCTGAAGAAGTCATTGCCATTCTTCGCCGTTATTTTATTGGAGCTGCTGATCATGATGTGACCACTGCTCATGTTGAGTTTCTAAAAATGAAATGCTGCTCTGTCTTACCCCGAGATCTAGAAAGACATTATGCCCGGATGTGTAAACGGTTTTATATTATCAATCAGATGGATGATATAAGCCTCAAGCAAGCTTTTGTGAATTCTGTTCCCGAAGAATTAGCCGATGAGACAATGAGACAGATCCGGTCTACTACTCAACAATGGGAAAATATCACCTTTGGACAGATTTGGGCCGTTATGCAACAGTCTCTGGATAAGCTCTGTGTCCAGCTTCGCTTCTGGAAAAAATTCCACAAACAGTCCTCTAAACTCCTCCTAGCCTGTTCCGAAAGGCATTTACATATCAAATGCCCTGACACTAAAGATTGCCACTGTCCAACCCCTTTCAAAAGAAAACACCGAAAAGGCTTCTCTCGGTATCCACCTCCTCCACCCTTTGTTAAACACAAAAAGCCTTTCCGAAAGAAAACCCCGGTCCAAACCTTCCAAGTGGAAATACCTCAAAAGAAAAACTCCTGGCTCTCCACCCAAATCTGATGTTTGCTACAACTGTGGTAAACCTGGACATTTTGCAAGCCGATGTCCAAAAGAGAAAAAAAGCTTCAAGCTCATGAACCAACTCTCCCCCCATATTTCCTTAGTCGAGTTTGAAGATCTTGACTCACTATTCGACCTTGAGGATACCCCTTATGAGTCCACTCTCCTAGCAATTGGCTACCCTCACTCAGATCCCGAACCGGCCTCCTCACCCTCTGAGTCGTCCTATGACTCTGACACTGATCAAGACTCCTTCCAGACTTTCTCTGAGATCTTTACTCTCAGTCCCAAACCATACCCCTTGGTCCAACTCACCATTTTGCCCTCATATCAAGACGAGCCTATTCCCGTCTCTGCTCTTTTTGACACAAGCACCGCATCCTCTGTCCTCAATCCTAAAATCCTTCCTTCCAAGTATTGGGAACCTTGCACTCACATTTTCTGAGCTGCTAATGGAGAAGATTTTGTAATCTCCCTCATTAGTAAACCAATCCACATTCAGCTCTTCCCAAACCTTACCCTGACACCCAGGATTCTTGGTTCCAATTTGCCCCAAAAAGATCTGATCATAGGGTTTGACCTTATCCACCAGATTCAAAATCTCCA
>JAOXNR010000029.1:5798265-5867561 GCA_028571225.1 Parsonsia alboflavescens | reverse complement strand
AGTTTCATGATTGTGATTTTATTAAAAATCCAGTTAATAATATAAGATGATAGTTTATTCAAATGTGAAATACTTTGTTATTTTTCTTTATTTATTTAATGAAAATAAACTATTTTTAAATTTAAATAAAAAGTAAAAATAAATATTTTTTTTTTTTTTGAAAAAACTAATCATCGAAAAGAAATATAGGAATATAAAAGATAAGAAATAACTATACATATACACATTAAAAACACTATCGCAACAATACTTATAGATATAGATTTCAACACGGGTTAATTATAAGAGTATACTGACAAAAATAAATATAAAACAATGAGTAAATGTTAAATATTTTTAAATTATAATTTTTCTTTTATCTCGATAAAAAATATATGTCTCCCTAACCCATAAATGAAATTGTTATTAAAATTTATTTTTGTTTTTCAATCTTATTTTTATTTTAATGTTCAGTTGTAGATTAAATGTCCATCTTTAAGTTTTATTTAAAGAATATGAATATATATATATATATATATATATATATATAAATATAAAGGGTAGGCATTTAATTAAAATGGGACGGATGTATGGAAATAAGTAGGGTTTGACTCATAGTATGTTCTTAATTAAAGCCTAAAGTCCTATATCGTCCCCTACTCCCCTCTATCTCTTGTCCAATGCATTAAATCCATCTTCGATTAAAAAAAAAATCCCTTCGAATCGTATATTAAAATATAACATTTCAAAATCCTTTCATTCAAATAAAATAAAAAATTTTCAAATTTTACTAACTTAGTAGTAAGTTGCAACATTTAGATCCCTTTGAAGACTGTCTAATTGGCGAGTGGCAAAAGTAGAAACTAAAGTTCTCGAGTTCAAATCATGTTAATATCCTTTTGAATTGAGTTAAAAGTTCATCCAATGATATAGGTGAGGGATGGATTAAAAAAAAAAAACTATAAAAAAAAATTTCTTTAATTTAAAGGACATTCAAATAAATTGCTTGGACAATAGTCCTAATTAATGAATAATGACTAGCATTTTCTACTATTTCTCGAAGTCCATTATTAGTTCTTTCGCTTCATCGTTTCCTTTATGTCGTGCCAACTTCAAACCACTTTAGACTTCAACATGATGATAGGGATATTTTTCCCTTTCCACTGGTGATGTTGTGGATATGTTTGTTCGATTCGAATGATTTAGATGCGGATATATAAGTTCGAAACTCCTCTGATGCTGAATTTAGGAAAATTATTTAAGTAATGCAGATATAAGAATTGTAAATTATAGATAGTGAAAGTCAGGTACCTTTGATAGTTGGTTATTCCCTTTTTATATAGACTTGTGTAATGAACAGTACTGGATTGACGAACAGTACCGACGTTATGTGTTTGATCGAAATATCTTTAAGATGAGATTTTTCTCTCGTCATTAAGCTTTTTAACTTTTGTAATATATCAAATTAAAACTCTCAGTACATAGATTAAGCTTAATATTTGATTTCTTATTAATTACCAAGTTATGATGGTAGAAAATGTGATCAAAGTATTCACTTTGGTGTATGATAGAAAATGTGATAAAAAAAAAAGTACCCTATCTTTCCTTTTATTCTTTTCCTTTCATCCAATACATATGTAGTACAAATGTACAATGTACTTACTGATTTTGTACTATACACTTGTGTACATATGTTTATATAAAGCCATTGACAGACTTCATTTTGTTATATGATCATATGTAAACATCTTAGTTTTTCTTGAAACTAAATATAATCATCAAAAAAGACACGATTTATTAAAATTTTGGAGTTTGGTTTGGCGATCGTTCATCAACGTAGATGCGGTAAGGTTTAGGGTTTTTTTTTCCTTTTTTTTTCTACTTCTGATTCATACAAATTGTGCTATGATTTACAAATATACTTGTTAAGTGTGTACGACTAATGAGTTATTATCTTATATTAGTCAACTTTTCAAATCAGTTTTACAATTTCTTTTCTATTTATTTTTACGATGGTATGAGAATTTTTTTTTTCTTTTTTTTGTGCTGTATTCGCTTGTTTGCATGGTCTCAACTGTACCGTTAAGAGTTACAACTCATTAAAGTTAGAGTATGTGATAAAATTGAGTCAAACTTATAACTTGATATGAGAATAACTCAACCTATGTTATAGGAGAAGCTCAAATATTTACTGAATTGAAAATATTACGATTGAATTATATAAGGATAAGATAAAGAAATGAAGAGTTTTTTTAAGAAAATATAATTTTGATTTTTTTTATTTTCATTCCTATGATAAAAAAAATTATTTTTTAAAATTTAGTAATAAATTTAGGGAGGTCATATTTTTTTAAAGTTTTTTATTTAATAATAATAATATTATTATTAATTATGATTTTTTATTAAATGAGTTTGATATTCTTTGTATTTAGTTATAATCTTTAAAAGTTCCATTTAATCATATTTTTTTATTACCTTATTCAATAAATTAAATACAATGAATATTAATAATTAAATTACTTTGAAGGTTCATTGGACTGAATAATAAATGTAATTATTGTTTGTATCATCAAAATAAATACACATTAAAATTAATTTAGTTTAATTTTAAAATTAATATATGGGATACTATTTTCATGAACAATGCATCAAGGACAACCAATCATGTGAAATACATTGGACAATTCTCATTTTTCAATTACAACAACGATCACACATTAAATAATCGTATCAATCATTCAATGGATTGAAACAAATACTTGGCTGAAATCTTATTCCATGCGAAGGTGAATGATAGTCAATAAATATAGACTCATAATAGATACAATCCATATTCATTGCTGTATATCTAGCTATAAATGCAAATATATTAGTTAAGAAATTAACTAATATATATTTATTAAGGGTTCATGCTTTTTGTAAAAAATTTTTTTACTAGTGGTGTCTGAGGTTTAGAGCTCTCAAAATGGATAGGGTTGGGGTTTAAAAAACCTCACCCCAATTGCAACAAGGGCTTTTCGAGGGTCAACAAGGGTTTAGAGAGGGTTGGATCGAGTCGACCCATGGGGCTAAAGATATTAAAAAATATGTTATTTTATAATTTTTATTACCTATTTTTTAGGATTTGATTGTCTTATGTCTAACTTCTTTTTTCTATTATTGGAAAGAATCTTGGTTTCTTTTCTTGCGCATACTTACCATCTTAGTTATTTTGGGTTTTTTTTTTGACTATAATGAGTATTGAATACTAAAATTGAATTTTTCATTTTTACGTTTGGTTTGTATACCATTTTCTACATTTTTGTATTCACTTTTTCTTACTATTTTCTGAAAAAAAAAAAAATTACGTGGTCTGATAATTGAATTGTTTTATTTTAAATATTTTTAAAATTAAAAAATATATTTATGAATGGCTGATTCAGTCCGGCCCTTGACTCTTGTATGATTAAACTGGATTAGGATTTTGATGACCATTCAAAAAATGAGCCGATCCATCCCGACCCTTTAACCAAACCAGCCTGGAAGCTCATGCATATTAATACCTAAAACCTCTATAAAAAGCCTCGAATAGGAAGACTTCAACCATCCCTCAAGAAAGTTTAATACTGGCCAAAACAAATCCTTCTCCTTTTCTTCCTTGAAATTTGCCTTTTTTTTTTTCTTTCAAAAATGTCTAAGGCAATTGTTATTTTGCAATTAGTTATCTTCTCCTTCTTCATTCTGGGCAATGATATAACCCATGCCGCTACCTTCAACGTGGGTGACAATGGTGGTTGGACGTTTGGTGTTAGCTCATGGCCCAATGGCAAAAGTTTCAAGGCCGGAGATATTCTTGGTAAGATTTACTATTTATTTATTATAAAATATCAAATGAAAATACTTATTTAAAGATTATGATGGATCTAGAACCTATCATGATATGGACTCTTTAATGTTGAGAGTCCACCGTAAGGTGAGCTTCGATGTCCTAATATTATTTTGGATATCAAAGCTTATCATATGGTCGTCTCTACGTGCACTTATATGGGTCAACTTTATCTGAATATAAATGAATTTTTATCAGTATTCATCGTAATATGATTTCTGTATGTATATATAAATGTATATTATATAATATTTTCCTATATTATCTATATTGATGTTTAAAATAATTAATTTTTCATTGTTAAATTGCAGTGTTCAAGTACCCTGTAGGGGCTCACAGTGTTGTAGTAGTGAGCGAGGCAAATTTCAACTCATGCACGGCCACAGGCAGAACGTTTACCTCTGGGAATGATCAAATAACTTTGGCGAAAGGCAAAAACTACTTCATCTGTGGATTTCCAGGCCATTGTCCCAACCGAGGAATGAAAATAGCAATCACTGCAAATTAATTATATATTTATGAATAATATTTGAGATCGAGTTTTTACATAATTGCTCTGTGATTCTTTAAAATTTAAAATTTATGATTTTTTTTTTCTATTGAATCTGCATTAAAATATTTATTAAGCAACAGAATGACTTAATTTCAAGGAGATAAAAGAATATAAAACAATTTAAAACCAGGTTTTTAAATTTTAATGCACATTAGACCATTTCTCCCAAAAAAAAAAAAAAAAAATCAAGGAACCCTATATGTTTAAGTTAATAGTTCATTAACTTAAGTTAAATAATCAAATTTTAATTTGTAGCAAGAAATAATTAATGTTAATAAGCACCTTGTTAATGAAAAGCCATAAGAGTCTCCAATTAAACAAGAAAATTAAAAAAATAAATAAATAAATTATTGGCCAATTCCGTCCTCAAACTATACCTCTTTAGAAACTTTGATCCCTAAAATTTTTTTTTTGGCCCGTATAGTCCTTAAACAATTTTATAGGTAGCTATTTTGGTCTTCTTTACCGGATTCTTCAAAAATATCATTAGATTTTGAAGTCAACGATGAACTGACCAAAATGGGAAGGACATTTCCGTCATTTCATTGTTCATTGTGGTCCTATTTTGGTATAGTTTACCATCTTCTAGGGACTACCAAAGGTGATAGGCAGAATCGAAATGACCAAAATAGCTACTCGTAAAATTGTTTAATGACTATGCGGGCCCAAAAAAAAAAAAAGCTTTAGGGACTAAACCTTCCAAAAAGAGTATTGTTTAAGGACTATATGGGTCCAAAAAAAAAAATTTTATCGACCAAAGCTTTCAAAGGGATAGTTTGAGGATTGAGCTGACCAATATATCTTAACCCCTTTATAATATACAAAAACGCAATTTCTAAAAGTATTGAATTTCAATATTTTGGAAATTATTCTAAAATTCTTTCATTATTTTCATCGAGAGTTCCAAACTTAAATAATCTATGAATTAAATGCATTGAATTTTTTACATTTTCTTACTTTAAATTTATTCCGCAATATATGAATTTATTGAAAAAATAAATTGTATATTAACTAGATACAAAGACATTAAATCCCTGAGCAACAAGCAAGGCCATTTCTGGGTTCTAATAAAATCAAGATATTACTAAATTAAATAAAAGATTCATTTTATGAGTATTCTTAAATTACCTTATCGGAAGACCCTTTGTTTTTTTTCCATCCCTCTACTAATTACCTTCCTTCTCTCCCTCACCATTATCGACAATAGTATCCCACTCATCCTGATCATGTTTCGATCATAAGATCTTTCGATTCAATAGTTACTTATCAAAATTAACGAAATTTAATAAATAAATAATATTTTAAATTTCCTATTTCATGATTTAAACATATTTATTCAGTGAATCTTCACTTTTATATGATAAAACTATTGAATTTGTTTTCTTTAAAAATGTTTTTATCAAAAAAGATCAATAATTTCAGATATGATAATACGAAATTAAACTTATGGTATCAATCCGTTATCGTCCAGCGGTTAGGATATCTGGCTTTCACCCAGGAGACCCGGGTTCGATTCCCGGTAACGGAACTTTTGCATTTCTGTCAAATTTTTATTTTTTTAAATAAAATTGTAAAAATAAAAGATAACGTTATTGGATGAAAGGGAAAACAAAGAATGATTCAAGTGTTTGAATTGATTGTTTTTTCTTTAGAAAAAAAAAATCAAGAAGAGGAAGTAAAACTAAAAAGGGTATATCATCCTTCCTATGTATTGGCATTTCTTCAGTTCCCTGAAAGTGATAATACATATTTACATTACATATGTAGTCAAGAAGTTCAAACAGCATTCTAAATCTGAGGCTTTTCCAAAAACACATTCTGGTAAATCTGTCTGCTGATCATATGGCTCCTCCCTGTTCTGACTCTTGGTCCCTATTATTATGTTCTACAATTTCACTATATGTACAACACTGTCTGCCAATTAGCTGTTCCAAAGAGTTGACAACTCTCGAAAGATAAAGAGATGGATCTCTCTCATCCTTGCAATACTTTAGTCCTTACCAAGGAGCTATACAGCACCATTCCGACTCAAAGAACGATCATCTCGAACTAATTCCTCAACTGGATTCTCCTCTGCCCAAACAGCTGCATCTAAGTAGCCATACTCAAAGAGTCTATCAAGGATGTAATCTTCGGCTGGTTCAAGTGCCCAATTGAAAAGCTGAAATGTATGAAAATATTATCTCAAGTTCCACATTGTTAAGACTTGAGAGAAGAATAGGAGATTTACCTCCCTAGGACTAGCACCATTTTCGGGATTGCAGTCAGGACTAATCCCAATTCCCAGTAATCCCAATCGGCTGGCGGGGAAAGCACAAACCCGGATCTGCAATTCAATCAACAATAACAGTTATTTGTTTATTTCCATGAGCAAGTCTTATGACCTCTATTGTGATCCATGAAAAAGTTATAGCCAATTCTACCAATCACGAGGGAATGGAGACAGAAAATATATTTGCACATTTAGATATTCGAATCAATGATGATGATAAGGATGCCTAAGAGATATGGTAACAAACAACCAAAGTTTCTCACAATGAGTCATATTAATAATCTAAGCACAAGGACAAAAACAATTGAGGCTCAATAATATAGGTTACAACCAATATTAATATTATCCAGAGTTCTGAAAGTAAATTATCGTAGATAAACATAAGCACAAAAGCAACTAAGGCTCAATAATATATACCGTTTGAGCTGCTGATGTTGGGGGCATGAACAAGGTCAAGCCGCCATCTATACAAATTCGATTTCGGAACATTGTGGCTGGTCTTGGAGCAAGATATCTGAGTCAAAACAACATTCTTAGACTTATAGCAGATGGAGCACAGAAATTCTAGCATAAGCACTCGGAACATTTACCCGGGAATGAAGGATGAAGTAATCACTGCATTAATGAGATCCTCTTTAGAATCAAATTGATCAACTAACAGACCCCTGGGCCTCCAAAGGATCTGCGTCAGAGCAACTGCAATGAAAATACAACAATTTTCAGGCACCTGCTTCTGAGTTAACATCATTAACTAAAGAAATTATCAAAGAGAACTCCAGAATCAGTCCGTAAATGTGTCATCCAAGCAAGCAAGGGCACATTATGAGTTGAGTTGAAACAAACTGATATAAAGGCAATTCCTCAGGAGAAATCTGTTTGCAAAACGATCACTATATCTCCAAGGAGAAAAGATATTCACCGCTAGCACAGATAATGAACACAAGTTATAGTGATATACTACTCAGAGCACCTTACTAACAAATTTTTTCCTGTTAACGATTCATTATTTGGATTGCAAAATATTATATATAGTTGATATAACTTTAAGATTTGTCTATAAATTTATCTCCTCATTTCCCATGTCCTTTTTAGACCAACATAAGCCCCATCGCCATGAACTAAAAATAATAATACTTTCTGAAATAGACAGTTCAGAGTTCATCTGGCTAGAGAAACTGAAGAAGTACTCACCACGAACCCTTCCACTAGATCTGCTATGAACATCATCAGGCAAAAATGCCAAAAGAACCTCTCTGAGAACAGCCTGGGGTAAGAAAAATTGAGCACTAGAATGAGCCAGAAATCTAATTTATTTATTAAAAGAGAAAGTCAAACATGCAATTTCCATGATACAATTGCTGTCCTACAAAGACCATTTTTTTTTTTTGGACAGGGAGACAATGATATTCATGTTATTGTTACCCTCTTATTTCGTTAAACCGAATATATTGCAACCAGCACTGGAAAAGGTCATCTACGGATTCTTTTACTAAGAGAAAGAAAATATACTAGAAGCTCAAATTCAGTTGTTACTTTCCAATTACTTGTAGACTTAACAACTTTGAAAAATGATTCTGTGTTAGTATTTGTTTTCTGATGGCATCCAGGTATTAAGACAGTTACAGTACACCAGAAATCAATATCTTTACAACACCTAAGGGAACACAAACCCCCAGTCGAAATGCTGTCCCTTTAAGGCGACAGTCTTGAGCTAATATTTTGGTAGCTTTTAAAGCTTCCTGCATGTTGGCCCCCGAGGCAATAACAGCACACACAATAGCACCAGCAGATGCACCAGCCAGTGGTGTTGTCTCCTACATCACAGGAAAATTTCCTTGTCACTTGAAAATTTATGAGGTGCACAAATAATTACACCAAATATCTAGTTAAAATAACTTGCCAGATGAAATACACAAAGCATGGTGATCCACAAAAACCATTGTCAAAATGAACTGATAAATTTGTATGTTTTTCTTTCATCCAATTATTGTTTTAAGAGGGCCACAGGGTTCTACATGCTTAAATGTATCCTTGCTACTTGAAAAGCTTAAACCTTTCACCAAAAGGGTGAAGTAACAAAACTTTATCAAATCTCTGGTTGTCATTTGCTTTCTCCTTGGTCCCTTCGCAGAGGATTAAAAGAAGCATGAAATGGTAAAAAGTCTAATACCATTATCACATCTACCTGTGCCAATCAGTCAAAATCAATGAGCTTCATAAAGGTGCCATTGATTTCTGCAGTGTCCAGAATTTTAATGATTAACTCCAGACTAATAAGTACCTTAATATATCCTTTCTCAATGAGAAATTGAGCCACTCCGAGATGGTAAGGAAACAAAAGCCCTGCTGCAGAAAAACTAAATCCTGGACTAGTCACTGCTTTCCTGCCGCTTTCAGCCTCCACATCCTTCACTCTCTGCTCCCAGACCACCTCCGGCTGCATAGGATCCTCCACCACCGAGGCAATCCTCTCCTTGCTCCTCCTCCTCCACCACGACTCCACGTGATCGCCCTCCGACAACAATGTCACTCCAGGCCCCAAACCATTAACACTCTCACCGCCCTTGCCATCTTTAATCAAGCTATTGGCTCTCGTGGATATAATCCGGGCCGCAATTCCAAGAAATAGCTCCCCAGTAGCTACCGCCAAGGATTTCTTTACTGGCGGTGAAGGGGTCTTTTCTGATTGTTCTTGTTGCCCTGTAGATTGGTTGTTCTGTTGAGTGGCTTTCGTGGAAAACCTGAGGTTCCGACAGGGTAAGGAGACGACAGCAGGAGTGACGATTGCTGGGCGGAGAGGACGATGACGGTGGGGAGTGGAGAGGAATAGGGAGGCCATAGACGGGGAAGCGGTGGAGGAAAGAGGGAGGACTGGGATAGTTTGAAGGGGGACCGCTTGAAAAGCATTTTTTGGACGCGTGTGCGTTTTGTTTGTTTGTTTATTTTCGTATTTACTACCACTTCTATTTAGTTTGGAGTAGAATTTTATTAGTATAATTGTTCTCATATTCAAAAATAATTTGTTTTTATTTCAGAATATTAAAAGTGTTATTGATCAATTTAATTTTCGATCTATATTAATTTCATCATTTTGATCTCTAAAATTTTTTTATTGATTGATCATTTTGATCTTTTTGATCAAAATCTTTAAAAAAGTCATCAAAATTTAAAATCAATTGTGGATTGATCAAATTGGGAATGATATTTCTATCATTACCATTTATTAAAAAAAAAAAAAAACGAACTGTAGCCTTCTTCTTTGGTGAAATGACTTCAACCCATCACCGGAAAAGGATTCCCAATCTAGGAGATGATGCATAAAAAGATACACATTTCTGAAACTACTTTTCCTTTGCATAGAAGAAGAAGTAGGGTAATAAAGTGGCCTGGAAACCAAAGGATGATGATGGCTCCCTGAAAACCCAACTTCCATATCTACAATTGATGCAAGCCCAACATCTTCTTCTATAAAACAATGCTTCTTGGTTGCGATTTTGTTGAATCCATTTTAAAGCCTATGTTTTTGTCTTTCTTTTTTCACACGATGGAGAAGAAATTGAGGACATAAAAAGAAGAAAGAAGAGTTCTTTTATGGTATCGTAAGCTTCATGTGGTTTTATCAGTGATCATGGATGAGAAGAAAGCTACAATTTTTTTTTTTAAAAAAAAATGATGAAAATGTCCTTTCAAATTTGGTCAATTCACCATTAACTTCAAATTTCGATGTCTTTTTTGAAAATTTCAATTAAAAGGATCAAAATGGTCAACCAATAAATTATATAAGGATTAAAAAGGTAAAAAAAACTTTAGGGACTAAAATGACCAAATTGGTATAATTTGAGGACTAAATTGATCAATAACTTAATATTAAAATAAGTATTTATTAACTTAAAAATAAATGTTTCCTACTTATTTAATTAATCTAGTTTAAAAATTTTCTCACTCTTAATTGTGCATGTATTATATAAATAAAAATTAAAAATATATATCAAATGTCAGAATAATATATAATTTTTTTTTGTACCAATTAGAAATTTTGTCTAATTTTTTTTATGGAAATTAAAATTTTTTAATTTTCTTTACTTATTTTGGAAATGTATTTATATATTCAGCTTTTGTGTAAAATTAATAGATTTATATTTCTCTTTAATGTAATTGATCAATGATAGGACCTTCAGTTAGGTAGATATAAATCTCAACATTGAAAAGGTTATTAATAAGTACTTATATTAAAAATTTATCTATTTTATGACATTAGACAATTAATTTCAAATAATTCAAAATAAAAATATTTTACTATCAGGTCATTTTATCAATATTAAACTAAAAGTATTTTTCCCCCTCAAAATATTCCTGTGAAGAATATTAAAAATAAAAGAAAGATAATTACGGACAGAGCGAATACTATATTATATCTTTATTAAAGATTTATTACCAATTATACATACAAAACTTACAACCGAAGAAATGTGTACATTTGTTCCTTCAAGAAATTTTGACAAAGTAAACATACATTTACATTAGAAACTGTACACACAAAATATTGTTCATATTGCATAGAAAAAGAACAGAATCTTCACAGGAGTCGTGCTAAAGAGGAACTCTACAAGAGGGATCCACCATTCTCAAAATAAACAAGTTTCCTTGGTTGCCTCTTGATATCCTGGAAGAAGCAAAAAAGACATCAATCCATAATTGAATCAGCTACTTCGTGCACCATTGAGAAAAGGCCCAAAAGATCAGTGCAATACTCATTTTCACAGTTATTCTTTAGAGGAGAAGCACTGAAGACCTAATATTTTATCTGATGAATAAAAAGAAGAATAATTCTCCAATATGGTGATAAAAAATGGATGGAAATTTTGGTCATATTGCAATGCAAAATCTCCAAAGTGAAAAAACCACTATGCTATTCCATTTATTGCTCCAAATGCGCCTACTTATACAAGATACTCCCTCCGTCTCTGATTATAAATCATTTGTAGTCATTTTATCAATATTGAGATAATTTTTTTTTTTTCTTTCTGAAATGTCCCAATAGAGAATAGCATTAAGAATGAAAAAGAGAAAAATATTTTTTATGAAAAGCATGGGTAATAGTAAAATAAATATTAAACTGGCCACCAACAATGATAAAACATACGAGACAAAAAAAAGTGAGCTCAAATGGCTTATAACTGGGAATGAAGGAGTATCATCTTTTGGGGATCACCTATAATTTTCTTTTGGGTGATAGCTTTCCTGATGTAAATTGATGTAAACTGCCTGCTTAGAACAGAATTTCATCCACAGTTTTTATTTTATTCATGTGCTCACAGAATGGGCTTAATCTGTAACTGGACACACAACATGTACCATGACAGGAGTGTTTCTAAATCAAGACTCTGATAGAATAACAAGATTTCTGGGTAAATAAAATTTAACCAACCTCAATGTGAACTTGGGATGAATTTTAATCAGTTTTAGGTTCAATGCTGTTTTATGTAGTGGACTTAACAAATACATTATACTAACTTCAGAAAGTTCTTTAAGTTGCATACCTTAACTCCTCATCTAAATATGTGATTTCCAACTGGCCACGTCCGCTTCCACGTGACTTCATGGGAATCTGTTATCCAAGAAACAATAATCAATAGATTGAATGTAAATTAGCTAGAGATGTTCCTGCTGTTGTTAGTTTCCAGCCCAGGAACATACGGAAACGTTGAATTGCTGAAAACAGACCAGTGTTAAGCAAGGAGAATAGATAATTATGCTCTTAAGCTCACTGGCAGGATAGACAAGTAACAACTAGAAAAAGGTTCATTTTCTATTTTATGCATGGAAACAATAATCTTTATCATTCAAACAAATTCAAATTTTACATACCACACCAGCAATCTTGAAAGAGTCAAATTTAACAGCTACTCTTGTTGCACTTAGAGGAACCAAGTTAGCTGTGGCCTGCAAAACAAATTGAGAAATAACCTTAAAGATTGTAAAGAGACATAAATATTTTTAGGGAAAACATAATATTGCCATTTGAATGTATAGCAAGAAATTTGTTGAGACTCCAATTCTAATTCAGAAAGACCTGCAGGGTACTCTTTTCTAAAAATAAATTTCATCCATGCAATTGCTCTTTCTTGTCACAGTTATGATGGTGACTTAGACTTGATTTTGGACTTTTACAGTGCTCATATCTGATAGAATATAAGCAAATGTATACTTCCTACCACACCAGACTTCATTTCTTCTTCTCTTACTATATAACCACATTGGCCTGCTTCCACAAACTTCAACCTGCAGTATTGTTATTCCAATCAACTTTCAGAAACAAAAATCTCACTCCATTTTATTGATATTCAAGCCATTTTTTAAAAACACTTTGAAAGGCATGACTTGCACCCTGCAGAATATCTCAATATAAAGTAGAAACATTTTCAGTTTATTCTACAATCTCAAGAGGACAAGGGAATGAAATACCATAAGTTATATAACAAACTAATTTATTTGCCTACTGAGATTACCAAGGCTGAAGTCTCTACAAGGAAAAATCCTTTGTGCATGAAAAACCTCTTTAGAGTGTAAACATGTTTAAAGGCAAACACTTAAGAATGCATGGGGTTACCGTGATCCTTTAAGAGTTATATACACTATCAGAATTGGAGAATGGCTAAACAAGTTTTATTAATCACAAGATCAAGCATCATATGTATGTCAAAATAAATCAAGAGGCTTTCTGTTGCAATAGAATAACAGAAATGAGCAAAAGAGTTCCATCTGTGTATTGGGAAAAAGAACCTGATTGAAGAATGGCCAAGTTTCCATGTTTTGAGCCCTTAATGTGTCCACATTAATTGCCTGATAGATTTTTCCATTCGGTCTTAAAAATTTTGGCCTCTGCACAACAATAGGATAAGAAGAGCACAGGGAATTAAATATTATGTGCACAAACTACTAAAGAAATAATAAATAATTCAACTAGAAGTTTAATCCATTAATTAAAATGCAAGAGTACAAGGTCATGGGTGGTATCCATGAAGAATAAAAAAAAAAATGCCCTGTGCATAATATTTTAATCCAAATGATAAGATAATCAGAACAGCATTAGAGCAATGCTTGTGAAACATGTTTTTCTACCACACTTCTCGTTTGTCATCATATTCATATATCTTTTCAACAAGCTATAGCATTTGATAGACTTGCAGAACAACAAGCAAAAATGTATGTAACAATGCTTATACGATGCAATTAATGTTGGAGGGAATGGTTCTCATTATCAGACCTCGGTTTGCAGAATCGACTTGGATGTTGTATAAAGGAGCTCCCATTTCCCATTCAAAATTTCAGTCTTGAGTGGTTTCTTCACCTTATTAGTTGCTTCTAGTCTACGTGCAATCTGAACATGGAAAATATGTGTAAGATTGGGGAATTTTCACTAGAGGGAAAAAAAAAACTCACTAAATACAGATTCAGTATCTCCAACAAAAACCTTTGAAACTAACACGTAATATCCACGAGGATAACTCTGTTTAACCTGCCTCAACAGGATAACTCTTAAAACCAATTTCAGAAACATGTAGCTTAGCAATCCATTTCAGTCTTCCATGACTTCAAGAAAAAAAAATCATCTTTTAAAGACTAATTACCTCATTGATTTGCAGAACAGGAGAAAAATCTTGAATTGGAGCCGTAAAATTTAACTCCGTGAAATTCTATTAATTGAGAAACCCTAATGACAGAGGGCATAGGACAATGCTACAAAATTAGATACCGATGTACCATTTCAGTAACATCAACCCAATACCTTGAGCATGAATTCACTATTCCAAACAAATATGATTATAAACATTAAACAAGTTAATTCAAGACAATATCGATTACCTGATCTACGCGCTCTTGATCTTCGGGAGTGGCCTCAGCACCACGATCAAGAGGAACTATAGCCTCAAGAAGCTCTTCCTTGAGGCTATCAACATCTTGGCTTTTAGCCAATAAAAACTGAAACAAAGAAACTTGATTCTTCCATTTCCAAGAATATTCATGGCGTCCTTTAAATGGTTTTCTTTCTCTGACTGTTGTTGTATGATTGAGGTGTGAAATTTCAAAGAATTGATTCCCGGGTTGCTGGAACGAGATCGATGTTGATGTGATAAATGAAAATAAAGAATGGAAGGGGATAAGTCTAGGCTGAGCAGCAGAAGAATTCGCAGAGAAGTGGACAGCAGACATTTTTAGGGAGTTTTAAATGTCAGTTATCCGTTATACCTTAGCCGAATCTTTGGGTTCGTCCTGTATAGTACTTACTCGCCAAGTCCCCAAAAAACCAGGGCCAAATAATACACTTCTTTTTTCTTTTCTTTCAAAATATAAAACAATACAATTATTAATATAATGATAATTATAATTATAATTATTTTTAATCTTATATTATCCCATTCATTTTGAAATAAAAAGAAAATAAAAAAATTACAATCAAATTAAAAAAATTATTTTAAAGTATAATATAAATCACATTTTCATTGTAAGTCACATTTTCAAATTAAAAAGGGGAAAAAAAGTATGAAAAACTCCAGTAAAAACCCTCAAAATTTAGGAACATCTGTAGAATGGTCTTTAGTTTTTGTTTTTTTTTTTTTTGTCTTTCTTTCTTTTAATTAAATGATTTTTTTTTTTTCATTTCTAATCTTTAAGTGAAAAAAGAAGTTACTTTTGGAAAAGTTATCTTAAGATATTTCTCAATATACTTGTCCTTATAAAGAACAGAGAAAGATAATTGCAGAGTCACTGTGATTTATATTACATTGTGATTTGTGGGATTTGTTTACTCTCTCACTAATTACATATTGCAAACACTAAGCTATAATTTATACTGGCATACTTTTCCTTCTCCAGAAAGGACTAAGTTTGAGTTGTCTGGCCTTTTGTCTCTCCTCAAATACATGTCATATCAAGTTGGTATTCTGTATGATGGATCAATCATTTTCAAGATAAACAAATTCCCCTTGTCACCTCTTGATATCCTTCAAAAAGAAATGAGAAAAATGAAGGAATAGGTCAGTCATTAGTATACAATTTACAAAAATAATAAAAGTAAAATTTCATCCAAAAGATTAGCCCCAGCTTCAGAAATCATAATGGTAATAGACAACTTAGCACTTGGAAATTGTAATGTTTAGGCTGAATTTCTGTTACTAGGTTATTCAGAAAGACCATGAATGGTACAAGGCATAAGCACTCTTTTCTTGTCTGGTTAATTTTAGTCAGTATTCCATCCCATGTTCGAAGGATTTCAATACTCAAGTAACATAGAGAAGAAGCATGACAGCAATGTGCATAAGCATCCTATGGAAGGACATCTCTGAAGAATTCGTGAAGATTCAACCAGCTAATCAAGATAACTGATATGCCAAGCTATGAGACAGGACAAAGAAGCCGGTAAATTACCCTCTCTGTACTTAGGGTTAAGTGTTTGAAGACAATATTAAAACATTTTTACCCATCATTAGAGCAATTAGACATAGCATATAGAAAGCCTTATAAAGCTGTGGATAGTGACGGAAGGCTTTCCATACTGATACTAGGTATGCAAACAGGCTGGCTGTAATTTTTCGATCAAGGGAACAATCGTAATCATTTGAAATGTTTCATAATTTAGTTCTAACAATGCCATGACAATCTAGAATTCCCAAATCCAAAAACTAACCCAGTATCATGTAGGGATATCAACAAGCAACTTGTTAAAAGTTTCACAGAAGTGTTAACAGGTGAATATGGTTAATTTAGCTCACCTCAGCTCTTCATCCAAGTATGTAATCTCAAGTTCTCCTCTGGCTCTTCCTGGAGCTTTAACAGGTATCTGCCATTCAATCATATTGATCATGGATGGTACGAGTCAAAATTCAATGCTTGGAAAAGAGACTTGTGAACCCTAATCATAACCTCCTTGTACTGGGAAAAAAAGACGGTGGAGTTGGTGGGGTGATGGGGGAGTGAGGGGAACGAACTCCCAGCATAGATGTCATATGTCGTGGACCTTTTACTATGGAAGGAGGAAAAGGAAACAGCGATGAATTAGGGTTTATTATTATATTATTATTAATAGGCAATAGTTTAGATTTTTATTAAAGCAATAGTTTAAGATTTCTTCTTCTTATTTTATTAGTTAGTTTCCTATTTGTATTATTGTTATCTTCAGGCAGTCTTTATTTTTAAAGAAGCCTACCAAAATAGGTCTTCTATTGCTGTAATGAGTTTTGCCTATTTAAAAGGCATTAAATCTAATAAAACACTAAGTCATAATTTTAGTAAAAAATATGAGATCGGACTTCTCTCTTAAATTGAATTCTAAGGTTTCAGCCTCCCTTTGATGAGCTGAATTATTTTTCGCCCTTGTGACTCGATCCAACACTAGTAGCCATAACACCATAAAAAGGAGGCAAAGTTTTTGCATAGAGGCCATAGCTGATTCCTTTCTCGAATGTATTAATGCCATAACAAATAAGTAGGGACAAGACTTACCAATCCTGCAATTTTAAAGTAATCAAATTTTACAGCCACCTTTCTTGCATTTAGAGGTGTTAAATCTGCAGTAACCTGCAAAGTGCAAAGATACAGTGAAAAAAAAAAAACAATGATTGTGGGAAAAAGGAGGAAAATTTAGAAAGAAACTTATTTATCAATGTAATTAATCAGTTTCAAAACCTTTAAACAAAGTGAAAACAATTGCTCGGATAAGTCCAATACCAAGCAGCTTTTTCAAATATGGAAATAATGCACTTTACTGTACTTCCTCACTAAATTAACCAAGGCAGAGCTTAATGAAAGTTAAAAAGGTTGCATAGGCAATAAACCAGGTACCTGATTGAAGAAAGGCCATGATTCCATATTCTGTGCCCGAAGTGTATCCACATTAATAGCTTGGTAGTTCGTTACAGATCTTAGGAATTTTGGTCTCTGATAATAGAGTTTTGGTGAGTATGCTCAATTAACATGGATACTAAAAAAAGACAACAAGACACACCAAAGTAACAAGCACAGCATAATATAATCAATCATAGCAATCCATTTGATTCAATGCTGATCAACACAATGATGGATAGCAATTCTAGTGTCTGATTTCTTGGCTGTGCACAATGTGGTCTTTTATTTGAAAAATGATGAAGTTTTAATCAATTCAACAATCTATTCCAAATGTAAAATCTAGTTAGGAAATTGAAGCCCATCGTCTATGTTCAAAGTGTTATCAAACATCAATTACAAGAAAAGCAAATGCCTTGGATCTCTCCAGCATTTAGCACAAGAGAAAGAGAGAATAACAGTTTACCTTAGTTTGCAAAATGGATTCTGAAGTTGTGTATATAAGTTCCCATTTGCCATCAAGCAAACCGGACTTTAGAGGCTCCTTTGTCGGAGTAACTCCTTCCAGTTCAAGAGCAATCTAATTAACAAAATGTAGCAAGAAAGCCAAACCCTTTGAGTAAATATGTCAAGCAAGAAATAGTTCAAGAATCAAAATCCTAGTAGACCATATCATTAGTTTGTTACACTCTTTGAAGATGAAAATTCAATGAATTTTTCAAGAGAAATAGAACTATATAACCAGAGAGTCATACTGTCTATTATTGAAAACAAGGAAACGAGTCATTGGCTTCTTCTGGTTCCCAAACTGTCACTGTCGCAATACCTAAAAATCAGAGGCTTAAATAAATGCACTGTGTGGTAACTGGCACTCCATAAAATTTATTCATGAAATTATCACAATATTTTTCATTTAGTTTCTAACAATCTCGGAGTCATGTTTGAAATGTTTTCTTAAAGGGCAGGCAAATTAGGCATCGAAATCATATCTCGTGATTAATCATGGATAATCACAACAAAAATTATTCAAAGTGAAAACTAAATCTATAGAATGCACAACCAATACCAACAGAAATTCAAACAAAATTCTTTAAGGATACCTGATCAATTCTGTCCTGGTCTTCAAGAGTGGCCGCTGCGCCACGATCAAGAGGTGCAATGGCTTCAAGCAGCTCTTCTTTTATGGCGTTCGCATCCTTTTTCTTCTTCAAGAAAGCTGGAAAGAAAGAAACACGAGCTCTCCATATTTGAGAAAGTGAAGTACCAGTTGAAATTGAGAACCCATTATGATGAATAATGCCCTGTTGGATGGTTGGCAATGAGGAAATGGCGGAAGAAGATCTCTGACATCGAGGGATGAACTTGGTCGGTGAGTGCTCGGAGAAAGACGAGGTAGCGGTGGGGGTGGTGGTTGCAGCACCGAGATACTGTGGTGGAGGATAGGAGAGAGAGGATAAGGCCATAGCGGTGATGGCCATGGTTGGACGTTGAAGGTGATCAAGTAAGGGTTGCAGTTTGTCTGATATGGGCCACAAAGGCCCAATTAATTGTGGCCGACTTGAACATATGAGTATTCCAAGGGTAATTAAACAATCCGGCCCAATTTTTTGTTTTATAATTATTCCCGATATTATTTATGTTTTTTCTTTAATATATTATATTCAAAATAATTCATTATTTTTAAGAACGTGTGACACTATGTGGTACCTAAAATTAAAAGAATTTATAGGTATCTTAAAATTTTTAATTGGTATTTATTCCATTTGATTGGAGGCACATGAGGAGAGAAACTCGCATCACAATTTTTTCCTTTCATATATTGTATGGATTGAAGATTTACTTCTTTTAAAATTATTTTTAAAAAAAATTAAAATTTATTTTGATATATAAGTATATGAATTATATAAAATTTTATCCAGAAAAATTATTTTAATAATAGTCATTTGAAAAATTAAATTCATATAAGAAGTATATTATTAATTTATAAATTATTACCTTAATTATGTAAAAGATTATTAAATGTTTTATATATATATATATATAGAGAGAGAGAGAGAGAGAAGATTTTTAAAAAAATTATACATGGTTATTAAGTATTTATTCAAATGAGTATTAAAGTAAATTTGGAGGATTTACTTCTCTTTCTTTTTACTTTTTAGAACAAACCATTTTCAGTACAACAAAAAGCAAAATAATATTTATCATTTAGTTTCCATTATATATTTATATTTTATTCTCTGTTACATTAACAAAATATGAATAAAAATCTTATATTATAAATTAAAATCTAGATATTATTGATCTTTAAGATACAAATATTTTTTACTTACGTGATAAACATGATACATTTATAATAAGACATAAAAGAACCCAAGAACCCTTTCCTTAATACCAAACCTTTCTATTCATACCAAACCAATTTAAAGTCCCCTTCACATGCCAAAAAAAGCCTAAAGTGGAAATATATTAATTTTTTTTAAATGCATTTATTTAGTGTTTAATTGAAGATAGAATAATTGAAGGGAAATGGACAAGTCCTCCTTTCCGCGTTAGTCTCCACTAAGAGAAAACGGTATATTTATGTCTAACTTTTCCCTCTGGAAGTTCCGCTTTTGTCTTCTCTCCCTGGTTATTGGTTGCCAAAGTGCCTCCATCCTTGTGATTGCATCTCATCAATTTACATTTTTCTCTCTTTTTTGGGTTTTATTCATCTGTAAATAAGAATCCCATTTGATATTTTCTGTTGAAAACATGATTATCTTCCACTGAATCTGAAAAATCCACTCAAAATGCATTCAAGATTCTCACTAAAAGCCCAACTTACTCTTAGTTCACCCCCATTTTTTGATAGAATTCCATATCATCATCATCATCATCAAACTTTGTGTAAGATTACTTGTTGTGAGAAAGGTTCTTCTTCTTCCAATTCAAAGTTTCGTTTTAGGCTTCTGGGTCGGCCTTTGGGTGATAGTAAATGGAAGTTCAATGAAATTGATACCCGTGAGTACAAAGATTTACATTCAACATGCATAGAGCTACTTTTACTTGTTGTGATTTTGTAAAGACTCCTGCTTTCTTTTAAATATTCAATTCTTCGGGCATATTCTTACTTGCTTCGCTGCTTGCTTTTACCCAAGTGTCAGTCCTCTCTGCTGCCTCTCCTTGTCCGTGCACAACTTCTATTATTTTCATTAGGCATGGGGTGGGAAGATAATATTTTAAAGACAGAGCTACTACGGAATCTTTACTTCTTTGGTATGGGGATGTTCGTTTATGATTTGGGTTTCTGTTTTTGTCATTTTCGTCAGTTTGTTTGTCATACATCTAGTTCAACTAGTCTGAAATACTTATTGTAAGACTGGTATGTAGTTTTATTAAATTCTCGCTGATTTAGTTACTTTGGTTGGGAGTAAGTATTATATATTTTCTGAAATGTTCTAAAGCCCACTGGATAAGCATGTAACCTAATTTTGAAGCCCCTTCCAACTCACTCTGCAATGGAAAGTTATAGTCCAATCAAGGTTATCTTTAATGGGTGATGTTCTCAACTGGAGATGTTTGGAAGAATGTAACTTGGTCATAAATATGTTTAGATATTGCCATATTTGTTCTACCAGTGATGCATAAAACTGATTAGTCGAGAAAGTTTAAAGAAACAACATTGATTTGCTAAGGGTGCTCAATAGCATCAGTTTTTTTTATTTATTCTTGGTCTTCAAGGCAGTTCTTGATTTTCTTTTCTCATTTTCCTGACAGTCTTATCAGTAAACTTCATAAGACACTACAATATTTCTTCATGAATTGTGTTGGTTTTGAATGAAAAAACAAAAGAAGTATTGGAATCAAGTCATTTTGTTGAGATTGAAAGTTGAAAGTCTTTGGTACTGCTTATTAAATCATAGACAACTACACTTAATTAGAGTTCTCTTTCGATGCATCTTGGTATATCTTTGTGTCCTTACCATTTGCTGGTGTAACATAACTACATAATGTTTTGATAGATGCCATGCAAGACTCAGTAAACCAATGGTTGTCGAAGACGCAAAACTTTCTTCATGAAGTCACATCTCCACTGGTGAAAACTGTGAATGATAGAAGGCCTACTACTGTTCAAAATGATACTGTGGATATGGAAGACATCTTCCTGGCTGAACAGACAATCAAAAGTAAAACACCAAGGGGAGATCTTTCTACAGCTGCCATTGTTTCGATCGAGCAATTTAGCAGGTACAGATTGTCTTTTCTGAGTCTCGTATTTTCTGAATTAGTAGGGGGGATGAACATGCCACAAAATTGTGCAAATTACATTACCATGCTTCTTGTTATTTCCTGGTTGATATGGTGCTGCCACTGTTTGAAATTGATTGATCTGCTCAAGGTTGGTGTTATGTGCAAGATCCCATTTAAGTTTTTAAGAGACCTTGAAAGCCAAATTTTCAGGACCTGTCTAGACAGGATTTTCCCTGTCTCTGTGACTTTCCCCAGAGTACTAAATTATCATAAAGAAAAGCAATAGTACAGTAGTACTTTAAGTTCTGGACCAAATGAACATATTATAATTAGCCTCAATCATACATGTAATCGAAGGAGTCTTGCACGACGAAAGCTTTGAATTACTTATTTGTCTAATAGTAATAGTGCAATACCTGAACATGATTTGGATCAAGCAAAAAGCACTGGACTGAATTTGTGGTTGTGGCAATGAAAGTCTTGCCATGTTAAGCTTATTGATGGGAACCCAACCAGGGTGCTGAATGTATAGATTGTGATCTCTTAACAGCATAGGATTTTATTTGGTGATAAAGTTAAAGTATTAGTTGTCCACTCTTGGCATGATGTGTAATCAAAAGAGATAAAAGTTAACCTAAGGAATTTGAATTAGCTTGTTACCTAGTGCTTCTTTTGTAATTTATTTAGGTGGACCTACCAAATTAAGGACACTGAGTGAAGTTGTACTTGCTTGACTCTCTTATCTGCACTCAACAGCCTAAGGAAGGATCCTAAGTTCTGCACAATCAAGATGTACAAGCTAAGCATTTGAGCCATAAAATGTTTGTATATGCTAAGGTTCTCTCTTTGCTTTATATTCATGAGAAAATATAGGTGGTAATGCATGAAGCCTACAATTTTCAAATGGATGCTTATTTTGTGTAGTTGATGCCATTATGAACATTTTTGGATGGATTTTCAGAAAACTGTGTAATGCAGGATGAACGGTTTGACGGGGCTAAGGATGCAAAAGATATTCAAAGCTCTTGTTCCTGAATCTGTAAGCAATGAGGCTCGCTATTTGGTGGAATACTGTTGTTTCAGGTTTTTGTCCAGGGATTCTTCTGAGATTCATCCTTCCCTCAAGGTTTATACTCAGTGTATTCAGATTCAAGCTTTCTTTAGTATATTCGGATAAATGCTCATCATATATTCCTTTTGCTTGTAGAAGTCCATTTAGTTTGAAATGGTGAACAAATCAGCAATCATCTACTACTTCCGTCAGTCCATCCTTCACATGTTGTTTAAAAGTCAGCTGCTTCCCAAACAGTGCTTGATTCTACTTTGTTCTTTCTTGTTGTTGTTTTTTGTTTTCTTTCCCTAATATTAATATAATTTAAAAAGTTTATAAAATTTTCCCTTGAGTCATTATCATCTAACCCATAAGGTCTGAAAGGCATTTGTGGTACGGGGTGGATTGAAAGTTAGCCCAACAAGTTGGCCAACTTCTAAATTGTAAGCTATATTAATGTTAAATAGTTTCAAAACTGTCAGTAAACAAGGGAAACAAGTCAATTCGAACAAGAAATAGAGTGACTGAAAAGTCTAAAAGTACATATAATTAAGGGAAAACCTCTCTCCTTCTACACGAATACATGTGTGACATACGAGGTTCATTGTCTTTTAACTATTTCTTTATTTAGAATCTATCTTTCAGTTTTATTTACTGTTCCTGTTTTGGTTGTTATTTTCTCCTGCGTATCTTGGAAGGAGACTCAGTGACTCAACTAATATCTGGCATTTGTGTCTCCTATGAAAGGAACCTGCATTCAGGAGACTTATTTTTGTAACCATGCTTGCATGGGAGCAGCCGTATAGCAATGGAAAGGATTCCCAAGCTAAGACTTCAGAGAGAAACTCAATGAAGGTTTATTCTATACAGGCTGTTCTCATTGTATGAAAAGCTGCTATTTCCTGTTGTCATTGGCTGTTTTAGGACTTAAAATGTTTTATTTGAGTTTGACGCATCAGACCTTCTTATGATACTCAATCAGCAGTTCATGGGTGACTGCATCAGGTTTTCTGTGGTGGTGATTAAAGATGGATTGAACTCAACAGTCTTGAATTTCACTGCAAAAGTTTCAATCCCAGAATAAGAAAATGATGCTGAATTTGAGATTTCTTCTTATGTTGTGAGGATCTGTGTATGATCATGATTCTTGTTGACATACGTCATCTAACAAAATAGATTGCTTTTAGTCCAACTGCTAGCATGCAATTAAGCATTATTGCAACTTATGGAGTACTGCTATGTTTACCTCTGGGATAAGGCAATGAGTTCTTTCTCTTAACCTCTAAAGAAAAAAGGACGATCTGCACTCAAGTTAAATTCCCTGGTGCGTCTTGAAGGAAACCTTTCTAATCATCTCAACTACTCAAGTTGTGAGTAGATATTTATACACTTTTAACATCTCTACTTTAATGCAGTAAGAACTAGAGCTGTTGTAATATAATGTTTCTACTTGAGTGAAAATGAGTGAGTGAAATAACTTCAAGTTTATTTAATTTCTCACACTCAAGTCAAAGTGATTTTGACCTGAACTTTATATTAAGTTTTTCATTTCATGTCATCTGCGCTTGGACAGATAAATTTATGATATGATCTTTTCGAGTCTACCTAAATATTGCATATCCATCTGTGGCAAATTGCTTAGAGTAATATTAGGGTACATTATTAACATTGGTATTCATCTTAAATATTGTGATATGACCACTATACTTGTTTAATTTCACTGGTTTATTAGAAGTTAAAACTTCAAAGATTCTTTGTTGAAACTTGTAGGGGAAGCTGGTAGGAGAAGAGGCTTTTATTCGTATTGCTCCTGCTGTTTCTGGTGTGGCTGACTGGTCTACAGCATATAACCTTTTCAAAGCTCTTGCTGGTGGTGAACAAGGCATCTCATATGGCATATGGTCTACTTACATTGTTGAACTTCTTAAGTGAGCATGATTCACACATACCCTCCAATTTTGAAAATCATCCATCAAAATTTTTGAATCCTGCAAGAGAATGAAATGTTTGAATCTGGATATGCTCAATTATAAATTTGACAAAAAGATCAAACCATTGTGTTGATCTGAATTCCTTGTTAGTCTTGTTTTAAAAAGCTTCTTGTGATAGAAATTGTTATGGCAGTTAACAGAAATATGCTTTTATATAAGCTACACATTATCTAATTCAAATATGTGACCGGTACAACTAAAACTCTATCACCTGTTCATGTTGTAAATCCAAAAGAGGGTCCAGTATATTTGTGCTTTTGTTTTTCAGGTTGCTTTTGTGGGTGTGTTTTCGATGTTATTTCTTTTGGGGCAGTAATCCTGTATGGAATATAAAAAGTACCGCACAGTTCTATCATATCATTTTAGGTACACTTAGAGATGAAATATGAAAAGACCTAGCTAGGCTGCCATGGAGATGAAATAAAGAATGGTAACTCTTGAAGCCAAGAGACATTGGGACTTTCATGGGCTTGTTACGTAGAATTGAGTCATTTGGCATATCCTGCTACACCTGAGGCTTGGAGTTGATTAACCACATGACTCGTGCATCCTAAAAGTAAAGAAGAGCTGAATGAATTTGCTTATGACCTATATGGACAGAGCTATAGTTCATGTCATATTCATGAATTGTTTCAGTGTATGTTTTATGGGTGCAGTGGGATATTTGTCATGCTTTGAAGTATATTCTAATAACCTGTGCTTATTGAAAGTTCCAGAATGCTTTTCACCTTATCTTTTGTTTATTTTATAGAGTGCATGAGGGAAGGAAATCTTGCAAGTCTCAAGAAGTCCCCCATCATTATGGAGAGGTAGCCCTTTGCCTTGGTTCGAGCAGGAAACCACCTGTATTGAAGTGGGAAAACAACATAGCATGGCCTGGAAAACTCACATTAACTGAGAAGGCACTCTACTTTGAGGTATGTGTAATGAAGATGTTTGCACAATATGGAGCTTAAATATATCCAAGAATTTTCTATAGATGCTTGCACAGTTTGTTATCTTATATCTCTCCCTGTTTGATGTTTACCTCTTATATAATTTATTTTACCTTGTAGAAAATGGGCTTGCGGGGGAAAATGGATGCAATTAGATTGGATCTTACAAGAGATCACTCACATGTGGAGAAAACAAGGGTTGGCCCTTTGGGATCCGATCTCTTTGATTCTGCAATATCAGTTACCTCCGGTCCGCAGTGAGTAAGCTTCTTCAATCCTTCCAAGAACATACTTCAGTAATTGATGCTGTCCAGGCTCACTATCATTATAAAGTTAAATAATTTATTTAATGCCACAGATGATATTTAATGGAAAACCATTTCTTCGCCATGTTATGGACAATGATGATTTGTAGTCACTCTTCTTATTTGTTAAAAGTGTTTTTGAAGTTTCTGAATGTAATCACTGTAAGGTGTAATATTTGATGTAGGCCTTACATGGTCTGCTTAAGCATAAACTTCTGGATCAGCTCTAACAGAATTAATAAGCATAAGCTATTCTAGAAAGCACATTGAGGTTTCTTTTTTATGCCAATTCTTTTATTACGTTAAAATAAATTAGTATGCTTTAGAACTGCTTTGGCTTGAAAAGGTCTAGAATCAGTGTGGGTAAGCAAATGAGAACTGGCCCACAATGGATATAGAGTACTCTGGTACCAGTTCAATTGTTAGTGCTCAAATTCTCAAGCAAATTTATGAAACAGTTATTGTCTGCACTCACTCCAAAAAGAAAAAAACAGTAGACAGATGTATAGCATTTTGCTTCACAAATCATGGTAAGTAGAACTGTTTGTATGTTTTATTCAGTAAAGTTATTTCTTGCACAATTCTGATGAACTATCTATGATTGGGCAATTTATATTTTTCTGTGCATCTAATTAGATCGGATGCATGGATACTAGAATTCGTTGACCTGCGAAGTGAAATGAGGCGAGATGTCTGGCATGCTTCAATTAGTGAAGTTATTTCTGTACACAAGTTCATGGGAGAATTCGGACCAAGGGACAGTGACCAATCTGTTTCCAATGTATATGGCTCTCATAGAGGGAAGGCAAGGGCAATTGGTTATGCTATTAATGCTATTGCTAGACTTCAGGCTCTTCAGTTCATGCGGAAGCTCTTGGATGAGCCCATAAAACTTGTACCATTCTCTTACTTGCAAAATGCACCTTATGGTGATA
The DNA here is from genome assembly GCA_028571225.1 of Parsonsia alboflavescens. NCBI lineage: Eukaryota > Viridiplantae > Streptophyta > Magnoliopsida > Gentianales > Apocynaceae > Parsonsia > Parsonsia alboflavescens. Next base: position 5,840,603 of record JAOXNR010000029.1, on the reverse strand, counting down.
TTGTTCTGCAAACTTTTGCTGTCAATATCTGGGGTGGACCACTGATTTCAAATTCTAGAGAGGAAGGCTGTCAACTTGTTCAGCATGTAGATCCTGGACAGGAGGCATCAGAAAGCAGTACTCATGTTTTTGACATAGATGGAAGCGTTTATTTGCGGAAGTGGATGAGGTCTCCATCGTGGGCCTCTAGTGCTTCGCTGGCTTTCTGGAAGAATTCTTCAGTGAGAAATGGACTAGTGCTCAGCAAGAATCTTGTTGTTGCTGATATGACATTGGTGGAAAAGGCAGCAGTTACATGCAGAGATAAATGCAGCGTAGCTGAGAAAACACAAGCGACAATTGATGCTGCAATGATTGAAGGGATCCCAAGCAATATTGATCTTTTTAAGGTGGGATTTATCTTTCTGCTTTGTCTAGGAAATTCATAGTTAGATATCTTCTTGGGTCCATGATCAGTTACACTTTACAAGCTGTTGTCAGGTTATTAGAACTATGAGCATATTCTTTTTTGTTTTCATCATGATTTCCCTTATTCTGTGAGCTAGCCACAATAATACCAGTCTTCCTTTTGTTATATCTACGTCTTATCTAAACATTTTCATCTTGTCTTTGTCAGGAACTCGTGCTTCCCTTAACTATCATTGGCAAAAGTTTTGAAAGACTTAGACGCTGGGAGGAGCCCATTGTGACTGCTTCTTTTCTTGTAGTTTCATATGCAATTATCTTCAGGTAAAAAATGGTTATGTTATTGGAGATCTTTTAATGATTCCTATGTCTGATTTTATACCTCTTTTGATAGTTTTAAGTTTATTATGAAAGTAATTAACATAAAGTGTATCTTTCTGCACTTGAATTATGTCCTCTTGATGGTTTAGTTACTGTCTTGGTTAAACTTCTCATCAAAATTATTCATTAGAATAATAATTTATTAGAAAATGGTGTTATCATATACACCAGAAGTTTAGTTGTTTCATATCTTAAAACTAAAAGCACATGCTTATGTTGTTGGAATTTGGCTCTCTTCATATCAAGTCAAAGCTATATACCTAAACCGTCTCATGCTCAAAACTATTTCATTGCACAGAACCTTTGTGGTTCAGATGTATTTAACAGTGAACTTGTTATGCCATTTCTTGAAGATTGATTCCAAGAAACACTGCTATTTGTTTTGATCAGAAACATGCTCCAGTATCTACTGCCGATGTCTTTCATGATCTTGGCTGCTGTTTTGCTATTATTGAAGGGCCTGAAAGAACAAGGTAGACTTGGAAGATTTTTTGGAAAAGTTACCATACATGATCAGCCACCTTCAAATACAATCCAAAAAATTATTGCTCTTAAGCAGGCCATGCGTGAAGTGGAAAAATATATGCAAGACCTTAATATATCACTGCTCAAAGTCCGAACAATTATTCTTGCCGGCCAACCTCAGGTATCCGGGTCATGGACTTGTCATGTCTTATGATGTCTAGTATGAAGTTTGGTAATGCTATAATTCCTTATTATTTTTCAGACAGTTTTAATAGCTGCTTGATAAATATGGTGAAAGAAAAATGTCGTCATTTTTCTTTTACCATTCTTGATGGCTTGATCCTTTACTTTATGTTCACCAATTTGAATTGAACAAATTTTCCAGGTTACCACAGAGGTTGCTGTGATTCTTCTTCTAAGTGGAACGGCTCTGCTCCTTGTTCCATTCAAGTACATTCTTGCATTTCTTCTTTTTGATATGTTTACAAGGGAGTTGGAGCTACGGAGGGAAATGGTTTTAACATTTATGCGCCTAATAAAGGAGCGATGGGACTCTGTGCCAGCGGCCCCTGTTGTTGTATTACCATATGAGGCAGATGATTCTGAGCCATCAAAGCAGAATAAGAAAATGATTAAATCAGAAAGCACTCAGAGCGAGGGATAGTCTTAGATGATTTACATTGCAGAAATGGTGTCAGGTTAAAGATGTTAAGATGTCGAGAGTATCGTCATGCAGGGTGGACTGGAGAGATTATTGTTCGGTAGCCTTTGAAAGCCAAGATATTTATCTCTACTTGGGTTGTAAACCTACAATTTTTTCTCCTAATGCAGCAACAAAGCAGCAGAACAATCGGAAAGGTCAGAGTATCTTTAGAACCCTTTCAGATCTTTGCTGTAGATCTCTGTTGATATGGCAAACTTGCCTTCTCTGCACACGGTACAGTCTCTTTATTTTTCTTTAGAATCTATCATAATGTACATGTAAATAATTGCATCCTCACTGTTAGGATTCATGAGCTTTGTAAAATAGGAACTGAATAACTACCACAAAATTTCGTTGAGAAACTTGTTTTAAGTGCTGAATCATTTGACCTTCAATTGAATCTCTGAGAAACTTTGGCGTACAGAATATTAGCTCTTCACCTTTGTTCCAAACATTCTTTTAGCTTCTTGATGGTTGTTACCTCTTTGTTTGCAAGCACAATGGTGTTTAATGTTTTCTTCTCAATTGATTTGGAATGTTACTCCGAAGCAATCATGAAATTATCCAAACAAAAGAAAAAAAAAAAAAAGAATAAAGGAAAAAAGAAAAATCACTATCAGTACATCAAAAAAATCCTTATCAGGATATAACTCGTAAGTTAATGGCTGCTGGCAGTACTAGCAGCAAGATTTGCCATGCTTTCAGGGATGAGCTTATGCCCTTTGATCCATTACATGAAAGCTTCCCGTCATGATATGTGCATTGAGTTTGATTCCTGCAGTCATAAAGAAACAATTTAGAAATAGATGAATGAAATTTCTGTGTTTACTTGTGAATTGTGAATGAACTGTTTCCAGTTTCCTATTTCCTGAGATCAGTTCTTGAAAGGTTTTGTTGGGGGATACCTGGATGAGCAAAATGATACTATGTAATCTGCAGCAGAACAGGTTGTCATTGATTCAGCATCAAAGGGAAAGCTAGCAGCTGCAGGACATGCAGTTTTGAAGCTTCTTGAATAGTTTGTTGGCATACATGTCAAGGAAGTAGAGAATGCCCCTCTGCAGCAGGATTCATCTGTATTGAATACGTTACAGGCACTGTTGCAGGCAATGGTTTTTCCATTAGTATTGACAAGAAGTTCTTTTGGACAATTGGTTTTCAAATCACTGTCACAACCTGCAGTGCTGCAATTCCCTTTCCCAGAAAGTGGTTTTACAACAATAGGTAAATTGAAGCCTTCAACAAGGCTAACATCATAGAAATCAGTTTGGCCAAAGGCAAACTGAGCAATTGAAGCAGGTGGTTGCCCTGGACTCCCACATTTGATGCTTCCTCCACAGTCACCTGTTTGACAGGTACCAGTGCCGTTCTTATCAAAATTACAACCGGTTCTTCCCCATATCCTGCCATTCCACCCTGGTGGAGCTGAAAATACAGCCGATTGGCCCGGTTTCAGAGTGAAACCATCACCAATGTTGCTGTTATTATCTAGTCCTACGTTGCTATTTGGTGCAATTCCAGGCCAAATTGTCTCATTGCAGTTATTGACAATGGTTAGATTTGTAGACTCAGCAAACAGAAACCCTGTTCAGCTACAAAACAAAAACTTCAGTAATCATCAAGAAAGTACCACAAATTTAACAAACGACAAAACCCCAGAAATCCCAACATTATAAAACCACAGTTCCTCAACTTCAAACCAAGCATATATATGAAGAAGAAGGAACTTGCCTGATGCAAGAAGAAGCAAGGGAACCAGGGCTCTGGAAAGGGTATTACTAGTAAGGAATGCCATGTATCACTCCACTTCTACCAACTCTAAGATGGGTACTGACACAACTTGGAAGAAATCACATTTATATGACTAAAAGTGGATATAGGGAATGGAAGAATACGTGTTGGGAGAGTGTATTTTGAAGCTGTTGCAAGCTTGAAATTCTTGCTTCCTTCCTTCTCTCGTAATCAAGCGATTCCTTCCTTACATCCAGCATTTTCCACCCAAATTCTCTTTCACTCTTCTTTTATCCTCCTTTCTTTTGTGTTAGAGTTTGCTGCAAGACTCATTTTCTTGACAATTTTACACCCATAAAAAACCCTGTTGTGAGGGTAAATCTTTTAGCCATTTAGGTATCAAAGGAGTGGAAAAGGCAGGGCCTTGATTTGCCCCAGGCAAGCTTTGGAAACTTCTACAAAAATAGGAAGAACAGGACAGAGAATGTGCATGAGAAAGTCTTCCTTCTGCAAAAAATTTTTCCGGATATTATTGGCTGCGAGTTAAAAGATCCTCACTTTGTAATTTATCACAAAAAATGGCCATCCCATTTATTTGTCCACTTTGAAAAGAAATATATCCCAAAATTTAAAAAATTCTTGGAAAAAAACCCAACTATTTTTTTTTTACTTTAATTATTAAAACTTTTAAATAGTTTAAACAAATCGATTAGAAGAGTATTCTAATCAAATTACTTTAAAATTATTACCGAATAATTATTTACTTTAAAGTAATTAATAAAAGGACGGAGTGAGTCAGAATAACCACATGCACAAGTAAGTGCTATTCCTTCGTTGCTAAAAATAAAAACACCTTGTATGCATATAATTTAGTAAAACCATTAATTAGAGTTGTCAATTAGAGCTGATCCGATCCAACCTGACCATTCCAAAGGTCAAGAAATTTTATGGATCGAGACGAATCGATCCCATTTTCTGAATGACTATCAACATCCTAATCCAGTTTAATCCTATAAGGATCAAAGGTCAGGTTGGATCAGCCATTTATGTTTTTTATTTAATTTTAAAAATATTTAAAATAAAACAATTCAATTTTTACATTACTTTTTAAAAAATTACAAAAAAAAGTAAAAAAAATGAATATAAAATTAGAGAAAAATATAGAAAATGGTATACAAACCAAACATAAAAATGAAAAACTTAATTTCAGTATTTAATGCTCATTACAATCCAAAAAAAAAAAATTAGATGGCAATTGTGTAAGAAAAAAAACCAAAATTCTTTCTAAAAATAGAAAAAAGAAGTCAAACGAGATAATCAAATACTAGAAAATAGATAATAAAAATTATAAAATATATATATTTTTCATATCTTTAACACCAATACTCGACCTATCCCTCTCTAAATCATTATCAATCTTTGACCCTTGAGGACAGATAAAATACCTTTATTACAATTGAAATTAGATTTTTTAAATCCAATCTTTAGAAATGGGGGTAGGGGAGAGGGGCGGGTGGGGCATGGTGCCTACCCAGTTTGACTGCTCTGTCATGAATGGAGTGAACACATGTCATCACGACTGTTTAACCATATTCTTATTCTTATCCCCACCCACATCGTCCTTTCTCTTCTTGGCATAATTCTTGGAATGAAAATCAAAGAAAAGTGCCAAAAGCGACGCATTGAAGACGGCATTGAAGCACCAACCCAGAATCCCAGAACATCCGGCCGATTCACTAAAATGGTAGTACAGCATCAAACCCGAGATCACAAAGCTGAAAACGAACTGGATAATCTGACAGTCCGTCACCAATCTCTTCCAACGCGGACGGCGCCCCACGGTGGATAACAAGTAGTAAGCGTACATCAGAACATGAACGGAAGCGTTAGTGACGAGAGCCACCGGGAACAGAGTCTGCGAAGTCGATAGCCATAGATAACACATTATAAGAACCACCGAGTGGTGGTAGACGTGGAGGAATGAGAGCCTTCTAGAGCGGGATTCACTGAGAAGAATTAGAATTGTGTCTATGAATTCGAGAATTTTGGACAAGTAGAAAATGTATGCCCAGAAAAATGTTGGTCCTCGTGGAGGGATTTGATTGGTGGGGAAGCAGACGGCCCATTTCCAGTCATTTTGGGGCATTTGGGAAATTGTGGATAGCGTGCAACCCACGGCCATGACGAGGGAGAGAAGACAAAGGTAGAGGTTGTGTGCGGCGGTGATGAGTCGGAGGACGGTGGGGTGGAGGCTGGGAAGAAGTGGAAAGCGGTGGAAAGTGAAAGTGAGAATTAAGTAAGTTAGGACTGTGAGAGTGAGGAAGAGTGGTGAGGAGCCATATGTGTGTTCTTGGTTCCATTCAAATCCACTGATGGTTGGATGCTCCACAAGCCAGTAGTGGAGGGAGGAGTACAGGCCGTCCATCTTGCCACGCGCCGCCGTAGAGTTACAGCAGGATGGTGGCTCGTTGGAAAGAAAAGATAAGGGGAATTCTGTAATGGAAGCCACCACCAATGACCAAACCGTTCATTAAATCCTCAGAGCTTATATGATAATGGAGAATATTCAAGGGTGACCAAAACACCACGTCATCTTCACTTAAAATTTCCTTCAAGCCCAAACATTTAAGTTTAAAATATACTAATATGTAATAATGCTCAGTTTAAAACATTTATAATATATAAATTTTAAACTTTGACCCCAATTTAAAACTCCAAAAATAAATTTTAATTAAAAATTATATGAGATACAAGTAGGTTCGGAAGAAGAGATGCATTGGTACCTTAACCAGCACTTACATGGCAACACATGGGATAGCTGTTTGTAAGTAAAATAGAAAAACGAGTGTGGTGGGGGGAAGGGGAGAAGGGGGGGGTAGGGAATCACTCTCCTACGTGAAGAATTGCAATCCAGTCACTTATTTTCACCAGACATAGTCAGATCAAAATTGGCAAGTTACCAAAAAAAATTGGACACAACCAAAAATTTTCTCGATCATCTAATGTTTTGGTTCATTTCATCCCTGTTTTCTCCAGGAAGGGCTTCCACCAGAGAACCCCTTTTTATCCTCTTGTCACTGTTTATCAGAGTGTTCAACTCACTGCAAAACTGAAGCATTCTTGGCTACTGCTGAATATACTTGCTATACTCGTGCAACTTTTTTCCTGACGACTCTTTTCCTTCGAACCTTGGGTAAAGGTGCCTCTCCCTCGGATGTGGAGTTGTTCTGCCCTTGTTTAATGCCAAGCAATCCAAGCCCAGAAACAATTGCATTCTTGGATATGAACCACTTGGAAGATTGTTTATCCATGCTTTCTGATGGTCTGTTGTAAGCTTTCAAGAGATCTGACTCGGCCAGTGGATCTACCTCCACCCCTAGCCAGGCCCTCCTTGATGTTTCTCCTAATTGCATATTCAAGACCCTGTACACATTCTAATTGGCAGTTAATGGCGAATTTCAGGTGTAAAGCAAAATATTCCTAACTCAAAAGCAGGAGAAGATAATTAATTTGAGAGGAGGAAAAAAGTTTTAGAACATAAAAACCAGTTCAATGATAACAAATGAATATATAAAATCTAACTAAAACATCCTATCAAGACTTTACGATAACAATTGGAATTCAATCTCAGGAACAAAGATCTATGGATCATACAAAAGATAATTGAAGTTCTCCAAGATGCCAAAAATGAAAAAAAGACAGTCAACCTTAACTTGAATTAAGCAGGAAAAAATTAATCATAATGAGCAAGATTAAGATATTAGACTAGATGAGGCACAAATCCTTTACACATAACAGAAAGCAAACCCAAGCACACGGTGAAAACAAACCTTAATACTGTGCTGAAGAACAGAGTGACTCCGATAACATCAAAATAGTTGCCAATGCCTCTGTCAAATCCACACAACAACTGGTACCGCAGATTTGCATATAGACCAAGGAAGGCTCCATAACCAAGTGCATTAGTGCTGATGGATGGGATAGTTACAGATAACCTGCAAAATGATAAATGCAATTTACAACTAAACATAGATTGATTACAAAATTGTTGAAGCAAAATATATTATCTTCGGCTACCTGCCCTCCTTCTTGCCAGCAGCAAGATTTGATACTGAACCTTGCACAGCTCCTGCAGTTAATCCAACCATGCACAACTCTGCTGCCTTGTAGAAGAAAGACTGAATCCGCTTTTGCAAGTCGAATTCTCGAAGTGGGTAGCTCTTTTCAAAGATATTGTTGGGAAGCTTTTGAAGGGTATTTTGCAAATCGAAGCGAAATGTGTTACCATAGGAACGACAAGGAGCAAGTGACCAGACAACAACAGCATTGCATGCAGTGACTGTAAGCACATTAATGAGGGCAAGATCCCATTCTTGTTTTATCCTAAGCAAAACATAACAATGAATATTTGTGAGATATTGAAACTGAAACTTGCACGAGGTTAAATTCCATGACACTGTCAGAGCAAATGATACCTCTCCTTCCGATTTTTTATCTCCCACCAAACAGAGCAACCAATTGTAGTTGCTTGTTCTAGAAGCAGCTTATAGAGAAATGATGGATCTGCAATCATCCTGGCAAGCAAATACGACATACAATAAGTGCTTCCTCGTAAGAGCATCTAGTTCCCAACTAAACAATAATTAAAAAGAGGAAACGGTTTTTTCCCAAAAACTATTGAAACACAAGTAAGATAAAATACACCATAAAGATGCTATGGGACCTTCATATTGAAAGATGTCATCAAAATGTAAATATTCTGTCCCCAAAAGGATACTGCACATTCTTAACTCAGACTTGGGATATACTGGCTTTTACCTTTGTTTATAAAATCATTCACTTACCGGTTATGATATTACAATGCATATCCAAAAACAATAAATATGAGGATTATAAAAACAAAAAAAATAAAACAGACAAGACTTACACTTTATCCCATTCTTTTTGGTCAGTTACACTTTTAAAGCCATCCTAGACCTCAAAGCCTATGGATAGCAGAGGAATTGGTATAAGGGTCGGAAGTCAACTAGATCAGCAAATTTTATAATCAACACCACAATGCATACCTAACCACTATAATCATGCTATGATCCTAGTCACTTTCTTTGTTAACTCAGCATACACAATATCCAAGTTTCAAATCTCTCAAAAAAACACACTTGAATTTCAAAAGCTTAGATTTCTCCTACATTTCCAAAAAAATAAATTTGCCTCCAGTAAGAACTTAGCTAGTGTTTCAATATTTCCAGAACTACTTTTAATGTTAATTCTTGGAAGTACTAACTGACTTGATGCCTGTTTCATCTTAATAAGAACACATGAACCATTAACACAACCCATTAAAGAATCTGCTGAACAGTAAGGAAAGATATTAAAAACAAGATCTTTTTTTTCCTGGTGTCATTTTCTAGAATCCCTTTCTGTTTTCAAAAGCTTAGATTTCAACTACATTTCCAAAAAAATAAATTTGCCTCCAGTAAGAACTTAGCTAGTGTTTCAATATTGCCAGAACTACTTTTAATGTTAATTCTTGGAAGTTCTAACTGACTTGATGCCTGTTTCATCTTAATAAGAACACATGAACCATTAACGCAACCCATTAAAGAATCTGCTGATCACTAAGGAAAGATACTAAAAACAAGATTTTTTTTTTTTCCTGTTGTCATTTTCTAGAATCCCTTTCTGTTTTTTTATTTTCGCTTCTCCTTTCCCATATATTTCATCAAGTAAAGAATCCTCTCAAGCATACAGATCGCTTTCACCAGTAAATTGCAACTTGGGGAAAATAGGGTGCAAGATGGAAAATAAAATGATTCTTCAGTGCACAGTCAATGCACATTGTTTCTTTCCAATAAGTGGTAGAATGGAGAAGATTGTGATTTTCTTTACTAAGTTCATGGGCACTATCAATTAACAAGTAGTGAAGGCTTCAACTGCAGGCAGTGTTGTCCATCAAATTAAGAGTCCAAAAAGAACTTGCATTTGTCCATGATAAGAAGCTATGGATTTACCTGCCAATAAATGCTCTAGATAGTCCTTCAGGGAGTGCTCTAGAAATGAACCTAGTAGTTGTAGGTCGGGCATTTATAGCTAAAAATCTCACCATCTGAGCAGAACTGACAAGACCCTGAATGGAACAAAATATCAATGTCCATGCCAAGACTAAACCAGCAAATATTCATAAGAAATATGATTTACCATTTCATAAGCTTGACGTAATCCAGTAGGTAAATCCATCATTGTCCTCTGCCACTCATTTAGGACAGCATCGACAAATTTTCGATCAAACAACTGCCATTAAATACAAATCATTTCCTCATTGTATTATCTATAAAACATGCTTAAAAAGAGATCAATGCAATTCACATTCGTTTCAAAACATTTTTACCTCCTCAAGAATTAATCGTCTCCTAAAAAGTCCACCCTCATCCCCCTCATCACCATCGTCGAAGTCATCAAAATAAGAATCATCATCACCGCCATCATCGCCGCCATCACCACCACCATGATTAATTTTCTTTCCAATATCACCACCACCTCCACCAGTTGAGAGCTGCCAGATACCAGGAGTTTGCCAAATTTCATAAAGGGGATTTCAAACAACAAAAGGGAGGGGAGAAAATGTAAAAAGCCAGTGCCAATGCAAAGATAATTTCAAAAGCATGAACCAAGCAGACAGTCTACCATGATCATTTACCAAAAGGGCAATCAATGGCATCGAACAGAATATCCGGACAAATTTTGCAACAAAAAGCCTTAAGGCTCAACAAGAATTTACCCAGATAGTAAAACAAAAACTTTCTGTCTGGTGTCTTGAAAGAAAGATTTTTTCCAGTCCACTTATCATGATTGGATCTCACAGTTCTTGCAAAGAGCTTGACACTCTATTTGCAATTGCACTTGATAATTGCAAAGAAAATGAAAGCAATTGCACTTGATAATTGCAATAAGACATGAAGTAGAAGGCTTTCATCTGAAATTGACACTCATTCATAAATAAGCCATTCATTCTCTGTAATTTATCGAAAATATCTTTGATTAAAATCTTTGTGGAGCCACCAATTTAAAAGCCTTAGCATCTGGTTCTTCTAATTTAGACACCCCCTACCAACTTCATGAAGACAGACAACTAATTTGAACCAGTTCGAGCTCTTACAAGAATCATTATCCAGAATCAGAAAGAAATATGTCAAACAACTAGCAACAACTGGACACATAGGCTTCATGACGATTACAAACAAACTATTAAAATGAGTAGGAGTATGTAGTCAACAGGCAGCCAGACAGCATAGAAAAAGTTACGGAATAAAAACGAAGGAGAAGAAAATACTAAGAGGGAACAAACCTCAGGGCTAGACGTAGTCTGCTTCTGCGACATGTCAAGCTTGGATTTTTCCAAAGTAACGGCACCAAAAGCACCATACTCTTTCTTCATAACCGGACCATACATCACCGGAGCCGAAGAAGAAGAAGGAGCTCCCGAAGACGACGGAGAATCCGAAGACGGTGAAGCTTGAAAACATCGTTCCAACCCTGCAACAGCCTCTCTACCATCCACAGCCTGCGACAACGACGCTCTAACAACAAGCAGAGGCTTCCGGAGCCTAGCAGGCAGCGACGGCGACCGGTACAGACTAGTGGTAGAGGGTAAAGATGTAATTCTGGACGATAAGGTTTCGGTGGATGGAATTATAGGAATGATTTGAGCAGTTTGGAAAGTTGTGTGAGACATTTTTAGCAATTTCTTGTATGGTTGATTTCAGAAGTTTTTTCTCACGGAGGTATAATCATGGAGAATATTTTGGGGGAAAATTTCCAGTTCTTCCCTCTCAGAGAGTGGAGAGGAAGAGAGAGAGAAAAAAGGGAATCGGGGACGGGGGAGAAGTCGGGATTTTGATGGAGACTGTGGATTGGCGAGAAACCCAATCCAAATTCTGAGTCAGCTCGATGGGGATGATTTTATGGGACGCGTTGAGTTAACTCGGCAGCCGTTTGAGTTGGGTTTGACTAAGTACTCGAAGGGGCGAAGTAACTTTGAAGGGATAATTCAAGCTTTAGTTCCAAATATATCACGGTTGTAATTTTGCCCTTTTTGAAAAAAAAATTTCTAGATAGTCATATATATTATGGTTGGTAATTTTGGTTTTTATTTTTTAAAAAAAAATTTTAAATCCCCAAATATATTACAGTTGATTACTTTAGTCCCTATTTGTTAAGAAAAAAAATTTAGGTCCCTATATATATTATTTGACTGCAACTTTGATCCTTTTACTCATTTAATAGATCCGGAATCACCCATCTGAGTCTTGTCTCCAATTTGTTCATAGACAAATTAGATATTTCACTCCCCTTTTTTATTTAACTAAAGATTAATTCATCCAATTTTTCTTAATTTCTCCAATAATTTTTCTTGATTTCGATTGCAAAATTGGAAGAAATTATTAAATCCGGCACATTTGGGGGAATTAATTCTTAATTAAACAAAAGAAGGGAATAAAATATCTAATTTGCCCCGAAAAAAAATTGGAGATAAGGCTCAGACAGACAGCTAAGGTGGTTTTTTTCAGTAAATGAGAAAAAGGACTAAAGTTGCAATCCGTAATATATTTTAGGACCTAAAATTTTTTTTTTTTTTAACAAAAAAATAGGAATCAAAGTTACCAACCGTAATATATTTGGGGATTTAAAAAATTTGAGGAACAAAGTTACAATTGTAATATATTTAGGGACTTAAGGTGCCAAACTTTGGAGTGACGGAAGTAAGTTTTATTTATTTATATTTTATTTTTTATTATTAAAACAGGATTCAAAATTTAAAAATAAATTCAAACTTTATCACAACCTTTTAAAAATTATCTTTAAAACTTAGTTTCATGTATGTGTTATGATCTTTTGAAAAGATTTAAAAAATGTTTTATTATCTATATTTAAAGTAGTACAGCGTATATAATCTCTTGTAATTATTAAACTATTTTATATTCAATGAATATATAAATTATTAATCTTTAAAAAATTTTAAAATGAAATTAAACTTGAAAGTCACAAGGATTGATAACCTTTTGATAGAGTCGTGTCCATTATAACTTATTGTTTTTATTAACTTTGGATTAATTAGTAGTTACACGTCTTATTTGATTCTTCTTGACATCTTATTATGAAAAATGCCCATGCGATTTGCACTTATTTTTCTTTCTAGATTGCACATGTCATAAATGCTAATGATTTATTCATTCGTCATCATTTATAAGTCATTGATAGTCATTTTATAAAAATAAAGAAAATTTTAAATCTCTTTTATGCATGATTTGAAAGGAGAAAGGAGTTTTGAAAAGAGAGAGATAGATAATTCAGATATAAATAATAAGGAAAAATATAGTCAAATATCTACTAAATTAATAATAGTGACTTATAATTAGTTCTAATAGTGGAAGTATATCATAACTAGACCAAATATAATTCAATTTCTCAACTTCGACACAAATAACGATTTTATCAACGATTTCAATTTCAATTCAATTATTCAAATATAAAAATTTACTGAATTTGTTTTACCAATTATGCAAGTCTCCTTTCAAATTTGATAAAATATTAGGATTATTTGATTTTAGATGGATGGATGCAACTAGATTCAATTTGGTTCAGCTTTGTACACCAAATAAATTAAAAATTAAAGAAAAATTTACATCATAAATAGATCAATGATACACTGATTAATTAACAACTCATCGTAATCTATTAATCTCTTTAAGTTAGTAGAAATTGTACTAGTTCAAGATTACTAAACTAGGAAGCTCTTAATGTAATAATTTATATAGTATTTACTTTTATTATGATAATAGAGTTTAAATAAATATTAGTTAATACAAATAAATAATACTCCCTTTATCACTAAATATAGGTCATTTTAATTAACTTTTCTTTTCACTAATTATAAATCATCATTGTTAGTTAATTAAATATTTGAAGATATATTTTTTTATTTATATTCATAAAATAGTGTTTAGATTTTCGCAAGGGTAATTAAAGGGCATTTTAAGGAGAAAAAAAATTATCTTAACTTTTACAAAATGACGATCAGTGACTTGTATTCCCTCCATCACTAAATATAAATCATTTTAACTAACTTTTCTTGTTACTAATTATAAGTCATTGTTATTAGTCTAATGTTTAAATTTTTGAAATGATAATAAGAGGATTTTTTTAAAGGAAAAAAAAAAAAAACCTTAAAGTAAAAGAATTTTTTTAATTAAACTTACCTCTTCCTTCCCTTCCATTTTTCCCTCTCTAGAAAGGTAACAATTAGAAATATTTACACTTATCTTCTATTGCTTTCTCTCTCATACTCTTTTTTTCTTCCTTTGGTAAGTTTTCTCTCCCATAATCCAAGCATACTGATATAATAAAAATTTAATGTACTACTAATTAAATATTGAATATTCTTAACGGAGCATACTTCATCCATTTAAAATTGAATATCTCATTTTTCGAAAGTTTTATTTTTTAAATTAATTAAAATTTTATTAAAAAAAAGAGAGATCCTGTAACTTAAAAATGAACTAATTCAAACTTTTTTTCTAAAATGTGTGAGAGTCAGGATGAAACATTTAAAAAGGAAACAATTGGAATCCCAATAGATAATGGGAAACTTGCATCCTTTCATACACATTCCTTCCTTTCAGTCACATGACAGAAGGATGGAGATCAAGCAAAGATAAACAGCAATTTTGGGTAACATCTTCCTTCACCAGAAGAGAAAATCTTTAATAATCTCACGGTGCAATTCCAAATAGCCATACTTTTCTTCCCTGTTCCTGTAACTTCCTTGTATAAAAACCACCAATTTTATCTGTCTCCTTCATCCCTCCAATCTGAATATATTTCTTTTCTGTATCGTATTCAAAATAAGCATGTCATCTTTTCCTCGTTCCCGGGTTGTTGTTAATGGAGTTCAAAGAATGAGAACTTACCATTACTACTGGTGTCGACAATGCCAGAGATCAATCAGGACCACCACGGCGAACCCATCTGAAATTATATGTCCTCGTTGTCTTGGTGAGCTTCGATTTGAGCTTGACATGACAAGATTTAGACCTCGGGCTGGTAGGCATGAACAAACACCAGCTGGTCGATTGTTGGACTCATTGGCCCTTATGCTGGATCCTTCACTGGGTTTGCAAGATCTTGATGGTACTCATCAGAGGCAACGGGCTCGTGTTATAATTCAATTTATAGGCCCTGATCAAGATCATCAGCCTTCTATTCCAAGGCAGAGGATAAGGAGGCAGCTAATTCCTGGTCCTGACCATGGAAATGTGGCACCTCTACCGGGAAATGCAAGGAGGGCTGCAGCTCTTGATCGTGATGAATTAGAGGAGTTGATCCAAGACCTGACTCAGAATGATAGGCCAGGGCCACCTCCAGCCTCCGTTTCAGCAATTGAATCGCTGCCGAAAGTTGTTCTTACGCAGAGTCATCTGGCTAATGATTCCCTCTGTCCTGTTTGTAAAGATGAGTTTGAGACTGGGGGAGAAGCCACAGAACTGCCCTGCAGACATTTCTATCATTCTGATTGTATTCTTCCATGGCTACACATTCATAATACTTGTCCAGTCTGTAGATATGAGCTGGAAGCTGGATCATTTTCATCAAACAACCATGTCCGAGAAGAAGAAGAACAAGCCGGTGAAGATTTCCACGATGAAGGAGACACAAGACGGTATCTTGACCGGAGATGGAGGCAGCTTTTCTCTGCATGGCCATTCAGTATATTCTCGAATTGGACCTACCGGTACTTGAGTTTTCTTGAAACTAGAAGAACTAATGGTGGACGAGGTCAGGTTAAACTCAGAACTACCATATCTCGTCTTTCTTTTTTATCATTATTTCAGCACTGAATAACATAACATGGCCTAACTTTGGCTTTCTCAGGATTCATGTCTTCTTGGTGGCGCTTTTGGGTCATTCCATAGCTTCTGTTTCCTGACTCTACACTTAATTACAGTAGCTTTCTTATTAACTCGTCTTTCAGGCAGGTATATTCAAGTTGAAAAATGATTCAAGAACAAAAAAAAACCAATAAATACTTGGACAAGAGAATCGATAAGTAGTTCAAGAATCAAAAATGTAAATTAAACAAATAAATCGACAAATAAAAAAATAAAAAAAGAGAAAGGTAAGGCTGGACTCAAACTGTTTATGGTCAAAGTACATGAAGAGTTACAACTGAGCAGGTATGAATACCCTCCAACCCTTATATTACAGCAAATCAAATGCATGTTTATTACTATTTGAAAGTTTATCTTATTACTCTTATTAAATTTTAGTTCCCATATATATATATATATATATATATATATATATATATACCTGTGAAGTACTGATTTTGTTATCTGTATCGGATTCAATCAAGGACCTGGAGACCGAGGGAAGGCTGATAGTCAAAATTGAATCAATCAGAACGAAAGGATGGAGCATTTCCGCTAACCAGATTGAATTTTGTGCTCCCAATGATAATGGAAGATCACATTCTTTGTAAATATATTTAATATATTATATTCTAAAAGGATAAATTAAATCGTAAGATATTGGATCAAATTTATTATTATTTTTTAAATTAAAAAAAAAAGTTAACCTTTAACTTTGATAATTAAAGATTTAACCGGTTTTGTATATATATAATACATTGACATAGAAATAGAAATATGCATAATACATATATACTATATTTTAGGCTCTCAACCATTTTCGATTTCTTAATTTATTTTCTTCAAAAATTAATTCTTATTTTCAGAAGAAAATAAAGTGAAATTTTGATAAACATTTTTTTAAATGTGGGCTTAATTACCAACCTAGAGAAGAAGGGATTTATATATACATTGTGTGTATAATTTGAAGAATAAAGTATCTTTTCATGCAGTAATTTTCTTTTACTTTAGTGGCTGATGCCATTACTATATAGTAGCAAATAAATATCGAACGCAGGGTTTAAATGTGAAAAATGCCAATAGAAGAATATAAGAATATAAATTATTTTTAATTGCCTTTATTTCTAAAGGTTAGGGTGAATAAACTTTCAATCACTTAAATTCTTAAGTTACCCTTCACATCCTAAGGATTCTCTTAAAAATTAGAAGAGATTAAATATATTTACAATGCTACTAATATCAATTTAGATATTAATTAATAAAAAATAAAAAATTTATTTATAATTTTAACTCATATCCAATTAAATTCTCACCTCTCTTGAGTAGGAAAATATTGTTAAAATAATTTAAAAATTAAATTAAATCTTGCTATCTTAATGATAAGTAGAATATTTTGGGATGAGAAGATCTCGAATGAATGGAATATCTCACTCCCAATCAACTGAAATATAATTTTGCGTTTTTCCTCTTCTCCGGTAACTTTTCAAACTTCCTCTTATTTTTGCTCCCCTTTAAAACTCACAAAATAGTTGTGAGTCATTTCTAATTTTAAAAAATAAATTTTCAAATATCTATTTTTTACTGAATATAATTCTTTAATAATGTGTGACTATGACTATGGTTTCGTGCTTTGTCCCCACTCCCTAGCGTAGTTCTCCAGTGATTATAGCTAACACCAGTCTCGGTATGGTGAAGTGATTAGCTGGCTATGGCTACACTTTCTGAAACAAGAAAGGAGAAAACTTTTGTAGAATCTACCTTGGAATCTGCTCTACTCAAGTGAATGGGAGTAGCTGCTGCTTGTGGGTATGCTGGGTCCAGGTTCCGTAGTGCCATTCAATCACGAATTCTTCCCCATTCCGATATCTCGGGTGGGTTCCACGACCACCCACCTCATCACTACCGCCGCTGCTCTTCGTCTTAGCAGCTTCCTCCGCCACCGTCTCCGACTACGGCTTCTCTTTCCTTCCTCCTCTTCCAAGGTAGAGATTCTGTGAAAACTTTAGTTGGGCGTGCATGGATAGAGTTGGAATTTTAGCTCTTATCCGTTTCTTCGATATTTTTAATCATCTGTTTTCTGAATATTTATGGTTCCTCCAGTGTTGATTCTTGATTAATTATACTATTCTTTATCTTAATCGTGTATAAACTTTGAATTCATAGTTTACTATTTATCAGAATTTGTTATATTGATACACGACATGTTTATTGTTTGTAGTTTGTTCAATCATGCCCTCAAATGCAGTTAGTAAAGACTTTGTTTTATGTTGGATAACAAGCTTTTTTAGCTTGCACAGAATACATGTACAGTAAATTTCTGACAAATCCTTTTTTGTCACTTGCAACTGAACCTGACATACAATTTTCAAAGTGTAGTAAAGACTAAAGATTAATGCTCTACGGATGAAAATCAATTTTCTAGTTTAGGTGCGTTATCAAGATTAGTCTAGAATAGTGAAATTGTTGATGTGTGATTTAGTATTGATCAAGAATTTGCTTTCCAAATGTTGAACAAGGGTGCATATGATGGGCATAATCTGGGTAAGGGTAAAAGAAAAGCAAAGTGTTTAAGATGTAATTGGTGAAAAAAAGGCTTGAGGAAATGTTAGTTCAGATTCATAATGGCTCTTGGTCTTTATTTTCATTTCATTTTTAAATTGTGTTTTCCACTTGCAAGAAAGAAATGAGTCAAATGACAGAATGGATGGTATCTGTTATTACAGACGTTATATAAGATATCCCTGACTTTCTTTTATGGTGAAATCCACCACGAAAGGCTTTGCAATGGGCATTCTCATCTCTGTATCACAGTTTGTCTTCATCTTATTTCTGATGTTATTGGAAACTGATGTTGCTATTTTGTATAGTATATATCTCATCTGGATCATCTGCTCCCCTGGAAAAGTGTGTGGCATGAAAATTCCTTCCAGCTTACAGGCTTTAATATCCTTCAATTGTCATATGACACCATCTCTTCCAAATGTATGAGTTTGTATTTCTTCAAAGGAAATGGGGATAAAAGCAATTCAAACAATCCAGGGAAGGGATCTAAAAGAGCCTTACTCAACAGAAGGAATTGGACTAATATACTCCTTGCAGTTAATATTGTGTGAGTCTTGCTTTTGCGAACTGATCAACTCAAGGCCTATATGTGTTGATATATATATTTCTGGTCATGTATATCTCAATCCTCATTTCCCTCCCATCTTTCTCTAAAAAAGGTGGGGAGCATAAGAAATAAATGTTCTAAATGAGAATAAACCTTAAAATTGTTTTCCCTATAAAGAAACATCTTGTTCTTATTCTGCAGGGTCTACATGGCACAATTTGCAACTCAAGGAAGGCTGTTATTTTGGGGTGCAAAGGTTAGAATTCATTCAGACATAAATTCAGTCTAAGAAAAAAATTATGCACATATTACTTGTGTAGTTAGCACTTTTCAAGCATCCAAATTAAATTTTTCTGTGATAACTTTTTCAAATTTCTTCTGCAGATTAATGGTCTCATTGACAAAGGACAGGTTTGGAGGCTAATCACGTCCTCATTGTTGCATGCAAATGTTGCACATCTGATGGTCTGTTTTGAATCTTAGATCTAAAAGTTTTTGTTTCAGAAGTCTTTCATTTTGATGGTTCTAAAGCAGATTGGAATTTTCAGGTTAATTGCTATTCTTTAAATTCCATTGGTCCTACCGTTGAGAATATTATTGGTCCCAAAAGATTTCTTGCTGTATATATGACCTCTGCAATCTCAAGTAAGATCTTGAACACCCTTTACTTGGATTATCTGTTGCTTGTTATCTACACATTTGTTCTGATTATTCATTTGAAAGTCAGGTTCCACAATGAGTTATTGCCTATGCAAAGCACCTGCAGTTGGTGCATCAGGAGCCATTTTTGGATTAGTAAGTTATTGAATTTCTATCTCCATAGAAGGTTCTATCCTTGGATGTTTATTTGAAAACAGGTGTTACCATAGTACCATGTCAAATTTAAGAAGATTAGTAGAGTATTAGTTCTGATAGCTTCATCTTATTCACTCATTTGACATTGAATATTTGATCAGAAAACCATTTTCTTAAATATCAGAAAATCCTTTCTCCTGAGAATGCAGTCTTGTGGCCAATTGGATCCCCCCCCCCCCCCTTCCTTTTTTTTTTTTTGAATAAATTAGTGTTAATTGATTTAATAAGTTATGATTTATTATCAATATTTCTTGTTACGTATGGGAACCTCTCTAGAATTTAGAACTGTATGACCGAGCATTGTCAAGATTATCTGTCTAATTTCTTGCTTTAAGAAACAAATCATACATTCCTCCTCCTCCCCCGCCCCCCCTTTTTCCCTCTTATGGAAGATCATATTCATATACTTTCCATCATCAGGTTGGATCTTTTGCCGTGTTTGTTTTGAGGCACAGGGGCATAGTAAGAGGCAGTGATCAAGATTTACAGCACATAATGCGCGTTATTCTTCTGAACATGGTATTATTTCTTATTTCCATCTATCTATCTTAAATGTTGTATTGGCAATTCTACAAACCTTCAAATGAAGGATTGCGTTATATGATGCTTTTGCTTTTTTTTTTTAACTCAACCATAGTCTTAATACTTCCATGATTTCAAATTAAGATGCATGTGATTTTTCAGTATTAGATTATTTCCAATTTCTTTATATATGATGCTTGAATTTAGTCTCATCTTATCTGACAGCACTGAGCTCATCTCTTGCAGGTTATTGGGATACTATCTAAAGGCATTGATAACTGGGGACATGTAAGTACAATACACTATATTCATTGCTTCCTTTTGCGAGTATTTTTGGCTTTTCTTCTTCATTCAGCTTTAATGAATGTAAATAAAGCTGGACTCCCTTTAGAGAATCAAGAACATTCAACTGTCTTATGGAAATCCAGTTTATACACAGTTCTGTGATGCTCTATTCTTTGTAAATCATTATTTGGTGCTTTTAGGTATTAACTACAGAATTAAGTGTCTAATACTGGTACCTTTTTCCTGGAATGATATTGTTACTTGACCAACTGTAATCTACAACCCAGTATTATTGGCTTCTTTAGGTCCAGCCAAATATGTTTTGGAGCTCCTTGTGCAACAGGCTATTTCTTTCCAATTTATTAATTTTAGACATGATAATGGCTCATGTTTTCTCTTATGGAGTTTATTACCATTGAAACCTGGAAATCGTCTAGTGTATTCTTTATGACTCCAAATGATAAATCCATTAGAATTATGCTGAAAAATGAGTACATTACATGGATAACAAATTACCAGTACCTTCTGGAACATATTTTTGATGAGGAACAGATGCAATTTCAGATTAGCACCCAATTAAACAGTGATAACTTTATCTGTCTCTTCTCTGGATTCTTTCCCTTCTCTTCTTTGAGGGTTTCGGTATGATTATAACTTAAAGCTTTAAATTTCAGCTTGGAGGCTTGCTAGGAGGAGCTGCTACTTCATGGCTTCTCGGTCCTGCATGGAAGTTAGAAGCCATATCCAATGAGGGGCATAAAGTTTTTGTTGACAGGGCACCGATTTTCAAGGTCATGAAGATTGCAAGAACAAGATGATAGTGCAATGTGCCTTGTTCTGAATTTGTTCGGCAACCATGGTAATCTCCACATATTTCTGATGGTGTTTTCTCAGTCTACTACTAGATTCAGTCTTCAAGAAAGTGAGGGTGGAAGTTGGATCTTGAAGAATCACTTTGAGGCTGTCTGTATACCATAAACTGAAGAAAGAGCAAAGCACTAAAGTTGTAAATTTTCCACGACTGGCACAAGATAAAAACATCGTCTTCCGACAGAATTCATGCCTGCATTTTTGTGTCTTTTACATAGTACCATCCACGATACAATTTGTTAGTTGCCATTTTATATGAAACTCAGACGTCAAAATTTTAAATTTTATCATATCTCTTTCATAATTAAATATTATAATTAACAATAAAAATAATAATGAAAAATTTAAAAGTCCAAACGAAAATAAACAAAATTACAATTACAAAAGAATTAAAAGAAAACACTCACTATTAAAAATGGAAGATTCATATCATAAAACAGTAAAAACTCAAACAGCAATGAAAAATTTAAACTGTATCATATCTCCTGTCAATAACGGTTATATGATCTTTTATTATTTGTATTTTGTCATTTTATTATAATATATTATCGTATCATACCGTACCTATAACATTTTAACTCTATTCTTGGGATCAAGGTATGCTGGAATATTCTGTCTCTTAGATGTTTGTAGAACATGAGTAAAGTAAACACTGAAATTAAATGAGAAGGAAGGGGTAAGGAGGAAAAAGCTGCTGATATTTTCCTCTCAATTATCACCAAAGCTGTCATGGTTGCATTGGCGATTGCCGTTAGTTTGGGCTGTCTTCTGGCTGATACCGGAACATGTCTCCTGGTCATCCGCCTCCTTGACAAAAAAAACATGACACCCCGAGGGTAGATTGCTAAATTGGTACTCAGACTTCCGAAATATTGTAGGGTTTCTCAAGTCTAGCCACCCATTGGCAATTGCTTTGGAAGGCTTTGCCCGGATGAATTCAGTTGAGCCAAAAAAAGATGAAATTCAGAATTTATCTGGTGAAGGGATTGATGGCAAAGATATTATTTATATTGGCAATAAGAAAATCTCATCTGGATCAGGATGTACATGAGGTAACTGTCAACCTTACACCATCTCAATTATGAAATATGCATATATTATAGCATTTTGAATTCACTCTTAACGAAATTCAATTCGCACTTGGATGACAATGTCACCGTCCATTGGCTACATATTCCTGGGATCGAGGCATGCTGGAATATTCTGTCTCTCGGATGTTTGTCGAACACAGAGGAAGCACTTGAAGAACTCAAATCAACGGGCATTAAGACTGCTTCCGCAACAGCCAAATATGAAAAAAATCAAGCAATAACACTTTGCTTATTATGCTCATACAGTAAATTAGAACATCAATTTTCTTTGTTATTAAATTTATCGACTCTTTATACTTATATGTACTGCTCTAGATGAAGTTCAGGCAGAACTCCCACTCGAAGATGAAGTGGATCTGGTTAGGTCATCAGACCCGGGGTTGCGTAGTAATGATTGGTGATGGCCTTAATAATGCTCCTACTTTACTCTCAGCTGATATCGGTATTTCAATGGGGATTTCAGGTTCATCTCTTACCTGAGACAAGTAACCTACTTTTGATGACTAATAACTTCAGAGGAATGCAAAAAGTTACACGTGCAGCCAGAAGGGTCTTCTCTCAATGATCACCAACGCAAAGCTGCCATGGTTGCATTGTAGGGCATCCTGTCATTCTTGCTGATTATGTAACCTGCTCTCTGATGGAGAAGATTTCATTATCTCTCTTGTCAGCAAACCTATTCACATTCGATTATCCCCAAATCTCACCCTCACTCACAGGATCCTTGGTTCCACTTTATCCCAGAAAGACCTTATCATTGGTTTTGATCTCTTACACAAAATTTCAAATCTCCAGTTCACTCCTCTTCGGTTAGCTCACAAAGGACAAGTTTTACAATGGAATTTCTTAGCCAAAATTCTTGCTCATCTTGCAAATGCATGCTAATCCTTAAGGAAATGAGAAGGCTGTGAAAAAACAGTCATATTGACACCATGACCATCATTCATCTGCAGATGATGGTGTCATCATCATATACTTACTATGGTT
Organism: Parsonsia alboflavescens; assembly: GCA_028571225.1. Taxonomy (NCBI): domain Eukaryota; kingdom Viridiplantae; phylum Streptophyta; class Magnoliopsida; order Gentianales; family Apocynaceae; genus Parsonsia; species Parsonsia alboflavescens. Next base: position 5,817,275 of record JAOXNR010000029.1, on the reverse strand, counting down.
CTGCACCTGTAAAATTATCAATTTTCTAGTTTAATCAATCATCAAGATGTGAATAGTGAAATTACTAATGTGATTTAGGATTGAATCAAGGGTTTGCTTTCTAAATGTTGAATAATTTGAACTAGGTTTAAATGTCTTGCAGAAAAGCTTGGTGTTTCAGATGTAATTGGCAGAAAAAGAAAAATTTCTTGAGGAAATGTTAGTTCTGATTCAAAATGGCTAGAAAGCGAGGATGGGAATTGGATCTTGAAGAACCACTCTGAATCCATGCCTATATCTTTTGCATCTTTTTACATTGCACATCAGTTTGTGTCCACACTTTTTCCTTTACTATTTTACCTGCAATACTTGTCTCCAAGAGCATATATTCTTTTATTCACCTGTGCTATTATTCTCCGCAGAATCCAGTTCTTATCCTTATACCAATAATTTAGTACAATTGTTGAATTGTAAATTAGTTGTCTAGGAATCACATCAAGAAAGAAAACTATAAATATATTTCATACTAAAATGATGTCCGATACATATGGTTCGAATATCAACTTGAACAGTTGAACATTAGAGAATTTTCTTATGGGTATAAAATTTGTATAGTTTGGTTAGGCCACACTGCAGATGTTCAAGAAGAGCCCATAGATTTCACGATTGGTTCTCCTTGAAAGACTGCAGGGGAGCGCACTTCACTTCTTAAGTAGTCACCGTGTTGAGGAGTTTGTTCCCTTCGGGAACAACGTCCTTGAAAATTTTGTTCCGTGTCACTGTTAAACAGAGAGGGTCCGGCCTGCCACATTATGGCTTCGGCCTGCCACATTATGGCTTCGACCTGCAACTTTCTCAATTCATTTACACTTGCAATTGGACAGCATCTCTTCCTACAAGTAAGTTTTCCAGTGTCCCATATTCCTTGCCTGAGCAGAACGTCTCCTAACCCGTGTGAAATGTATAACAAAGACAACAGACCATCAAGAGTTCAAGAAAGTAAATCCACCAGATCTTGTATGAAGAACCTTGCAACAGAGCTGCAAAAGCATCATATAATGTCAATAAAGTGAGTATTCAGTGCAAGAGATTCCAGATATGATAGTTCCATCATTATCAGAAACATAATGTTCAAACACCATGTTACATCTTCTTTCCTCCTCTTTGTGGGAGTGGATGTGGAAAATTGAACAGTAATACATAAGACAGCTAAACCTAAAATACTAATGACCAATTTTACATAAAGCAGTCAGTCTCAGGCAACTTGTCTTCATGAATCAAGAGAACAATCTCAAGTATCATGAGGAAGTAAAGGACTTTGACAAAATCTATCCACATAAAGGCAAACCAGAAACTTTCTTTCATGCAGTGAATAAGCAAAAGGGCCACTCTTTGCACTCAATAAATGTATTCTATTCTTAAAAATGCTGCCACAATCTTATCTGTTTTCAGAAATGAACTCACCAAACAGCTTGGTTAACCACTAGTTCTAACAAAACTTGGTCACGAAGAGGGAGAGATTCTAGAAAGTTTGTTTAAAAGGAAAGATCTTTCATCTTTCATGGAACAGAAGATGTACTTGTAGAGTTCCAAAGGGACTTTCCAGCAAATCCTGTACTCTGGTGGGGGAATTGGGAATTTTAAATAATATTTAAGCAGAGAACAAAAGGGTTATTAAGTCCATTAGCTTCTTGACTAACCCCACACAAAACTTGGAGCACCATGAAAACTATAATGATCACAGGTGCAAGATCTAGTTTTTTTCATTTCAGTGACATCGTGTGTGGAGTGTTATGAGGGGATCATCTCTAAATGATCTCATTTCCAAGATCTATCTAATCACATTACTAGAAGAAGCCATTTAATGGTGAACTTCAAGTTCGACACTGTCAACACTAGGCTAGTGAATATGGCATACAGGCACACAGAAGAACCACCTCCAGTCAGCATTCTCATGCATCAAGTGATACTATGGTGTTGGAGCAATAATTCCACAAACCACCCAACAACTGAAGCTATCAGTGGAATTGCAAGTACCGAACTCAAAAAAAGGAAGTAGAAGCAGTTATATAAAATGGACAAATCAAGCATAAGCTAAAATTATACTCCAAATAATACAAAACTAGGTGCATGCTTAGCTTAGCTAAAAAGCTTTTCTATGAAGCATTACAAATCTTAAGCAACATTAACAACAAAAAGCAAACAAAACCAAGAACAGTTATGAACCGTTACTTTGTCTATGAAGTGGAATAAAGGTTGGCAAACATACATTACTTGGCAACAAAAACTCATAAAGAGAAAAATCAAAAGACCCTTAGCAACTTACATGATGACGATGCCGAGATTGAAGGCCATACACCAGATGGAGATGCAAAAGTTTTCTCATTAGCATTGTTAGAACCATGACTTAATCCATAAGATACTGCAGGTAAAGGAGAAGGACCTAAGGGCATCTCTGGCTTTAGACCTTTGGTAGGCGGACGACCAGAAGCAATGGGTGATAAATTAGAAGCCACAAGGTTAGCATGCAACTTTTGTGAAGAACTTGGAGATACAGTGGAGGTACTGCTTGGAACTTTATGATTCACTGAAGGTGCTGGAGAATTGAAGCTAGAATACAAACGAGTAGAAGGATACTTAGGGCTAGGGGTGAATGCATGACTTGCATCAGAAGGTGCTGGTGTATCACAGTCAGAACAAGGTGCAAAATGTTGAAAGTTGACAGGAGCTGGAAGATCAGATTGAGAAAGTGGAGATGGGGGAAGTGATGGTCTGCCATCCCAAATACGATCTGGAGATGGATATGGTGATGGGGATGGAGTAGGAGAAGGACTTGGCGGCAAAGGATGAAGGGAATGATCTAGACAGGACGATAAGATAACTTCTTTAACTTTACCAAAAATGGAGTTATCAAGCCCCAGGTTTTTTGCAGAAGATCCTGCAATTATTTGAGCCAATTGCTTCAATCTCTGTGGCAACAGATACCCTCGATCTGAAGTAATTGAAGCATCAACTACAACTGGAGGATCTCTAGTAGATCCATTCTTGTTTGTCACTTGCACATACACATTCTGAAAGGGAAAACATAATAGTTGTGGTTAACGAGGTATTACATTAATATTTAAAATTCTTTAAAAGTACAGATTAATTACTTTTCATAGACTCATTAAATGAATGGAAAAGGATCAGCGAGAAAGCAAATTAGGAAAGTGGATGGGGGCCACAAATTAGTATAATATGAGTTTCAAGGCATAGATTAATATAGTCATTTTAATCTATGGTTTTTTTTTATATAAATTTTTGAAATTCCTTAATTCCTGTCTCATTTCCTAACCCCCCAAATAGAAAACTAAAATTGTACCAGATGGAGTATTACCATATCCTAAAATCCAGAAAAAAGAGTAACAGGTAACCAACAAAAACATTGAGCAGAAATCAAATTTGTACCTCACCAGACATCAGATGCAAACCCAATCTCAGCTGTCTATTCAATGCCATAAAATTTTCTTTAATTTCATCAATAGAATTGTTAAGTGTAAAATTAAAGAGAATCTCAGGTATCTGCCCAAAAGGAGGTGACTTTTCTGGGATTAATGTAATGCCGCCTGGGAACTTCAAAATATCGAATGAGAAGGGCTGTCCAAATGTTGTATTAGTCAGGGTTAAATTGAACTGTTGAAGATACAGCTCTACAAGAGTTGACCTCAGCAAACTCAAGAGCGCTGGATCAATTGAAACATTAAGTGGATTAGGAAGGACACCAAATACCACATCAGTCCAGTTAGATGTTGAGGCCACGTGCAGGGACAAGATAGCAACCTGAAGGAAAAACAAGTAATTTATTCACCTAATTTCACCATTTCACACAGAAATATACTATCAAATAAAGTGTAACAAATCAAAGAAACCTGTGTTGATGGAATGCCTATCTCATCAAAGATCTCATTCTCCAATTCCGAAATGCGAGGAATAAGCTCTGAGACAGGCTTCTGCAGCCTGAAGTACACTTGTGCAGTGGCTGAAAATAAAATAAGAAGAGAATATGAGATTAATATAACAAAATATCAAGAACACCAGCATCCTACCACCAATGAACTGGAGCTAAATACTGCAATGGAGGAGCCTTCTTTTGCGCTTATATGTCAGAAAACAAAACCATCTATGTATGAAGAACCAAGTTCCAGCAAAATTGTTACAAAGCCAACTTACATTCATTTTTTATCACTACCATGAAAATTAAAACTGCAATATCAAGATGGAGATCACATAATATACAGATTGACGTGTAGCTGCCTGGTTCTAAGTTATGTAGACTGCCAAAAGAAACAACATCTAGTTCATGAGACACTACGCAAAGGGAGGATAACCACGAAAATCAGAAAAAATGAAATCATCGGCCACAAACTGTCTTAAAAAGAATCACAGGACAAGCTTAACACTTGTGAACCAGCGGATTAACACATAATTTACAAATGATACATCAATGTGAGTGAAGTGTTAGATTCATTATATTTGAACAAAATCTACCAAGAAAGTTCTGCCAAATCTACCTACACACTTGCCATGTTCAATATCGAAACCATAGCTTGTAGCCAGAGATGGAAATGCCCATTTTAGTCACAATCAAAGGTTATCCCAAAAAAAATTGAAAATCACCTTTAAGCAGCTTCGTGTTTTCATTCGTGATCTTTAAATCTGATCATAAGGTCAACATTCGTACCATAATTAATCTGACCAATAGTCAAGAACCATAACATTCAACAAAAAGTACTAATTCAAACTTCCATTCAAGGAACAAAAAAGGACCATCGGGGAGCAAACCCAAATTATTAAAACGCAAGAGAAAGGTAAATTATCCACTTATTACATCACCAACGGGCTACAGGATCATACATCACAAATATAGATAGCAGCCAGAAATGGAAATCCCACTTTAGTCAGAATCAAGTAGACTCCCAAAAACCTGAAAATCACCTCTACACAGCTTCGCGTTTCATTTCCGATCTTTAGGTCGTGTCCTAAGTCGACAGTTCATACTTGAAATTAAGCTGCCCAACGATCAAAAACCATAACGATCAAAAGTACTATTTCAAAATCCCTTTCCAGGAACAACCAGGAGCACGGGGAGAAAACCCAAAATTCTTTAGACATATCAAAAGGTAAATGTCCACATATCCACATCCCCAGGGCACTAAAGGATGAATCATAACAAACAAATAAAGCGAAGAAAAAAAGAGAGAGAGATTCTCTTTTGCCGGAGTCTAAATTAAATAAAACTAAACCCTAGTCGCCAACAACAAAAAAAAAAAAAAAAAAAAAAAAAAACGGTATTGTTACAGCCAAACAACAAAAGCCCTCGAAATTCAGAAATTAAATAAACAGGTAACAGAAGAAACGCATACCGCTATATTTGATCGACTCTTTTGCATCGAACCCAGTTTCCTTAGAGGGGGAAGGAAGAACAGAGAACAAGGCGTAGACAGATAGGGCAAGGGTCAGTAGCAAAACAAGGACGCATTTGAAACTGAACAGTTTAGCAATTCCAGAGAAACCGATTCTAGAACAAATCCCCTGGGCTCCTCCTCCACCTCGTCGCTCCGGCTGCAAAATCGGCAGTTGTTGCTGTGACAATTTCCCCATTCCCACAGCATCGGCGCACACACAGTACAGTAGCAGTAAACTGTAGTTTCTCTCCACACAATGCTACGAAGTTACGTAATGAACACACAGTAGTAGTGTGATGTGAAGCTAAAATTTCGAATTTTCTCTCTCTAAAAACTGTAGAGACAACTGGCTCTTCTCTCATGGACAAGTGTTCATGGTGAACCAATGCTTTCTCTCACTTCCCATTTCTCCACTCACCAAAGGCCAATAGTAGTAAGCTGTGTCTGGATGTGCTTTCTTTTTATTTACTCATTTTTACTATTTACTAATTATATTTTCTAGATCACTCGCGTTTAATTTATCTAAAAGTTTAGTTAGAAAAAATATATTTATTTAAAAAGTAATTACGAGAAGTTTAGATTTTTTATTGATGTGTCGAAAAGTATTTTTAATTAATTGAAGCCTTTAAATTAATTGATTGGTTCATAGTATCGGACAAATTCATCTTTATTGTAATAAACTTTGAGTATACTTTATCAATTAAATAAGATGTGGTTATTGGTTATAAATTTAAAATAATTAATTAAAGGAGATAATGCAACTTGAAACATTATGAAGATATTTACTTTGAAAATTCTTTAGGAAAATATATATATATTTAAGGTTTTTTTAAAACTTATCATTAGACAAAATGATTATCCTGATAGCCATCACTATAACATTCTTAACTCTAAATAAATAATCAATCTTAAAATTAAAAATACCTTGTAATTCTTTCATGAATTAGTAGCAATTACTATAGTAAACAAAAAAAAAAAATTAAAGATTTGGAAGGGCAAAAATTTTGGTTGGGGAGATTTTGATGTTCAAATGTGAAATAGATTGCATTATTTATATGTAAAGTTGACATGAGGTGGCTTTCATTGATGTGGATTATTATTGGAATTAAATAGTGAATATTTTGGGTACCCAACTTGGATGAGAAGCAAAGGTGAAAGAGAAAGGGATGTGAGAAAAAATTGCATTATTAAAAAAATTAAAATTAAAAGATAAGAAAGAATTTAAATATAAATAAATAAATAAATAAACCTTGAATATTAAGAAAAGCGATAAACTCATAAAAGTGGATAAAGTGATATTGTCACCAATAAGAATGCAAAGTTGAAAAAATATGAGATGCCTTCGTAACTTGTAAGTACTTTTTCCCCCCATTTTCTACAATTTGCCCTTTTTTTTCCTCTTTTTTTATCCCTTCTTTTATTTCTTTACTAAAATTGTTCATGTGGTATATGCCCTTTTTATCATTTTCTTGATTCTTCATGATTTGTGTAACCCTTTTGTTTCTTGATGATTGATTTGTCCATTTCGAAATCTTGGACTTCACTCAATTTACTTTGAGGAGATTGGATTGGTTTCTTTAGCAAGCACAAGAGTTCACCATTCCCATGCATACACGTGTAAATGAAAAATACATATTCCCTCCTTCTCGAATTTAACGTTCCGTTTTAACTTGTGCAAATTTTGATAAAATAAGTTGTTTTACTTCATCTTACATTTAACTATATCAATTTCTTAAGAAAATGTTAACTATTTTAGGAAATTGTACATTCATTTTCATACAATTCAAAATGGAAATGTGAACATTCAATTCGAACAGAAAGAGTAATATATTTACTAAATATTGATTTCTTAGGAAAATTTGTCAAAGTAGTATCAATCATATTGCCCAAAATCCAAAACCATATCAAATTTTTTTCTCCCGCCATATAAGCACCACTAAAACTTACGAGCGATCACTTTAATATTTCCAGCCAATTTTCCATCCAAAATGTGCATGTGCCAGCCACATGTCAATTTTTCGAGGTTAAAATTGATATTTCACATCTTTCCCTCCCAAACCCATGTGCCCACCAACGACCAAAATTGCACAAAATGTCATTCTTTCCATTTCAATTCAGTTCTTCAAGAAAAAAATTTCTTAACTTTACTCTCAAAGGGATAGAAAATGTCGGCCATAAGAAGATCATCAACTTCTTCCATTAGATGTAGCACAAGATTTTGCCATTGTGGCTACCCCAACATATTGAGGACTTCATGGACCAACACAAACCCAAGTCGAAGGTTCTTCGAATGCGTGAGATTCTAGGTGCATTTTGGATCACCAATTATCCTCTCATTCCCCATTTGTGAATTTCATCCCTAAATTCTTGTGTGATTTAAGGTATTTTGAAACTTTATTTTTGGAGTTTCTTCTCTCTTTTTTCCCTTTTATAGAGAGATGGAGGTTGTGGCTTTTTTGCTTGGTGTGATCCTCCAATTTGTGAAAGGTAAAAACCAATGATACCGGGGATGTTGAGGAAGAATAGGAAGCTTGAATCAGATATAAAAGCTAAGAGGAACCAGGTTCGGATTCTATGGAGTGCACTGCTTTTTTCATGGGCGATCTTCATTTTACTATTGATTTTATGATTAGTTTAGAACACTTGTGTATGTGGAGACTGGTTGTGAGATGCCATGTAATTTGATATGAAATGGTAGTCTATTTTGGATGGTGTTTCTGGTGATGGTTCGATTAATTAGGGGTATTAGTTTTCATCACTTAATACTAATCAAGGATTGATTATGAAGTCGTGTAATTTGGTAGGAAATGAACTATCTATTTTGAATGTAATGTTGAGGTTCGAATGCTAATTATACTTTTATAGCACTCTCAATTCTAGAAGTTATGGCCTTTTTGGATGGTGTTTCTGGTGATGGTTCGATTAATTAGGGGTATTAGTTTTCATCACTTAATACTAATCAAGGATTGATTATGAAGTCGTGTAATTTGGTAGGAAATGAACTATCTATTTTGAATGTAATGTTGAGGTTCGAATGCTAATTATACTTTTATAGCACTCTCAATTCTAGAAGTTATGGCCTTTTTGCATTGTTGCATGTTTGGCTTTTCATGGATGACAATTTCTAGCAATGTCTTTTGTAATTGTTGGTTGCCTTTTTAATTCGAAATGGTGATAGCCATATTCAATGATACCTCATTCAAGACTTGAAATTAGATCACATGTAGAATCTAAATATAATTCATGCACATGAATATGAGCCGTATAAATAATGTAAGGAATAAAATGAAGCCAAGGCACAAGTTGACCCAATTTCTTCATCTCATTAACTGTAATAACGTACTACAAGCCATAATAGCCATGAAATAGTCAACATGACAAAACAATAGCTACTAACATGACTAAAGTTATAAACTTCCTTGTACAAAAATCCCATCTAACATAAGCATAATATTAAATTAAGTCATATCACCAATATCAGCACAAAAGGATGTCAGCTTCATCACTGTCAATACTACAAAAGTTTAACCCAAAAATACTTAGCAAGCTAAGTTTATGTCAAGACTACAAACTTTCCAAAATACTCGTCATTCTCTGTCAATTTGAAATTGGAGTTCACTCCATTCAACCATTCATCCTTGATCTAAAATTCCTCTGTGGGGTCCTTTGGGACATTCGGGCAGGTCACCATTGTATGTCCAACCTCCTTACATTTCTTAAATCTTAGTACTCTTTTTGCCCTTACACCAATCTAAAAGAACATAAAGAACAGTTAGATTGTCAGTAGAAGGGAAAAAAGAAAAGTTCTAAAATCTCACATTTTCTTGAGTCAGTTGAGAGAGCTGGGATAGGTTATCTTGGATTGGCATTTCTGGAGCTTTTGGTTCATTGACTTGGTTGGAGGGGCTAGCACTTGTTATGTCCTCTTTAATGTAGGTCCTCCTATTGTGTCCATATTCACCACATTTCCCATGCTTGTTAGCATTTGATGGCTCAATGACACCTCCACCTGCAGCATTGTTTGCCTTAGGTTCATTGGCTTCAACTTCACTTGTTTCACCAACTTGCTGTATTGAAGGACATTTTCTCTTAGTATGCCCTCCTTGGTTGCATTTGGTACATTTCCTTTTCACAATCTCAATCCTTGACAACTTTATCCTCCCATTGCTAGAGACTCTCTCCTCACCAGATTCTCTTCTTCTTTGTTTTTTGGGTCTACCAGAGAGCTTCAGCTTCGGTGGTGCACTGAATTCATCTTTAACTATCTTTGGCCAATTGTTTGGACCATTGATGGGATGTATGATTGGAGTGTATGCCTTTATCAAAGCAGACTTGCTATAACAACCGTGAACAAAGTCCTCTGCCTTCATGCCTGCAAATCCTATAACTAATACACCATCAACATGTGGGATGCCATTGAGTTCTCTTCTCCTACAACTGCATTTTAATTGCCCAAGTAAACCACAAACCTCTCACCCTTGTTGTTGGATACTTGACATTCTAAATCCCCAGCAAACACAACTCCAATATCCTTTGATTTGTTTTTCACCATCTCTAACCTCTTCTGAATATTAGGATAGATGACACAATCTTACCTCGCCATCCATTCTCTCCTCTCTTTTTCTCTCATAATCAAGTAGGATCTTACTCTCTCCAGCAAACCTAAAATTGGTTTCTTTCTGGCATCAATAAGCTTTGAGCAAAAGCTTTCACAGTGGTCGTTTAATTACACCTCACACTTAACACTTGTATTAAAAAAGGCTCTACACCAGTGGTATGGGCTGCAATTCTCGTTGAGCGACTTCCATGCTCCCCATCAAAATCCTTAAGATCCTCCATTGCAATTTGGTTTTCATATGTTGATTGTGCACATGTCCACAACTTGACCTTGAGAGCTTCATCGGGGTGCATCTTCTTGAAGTTGTTATGGAAGTGTCTTACACAAAAAAAAAAATGCTTCATACCAAGTAATACCTCTCATACAACTAGTATTAGTCCCTATCAACAACTTGCATTAGTATGTCCAACTATTACTGAAGAGGTTAAAAAAAAAAAAGTATAGTAAACCAAAAATTAACTATCTGAAATGAGTGCCTAGTTCTCTATGTCATAAATCTCCAAGACTTGCTGCAATAAATTGACAAACCACTTTCAGCTATCCTTGTTTTCACCTTCAACTACAGCATGAACCACTAAGTAAACCTTATTTAGGTCAATCCCAACAGCAATCAAAAGCATGCCAGGGTGTAGACCTTTCAGGAAACATCCATCCAATCCAAGGATTTTTCTACACCCTTCTTTAAACCCCTACCTCAGAGTAGCAAAGCATGCATAAAACCTTTTGAAGACCTTTTGCTTACCTTCCTCATCATCATCATATGCCTGCAGAATTGTTGTTGAACCATTTGTCCTTCTTAATTCTTCATAGTAATCTTCTAGTTTTTGTATTGCTCCTTGTACTTCCCTTAGATTAGCAGCTTTGCATGTGAATTTGCCTTATACACAACATTTCTAGAGATCCAGACATTGGTTCTCTGTGAACCTTGTCCCCGAATGCTCCAGCATCATATGCCTTGGTTAGTCTGAAGTCTTCCAAGTAAGCCCTTGCAAAGAATCTGTCAAATGTCAAGTTATGATAAAAGGTCCTCCGGCACTTTTGCATAGGCTACAATGTTCTGATCTGAAACCCAACTGACCCATCCACATATGCAGCGTATAGGAGCCAGTCACAACCTATACCCTTGCAAGTGGCCCTCAGTCTCTTCCTGTCATTCTAGTCAAACTGTATTTCCCTTCCCCATTTAATTCCATGGTGCACAATAGCTTGTTTCAAATCTTTCTTTGTGTCAAACAACAAACCTACTGCAAAATTATGATCATTTAGCCTTGGCTGAAACTTAAACTTATCAAACCTAGTTGGTTTTTCACCCTTATCTTCCCCTTCTGTGTCTCTAGCATTCTTATAGAAGGTATTGGAATCCTCTCCACTACTCTCATTGTGCCCCCCTTCATTGCTTCCCTCTAATGTGTCATCTATCCAAACAAAGCCAAGGTTGTACGGTTGTTTTTTTCTTAAACCTCGATTCAGTGCCCTTCTATCACTCTTAGTTATGCCTTCATCATCTAGCCCCATGTCCACATACTGGTTCCATATGTTATCATCATCTTCACTAAGTTCAAATTCAGAATCTCGAAATGACTCCCCTAAATCACTATCCTTAATGCCCCTTTCCACAGTCTCAATTTCATACACTTTGTTTTTTCTAATCCTACTATGATTTATTGCCCCCTCTGTTATTTCGATCTCAATTTCAACTATTTCCTCTCTCCCTTCCCCACTGTTTTCTGCAGTTAACACATGCCCAGAGGAAGGGCCACCCTCATCTATTTCATGTCCTGCAAGGGGCCCTTCTTTAGCTCCAAGAGTGACTCAATTATTGACCACTGCAATTAAAGATAGAAAGAGGTTTGCACTTAAGTAAAATTAAAATATTCTACTACATTTCTAAGCATTTGACATTAAAGGAATTTCATTGTACTTACCTTGTGAACTACTGGATGCTTGTGTTGTAGTTTTCTTCTTGTACTTTAGTCTTGGTCTAGGAAGCTCAATAGGCTCATCAGTGTCCAAAAATCTTAGAAGCAACTCCATATCAAAATCATCATCATCATCTGCAACATCTTTGCACATTGTCCTCTACAACAGCTTTGCCTTTGTCATTGCTTTCATTCCCACCCATAACAACTCCTTCAGCAATCAAATGGAATTTTTCATCATCCATGAACATGGATATTAGCGGGTCCTTCTATAGCAGCAGGTGCTTCATTGATAAAAGTTCTTGTTACACAAAAAGTGGTAAAGTAAGAATCAAGACTAATTAGGCTAAGCCATTTGTAAAAAGACAGTATTTAATTAAGCTATTTACCTGTAACATCAGCCAGTGCATTTACTAATGAATGCCAAGGATCTACATTGTTGTCACTTGGGATATTACATCTGCTAGTATCAAGTTGTTCAATAGCTTGCTTGAGTCTAACTTTTTCTGTTGCAAACATGTCCTTCATGCTCAGTGTAGATGGACCTTGTCCACTGCCACTGGCTTTGCCTTCCCCCACATTTTCAGGTATGGCTTCTTTCCCAACTTGCAATTATGAATAACACAAACATTAGTAACTAACACATAAAGTAGTCAAATAATAAAAATATTTAATGAATGCAATTTTACATACTTGTATTAGTTCCAAAGTCCAACCCAATTGAAGAATTTCCTGTTGTAGTTTTAGGCTTCTTGACAAGACCAACTTCAACATTCCCATATGTTTCCCTCTTCTTAAGCTTAGGGCTACTTCTCGATTCCCTCAAATTATCTCCCTCTCCACCGTTACCCCCTTGATCACCCTTATTTACCACTTTGAACTTACCTGCATTCAATATAAATAACACATTTTCACTCCCATCCGGATAATAAAGTATTTTTGTCACACCCTTCTCCCCACCACAATTAATCAATTTAATATTATCCAATGCATGAAAAAAGAGTTCTACACTTCCATTCTTTTCAATGTACTTTTTCCATTTTTTCAAATCTTTGTCACCTATTAAGATCTTCCAATCTATTCCATTCGATTTCTAACAATAAACTAGGTGGTTTTTATAACCCACTCTATATGATCACGAGTTTAGTATATTCCATGACAGTTCATCAATTTTTAATGTTCTCATAGTCCTTATAGACCCATCAATATACGTGGAACTAACAATTTTACACCCGTAGTACAATTTCACATGCATTGGTCTGCCATGTGGTTATAAGTGAGCAAAAAAGGCAATTATTTTCTGTAAAGCAAGGGAAAGGAAATAAATAAGTTCGACACCTGCTCCACTATCCCCACATTACAGCAACACTGAGCACCTCCACCAAGCAAACAAACAAATATAAAATTCGCAACAAGACAAGTAGACAGATCAGACTTTATCAACATAAAGAAACAAAAACAGGTCATGACAAAGCCTAACGTTAAACGACAGAACCTAATAATCATTGATTTCATAACACGTTCAAAAAAATTCAAGACAAACCCTACTGATTTTGCGCAAAACCCACATTTGGAAACTACTCGTAATACACATTAAAACCCTAATTTTGCGAGAGGAACACTTACTTGAAGTATTAAGTGCGGTCTTCATGCTTCAAATCGAGTGAATCTTGCACTTTTTTTGATTGACGCTGAATGGTAAGGAACGAAAATGAAAGCCTATATTGTGAGCTCTCTATCTGTACATAGGTTTTTATCTTATCTTTACTTAGGTTTTTTCCCGGTTTGAAGAGCTAAGCGAAAAGAAAAAAAGGGAATGAAAAGGGAAAATTTTGATCGTTGGTGGGCTCATGGGTTTTGGATGTTTGAGAGGGAAAGATGTGAAATGTCAATTTTAACCTTGAAAAATTTACATGTGACAGGCACTTACACATTTTGGATGGAAAATTGGCTAGATATATTAAAGTGACCACTCGTAAATTTTAATGGTACTTATATGGTAGGGGAAAAAAATTGATATGGTTTTGAATTTCGGACAATATAATTGGTACTACTTTGACGATTTTTCCAATTTCTTATTATACCAAACAAAATTACTTATATCTCTAAATATAACATGTAATTGAAGTTTATTTTAACTTTTAGAATTTAACTTATAAAATATAATTATAAACAAAAATTAAAAGATACACGTTGATTTTGTATAAATATATATATATATATATATAAATAAGTTATGTCTAAAAATAAACCTCTTATGCTTAAAATAGAGGCATGAAGTATGAATGTTAAGTTGGGATTCAAAAAGTACTTTCTATTGATTTTGCTACTCCTATAAGGACTACACCTTTGTTATGTTTCAATTTTTTTTTTTTAATACATTTTGAATCCTTTTGTCGAAAAAAAAAACCCTTTTATTCTAAAATTGATTACCTTATTCTTATTTAAATTAATTGTAATGAACAGTTTGTCATAGCTTTTTTTTATTATTATATCGATTTGTTAATAAACTTTAAATCAATTTATAATGGGAATTATTAAATTTCGAATATTTTTCAAAATATAAAGAATGAAAATTCAATTTTTTTATTCACAAATAAATATTTATTTTTGAACTTTAAAGATTTGTTTCAATTTATAGTATAGAGAAACTCTAAACCTTAACATTTTAATTAATTACCCCTTTTTTGTTTTGTGTTTTTTTTTTTTTTTTTTTTGTGGATGCGGCCGGGCTGGGGTTGAGGGGGGGGAGAGAGAGAGTTTATTCCTTCCTTCACTTCTCACGCCTCCATACTGCAAGCCACGTAGCAAAGATTCGAATTAAGGGTATTTTGGTAATTAGTGAAAATTCAAGGCTACTACTAGCTCCTACTCAATAGGTACCATTGTTTATTCGGCCTCATATTTGACCCGATGCTCATGAATGAATTTAGATCTAACTTGAATTTTTAATACTTTTTAAAATGACATATTTTAATATCTTTATATATCTAAGATTCTTCTCTATTTTTGAGAGTGTTTTCCATGAGATTTCTTTTTCTTTTTTGGTAAATTTTGGAGAACATCCTTGTAACCTTCTCCTTGATTTTTCCCAATCCTGTGAATTGTAAAAAGAAATTAAAAAAAAAAGAAAAAATTGAAAGGGATGGCATTTGAGTGGGTGATTTTAGTCCGTACCCATTTGAGTTAGTTTCTTTTCAAATTTATTCATTTTTATTTAAAATTTTAAAATTACTCAATTTGTATTAATTTTAACTTTTTGACTTTTAAATTTGAGATCGATTTAATTTTTGTAAAAACTACTCAAAGTGAAATCTGCTTAATTTTTTACGATGAAACCAACACAATAGGATGCAGAGTCTTTTTCTCTAGCTCTCCAATCCTCATTTCCACACTTTTTGATTACTAATTTCAATCCAAAGAAGTTCCAAAATAACAATGCATGTAATCCATGTATAGGCAAGAAAAAAAATAATAATAATCAAATTTTCACAATCCATACACACAAAAAAAACTTAAATAACGACATGTAATCTTAATAAATAAACATTGAAACACTCAAATGAAACAATAAACAATAACGTCGGTCAAATTACTTTGATTTTTGAATGAGAATAATGTTGGAGAGTCGCTATTGAAGAAAAATGCCTCAAGTCAATAGCAAGAGAAGGGTATATATTTTTTGAGTGCCATTTGAAGTAGTTTAGGGGAGACAAAAGCTGATAGGCAGGATCCACTCATAATAATGAAGTATTTTTTATGTTTATTTTTCCTGACCAATCATAATGGTAGTTTACTATTTTACTCTCATTTACTCACGTTAATTTAACCATAATAATTTTCTCTTTTATTTGTATTTCGATCTTATTATATATCGTATTCTTCAACAATAAAATTCTAAAGTTTATTCATTTTTGTTCTTTAAAAAAGAATTAATTTATTTTAATATTTATTTATTTACAATTAATTTTAGAATAATTAAATATTTTAAAAATATATATTTTTCAATAATAAAGTAAATACAAAAATAAATAATTTGATGATTCAGAAAATGAGTTGATAGATGAAATCCACTTTAGTTACTATGAAAATAAAAACGATTGAAAAATAAGGATGCATAAGAGAAAAATGTCTTAAGAATATTTGATATGCAAAGTCTCCAATAGATATTTTTTAGAAGGGTGCACCAATGGAATCACTCCAAATGCTCAGTCATTTTGACTTTGACAATTTTTAGCTATATTTAATCATTATTGTTCCATTACATCCCTCCATTTTAAAATATTTGTTACCGTTTTACATATATTGAAGAAAAATAATGGATGCATATATATCATGTCTAAAATACATTTTATCTATTTTACTTGTAACCCTAGTTGTTTTTTTATATATATATATAATAAAAGTAAATTAATAATTGAATATATGCATGAAAAACATAATAAATATGTGAAAAATTATGACATGAATCCGATCCATATTCTATGCATAGATTTTATAATTCATGTGATTTTTTTTCTTCATTTTCTTAGATTGTTATAAATCACAAGGTTCACGTGTGGGATATAGATCAAATTCATATTAAAATTTTTCTAAAAAATAAAGATTAATGACTTACTTATAATATATTAAAGATAGAGATAGTATTTTGAAAGTTATAAAGTATACTTAAAAAAGAAAAAGAAAAAAAAGAACAAAGTCTTACATGAACATAAACTTAAAATTTTTTATTTTGTTGTCCCTTCGAAACACTCCAATGAGTAAAGTGATGGGTGAGCAAACTATAGATACGTATGAATCTCACCAACACCCTCCTGCTTCGTGGAATGTTGAGATATTTGCAAACTAATCTAGACACTGCTGAATGAATTTTAAAAAAAAATCATATTTTGTTACAAATTATGCATATTATTTGGTAAAGCCAAATTTTCATACACTTTTATAAAGATATTTTTAAGTTTGAAAGAAACTCAAAATCAAATCAAAACATATTTAAACACATAATTAATTTTCGTAAAAAAAAAAGAAGAGATTTTTCAATTTTGAACTTTTGATATGTGACTATGTGAGTTGAGCAGACCATTTTTGGGCACAAATTTTGCAACCCTACGAAATTAAAAACCAAAACGGTCGAATTTTTTGAAAAAGTTCAAAAAGTAGGCGGGCTTCAGTTTTTACATACCCTTATTCCGAGAACGAAATTGAAAAAAAAAAAAAAAGATTAATTAAAAAAGCTTTTAAAGAATTTGCTCAGCTCTCTCTCTCTCTCTCTCTCACTGTTTGAATTTTGAAAATAAGAGACTTCATCCCTTGCCCTTTATATTCCCCGCTCATACAATTCATTTCATCTTTCTACTTCCCCCTTTTGCATCCGATTCCTCCCTTACAGTCTTCTCTCTCACTCTTTTAACTGTGACCTGAAATTGAAGCTCAAGCCTCGGGGATTTTTTTTCTGGAGGGTGGGTGTCAGGAGTTTCCGGTGATATCGGAATTGTAAGTGTTATTTGTTATTTGCTTATCGATGTGTAATTTTTTTATTTTGTTGAGCCCATTGGAGGATGAAAAGATAGAAACTCTGCTAGTTTTTTTTTTTTTTGGATTGAATTTGGGTATTCAAGAATATATCTGATGGGACAAGTTTATTGAATCTGATAATCTGGTATGATTTGTTTCTTCGTTTTGATAAATCTAGAAAAGATTGATTGGCTGAAGTTAATCTGGCATCTGGGGTTTTCTTCGGATGGATAGATTAATGAAGTTTATTTCAAAATTGGGCATTTTTTTTTTCTTGTTCAATTGATTCGATATGTTCCTCCAGATTTTTTAAGTCAACTATCTGCTGTGGCTCAATAGATTCTCAGTGCTTTAATTGCATTTATTAACTCAAATACAAATAGCAGTTGGGATTAATTTTTGAAAATCTAATTATTGGGATTAACATTGGAATTTGCTGAAAAAGGAATTTAGTTGCTGATGAAATTCAATAAATGTCGGGTCTAAACCAGAATCATGTCTTGTTTGATTTTTTGGGTCTGGCTATTCTAATGAAAGCGAGCTCTCCTTTCTCAGGGAATGGACTCTCTGCCTGATGCCATCATCCAATACATTTTCTCATTTATTACTAATGCTAAAGATGTGGCATCCTGCACTTGTGTCTCTAAGAGATGGAAGGAGTCAATGCCATATTTTCAGAGCCTTTACTTCCCTAGGAACGTTTTTGATAGCCTTAAAGGCTAGGAGACTCCTGATATAATCATCTCAAAAGTGGTCTCGTCAATTGTTCGTTTAGAAGGGCTTGTTGTCTATTGTCCTTTCACTAGTTTAGGCCTGGCTTCATGGCTAATGCTCCATGGATCATCACTCCGGAACCTTGAGCTGAGAATGGACAATATTGTGGAATATCAGACTTGCTTTGACATGCCTCCCAAGTTGGATTGCATAAGCAGTGCCAAGAATTTGGAGTCACTTCGTCTCTGGGGTGTCTTAATGATCCGTTCTCCTAAATGGGACTCCTTCAATAAGCTGAGTAATCTTGAAATAGTTGGTGCCAGAATGGAAGATTCTGCACTTTCTGATGCTCTGCGTGCTTGTCCGTTTTTGACTAATCTTACGCTCCTTGGTTGTGAGGGTCTGGGTTCTGTTTCTATTGAACTTGCCCTTCTGCAGCAGTGCAAACTTGACTTCTATGGGGTGGGTAACTGCACAATCTCTGTGACTTCTCCACGGCTTGAGCTACTTGAGGTACAAGGTTGTAGCTTTATTAGAGTTCTCGAGACTCAGTACTTAAGAAACCTCTCCATTGCCAATAATACAGGTACTTTTCACTGTCATTTCGGCAGATACTTTGCTTTCTTGCTCTGAAGATTCATTGTGAATAATTTGACTTATTTTGTATTGTTTCTCTCCATTTATCTCCTATCAGGCAGAGTTTATGTAGTTGATTTTGGAAAACTTGTGGCCCTTGAATCATTGTCCATGAGAGGGGTGCAATGGTGCTGGAGTGCCATAAGCCATCTGCTGCAATTGGCAAGTGATGTGAAGCACCTATAT
>JAOXNR010000029.1:5775198-5790280 GCA_028571225.1 Parsonsia alboflavescens | reverse complement strand
TTTCTCAGGGAATGGACTCTCTGCCTGATGCCATTATCCAATACATTTTCTCATTTATTACTAATGCTAAAGATGTGTCATCCTGCACTTGTGTCTCTAAGAGAAGGAAGGAGTCAATGCCATATTTTCAGAGCCTTTACTTCCCTAGGAACATTTTTGATAGCCTTAAAGGCGAGGAGACTCCTGATATAATCATCTCAAAAGTAGTCTCGTCAATTGTTCGTTTAGAAGGGCTTGCTGTTTGTTGTCCTTTCACTAGTTTGGGCTTGGCTTCATGGCTAATGCTCCACAGATCATCACTCCAGAACTTGAGCTGAGAATCTACAATATAGTGGAATATCAGACTCGCTTTGACATGCCTCCCAACTTGGATTGCATAAGGAGTGCCAAATGAGATATTATATGTTAAATGAGACCAAAAAAAGCAAAGACGAAATGGGCAGAAAATTTTGTATGTCAATGGAGGAATTAACGAAGTGGAAAACAAGATAGGAATTCTGTACAATGACACTATAGAGCGTTGGTATCTTTGTTTTTTTTTTTTAATTTATTTTTAAAAATTGGAATCGTCCAGTAACAAATAAGTGTTTGGAGTCACCTCATCTCTGGGTGTCTTAATGATCCATTCTCCTAAATGGGACTCCTTCAATAAGCTGAGAAATCTTGAAATAGTTGATGCAAGAATGGAAGATTCTGCACTTTAGGATGCTCTGCATGCTTGTCCATTTTTGACTAATCTTACGCTCCTTGGTTGTGAGGGTCTTTGTCCTGTTTCTATTGAACTTGCCCTTCTGCAGCTGTGCAAACTTGACTTCTATGGGGTGGGTAACTGCACATTCTCTGTGACTTCTTCAAGGCTTGAGCTACTTGAGGTACAAGGTTGTAGCTTTATTAGAGTTCGTGAGACTCAGCACTTAAGAAACCTCTCCATTGAAAATAATATAGGTACTTTTCACTTTGTCATTTCAGTTGATACCTTGCTTTCTTGCTCTGAAAATTCATTGTGAATAATTCGACTTATTTTGTATTGTTTCTCTCCCTTTATCTCCTATCAGGCAGAGTTTGTATAGTTGATTATGGAAAACCTGTGGCCCTTGAATCATTGTCCATGAGAGGGGTGTAATGGTACTGGAGTACCATAAGCCATCTGCTGCAATTGGCAAGTGATGTGAAGCACCTATATATGAAGGTGGAATTCACTAGTGATTTTGAATCACTCTTGCCTTTTCCTGAGGTTGATTTAGTTGACTTCTTCAATAGCCACCGAAAATTACAAACTTTTGATATGCATGGTGCCATGTTTGCTGCTCTTTGCCAAAAGAACAGCCTAAAAAATGTGAGTATGAAACTAAAATGATCCTTTTGCATCCCGTGTCTCTCAAATTAGCAGCTATTTCAATTAGGAAAATTTTCAGATTTTGCTGGGGGTAACCATGACTAATAAAGACATCATCCTGCAGTTAGACTCAAGGTTTTTAATTCCTTGCCTTGAGAAGCTGGTGATCACAATTAGATCTCCATTAAATGCTGAGCAGAAGATGAGTACTCTAGAGTCCTTGCTGCAGTATGCAAGGAATTTGAAAAAGATGACATTGAAGATTCTTCAGATGAAAAGCAGCCACAGTAGTGCACATGATTTCTTCGAGGATATTTGCAGATTTAGGTACATCAACCGGAAGATTGTTTTAATCGAATAATAATGGCTCAAAGCCAAGGAGCCATTTTTCATCTAATTTTTTCAGCTATCATTGTTCATTTCAATTGTTGCAAGACAAGCAGAAAGAACCCTTCTGTTGTTGAGGAGCTAATTTTCTTGATTGTACTTCCATAATTCTTCAAGGTTTCTGATTCTGAGCCTTAGTTTTGCTTGTTTCATTCATGTTCTTGCCATTCACCAAAACCTCTTGTGGGTCAGGAGTACCGATGGAACTAGATTCGATGGCAGTGCCATTTTCCTAACTTGTTTATGAAAACATGCTCAAGAACCCCAGGTTCTATTTTGTAGAATAAAGTTCTTGTAGCACTGCAAATGGAGACTAGAGTATTGCAAATTTTTAGAGAATAGACCGTTTGCTCGAGTCCCCCACTATATAGTTTCATCGTCAGCCACCATTACTGAATGAAAACTAGAATACTCCTATTTCTAGTGAAATTTCTTCCATTCACAACTAGATTGACATTTGATAACCCAACTTCAATACCAACTAAAATGGACCCTCAAAATTCTGCATTTGGAATCTTTGCAGAAACAAAACAAACTTCATTTGGGAAGCAATAATTGCAGCATTTTTCCCTTATGTTCTTTGGTCATTTCATCTCATTATATCCTGTGGTGACTGAAAGTGTTTCAGTAGATTACTCTTGAAAATAGTGGTATCAATTGTATTCGTTCTCATCCATTCACAATCTACTAGAAAAAATTTGGGCACTATAGTTGTACGTCTCTGCGTAACTTAGTTTAAAATGAGGGAGAAAGTAGACAAATGAAAGTTTTTGAGTTGCTAGCCATTCTGCAGTATATTCTGACAAACAAGTTCTAAATTAGCTTCTTATTCCGGAAATATCTCTTCAAATAGAATATCAGCAGCACTGAAGCCAAAATGCAAACTCCCAAGGACATGATTAGTTATTTCACGCACTATTCTCATCTCTGATTCCCTGGGATGCATAAATGTGAAAGGTTAAGAAAATAAAGGCATTCTTCAAAACCTTGATGAGAATCATTACCTGGTCTTAAGGTACAGCAAATTTTCATGGATGGAATCCACTGCTCCTTCGAGCTTTCTTAGTTCAAGTTCAACCGCCTAATAGAGCAACAAGAATAAGTTAAGCTATTTTCAAACAAGTAGGAAAATACCCATCACCTAATAAGCACCAACTTTTATCATCACTCAAGACTTATATCAGCAGTTTAACCATATTCTTATCACAACATTAGGGCTTCAAAAATGTCATGGTGCAAATGGTTATGGAAATCTGATTGTTAGGAAATAATTTGCCACTGTGGTCATCTCTGCATCACAAATAGTCAAATTTATGATGCTATCTACGGAATTTGTAATGCTAGAATCATCCATCCTCAAAGAAAATAATGGCATTTTGTATTTTTGGCTATCCTCAAGCAGAAAAACTGTGACATGCCCTCTTGCAGATGAGGATATTTCAGAAATCGTAATAGTAAAATTGCTTCTGAATTTCAACCTACTGCAAAATTCATACGGCGACTATGTGCAATCTAATTTTAGTGCAACCCAAAAAAACTGAACTTTAAAACATAGCAAAATTCTCACCTCAATTTTCTCTTTTCTTGCAACTGATTCCCAATCCTTTGCAGCAATTCCAGTCTTCCGATCAATGTTAATACTTACATCCCCACTTCCTGAACCATGAACCATCCAAAAACAAGCTAGATAGTTTCCGGCTTCAGTAGTTGTAAATGCAAACTGGCCATGTATCACATTCTCGTTGAGATGAACGGTGTTGCCATATGGTGATGTTACCTGCAAGAACAGGCCAAGCTTTTCACTGAACTTGAAAAGACAATGTTTACCTCTACATTTGACAAGCACAACACATTATCAGCCTTTACCAATTTAGCAACACTGAAATGTAGATCTTTAACTTCACAGCCAAAGAAACAAGGATTGGAAAAGGAGAATCCCAAAAGAACCAATTTCCATTCCACTGAGAAAATTACATCCAGAGCTCTCTAATGCTATCGTCTAACGGCTCCTGTTTGCGCACCCTATTTATCTCTATCTCTATCTGATATTAAGAGTATCCTAGCCAGCTGACCTCCAAAGAAGACCATCCACCAGCAAAAAGATTGCATTCATCAGTTGGCTCTCTCCTCATCAAATTGTGACTTAGTATTAATAGAACATCTAAAAGAAACTATTCCCACCTCTTCCCACTCCCTGCCACCCCACCCCCTACCCGGAAGACAAAAACGCAGTGAAAACTCTCCAGAGGCCAACTTCACGTACCACACAAAACTACCAACTAAAGAGAAATAGGAGAAACAACTGAACAGAATGGCGATAGAAAGTAATTTGTATAGTATGTCAATTGCATCATCAAATACAATCTATTCACAAACAAAAAATTCACATTATCTTCCATAATTTTACCTTTGTCTTCCACAATTGAACCATGCCTTGCCGCCTGTAGCCAACAAAATATTCTAAAACACAATGTCAAGAATAGCTTGCTCGAGCTCCGAAAAAGATGAATATGATGTTTTGGAAAGATTTCGGTTGATACCCACTACAAAGTCGCAACTTCATTTTTTTTTTCCCCCTTTAAGATTTGCTTCAGTATTTGGATTAACGTTCGCAATCCGTGAGCAAGTTTCTTTCTGTCTGTAATCGTTGGTAACAAAATATCAGGTTTGGATTAACGTTCGCAATCCGTGAGCAAGTTTCTTTCTGTCTGTAATCGTTGGTAACAAAATATCAGGAATAAAGAAAGGGAACTCACAGACATGCCAAGGCTGAGATTTTTTAATGGCGTTAGTGGGATGGGTTTTACAACTCATTCAGTCTGACATTGCTTGGCAGGTATTGAATTTTATTGGGCTGCTACACCAAATCACCCGGGGTGACATGGTGCAGTAGCTATATTGAAAAATATTTTATATATCGTAATAATCAAGATAAAATAAAAAGAAATAATTTATTAAAAAAAAAAAAGTTTCAACCCATTGGCATGATTTTTTTCAAAGAAAAATTAAGAATAAGCAGTACCCCTTCTAATTACTGTTGCTGGCTCCGCCGATTGGCTCTGAAATAGAGTCGTTGTATTTACTTCTAGGAGAATAGCTCTTGTGTTGATAACTTGAACGTCGGGAATTGTGACGACCTCCTGAAGAACTGAGGAATTTTTTGTCGTTTGTTGCCCCGATTATTATTCGAATTTTTGGTAAATTTTTCAAGCTCCTCTTGCGGAATTGTCCTTTTTTTTTTGTCACATAAATGATCCAATTCTGATTAACTTGGCAAACTTTATGCATTAACAAGGTGCAGGATTGTGAAGGGTTTGCACAAATCTTCTTATGGTTTCAGGCTTCAGTCCATTGCTGAATGCTTCCATTTATACTGGTTCAAGACAATTTACTACTTGCTGGGCTTCAACATTGAACCGATTCCAGAACTCATTCAAAGTTTCTTCCTTTCTTTGTCTCAGGTTCAGAAGATGCAAGTGTTATAAAAAATGCTCTGCACAATAAGACGTCATCTGGATCGTAAAAGATCATGACGAAGTTATATCTGATCAAGTGGTGTCGAGGACCAGTTGAGCCATCATATTTATCAAGTGAAGGTAACTTGAAGTCTCTCGGGACCTTTTCAAGTTGTAATTCATCTATTAACAGGCAACCATCTAATGGTTCCAGCAGCTCGTAATCATATTTAAAAAGTTTTGGCATAATTTTCTCAACTTTCTCTTCCAAGCGGTTCACTTTGGGAGTTAAAGCAGGTGCGTCTGAACTGGAATATACTCCTTCAGATCAATTCACAACGATCGGCTCAAATTTATGACCGATTTGTCTTCTCCGGTCACATTCAGCCAACCATTGCGTCTTATGCAGAGGTAAAACTTTGATTTCCGGGGGAAGTCCCTTGCGGGCGAAACCCCGCCCACAGGCACAGAGGCCCCTTATGCAGAGGTAAAACTGACTTTGGTGCTAGAGGGGGTTGAACCTTGACACAGAGCTGCATAAGGAGAAAATAGGGGCTAGTTACACCAGCCAAGCTCACGAGGAGTAGTCTGCGTAGGTCAAAGCGACTGCAGGGAATACGGGCATGATTCGGCTTGTTCGATGATGTCGGGCATGATTCCCGTGGTGGCTGGTCCGAACTCAAATCGGGCTTAAATTTGACTGGGTGACCTAGAATGGCTCAACGATCAATAGTCACTGTTATGCCATAATGTAGGGCCTTTTTCGACCATCCGAAGTCGTCTTGATAGAGTTTCAGGCAATTTTGTGTTTTTAAGGGCGTTTTCATAATTTATTGTTTTAGGGGTTTTTTTGTAATTTCGTTATTTCTTCCGAATAAGCCTAGGTTTAATTTTCTGAATAGGTTTAGGTTTTAATTAGGTTATTTAAGGGCGATTTCTCCTTTGGGAAGAGGCAGCTTTTGTTGTTTTTGACAATGTTCAATAATATATCTCTTTCCGAGTTACTTCAGGAACATTGTCGTTTAGTTCTTGAATTTCTTTTCCTGTGACAACTTTCGAGTGAAGTTGAGTACAGGGAAGAATTGTTTGCCTTCCATATTTTCACCTGTGTCATTTGGTATCAGAGCAAAGATCCGAGATGTCATGAGGGAATGTAGATCTGACTATAGCTGCAATTTTGAAAGAACTGCGCAAAGGCTGAGAATCACAAGCGAAGGAGAGGGAAAATCGTGATCAAGCCATGCAGCAGATCTTGGCAACAAATGCAGACTTTGAGCCGGATAATGCATTAATTGGTAGAGAACGAACGACCTGCAAAACAAGAACCCGTCGAAAGGCAAGAGGGACAAGGGGGCAACGTTGATGAGGAATTCAAATTGCCAGCGAGAGATCAGTCGCCTAGGGTTTTCCCAAGGGGCGGAAATCAGAGTCCTAGGGTTTCGATCGTGAGCTGTATGTACCACGATGGGATGCAAGGTTCAAGTTGGAAGTTCTCGAATTTACTGGAAGTTTGGCGCTAGAAGAATTTCTGGATTGGATTAGTACCGTGGATGAAATGTTCACGTTAAAAGAGGTCCCGGTCGACAAGAAGGCAACGTTGGTTGCAATGCGGTTTAAGGACAGGGCTACGGTGTGGTGGCAATCCGTGCGTTATCAGTGCTATTTGGACGGCCTTCCTGTCATGGATAATTGGTCCGAGCTGAAAAGGGAGATGCACCAAGAGTTTTTGTCTTTCAATTATCGTCAGACACTTTTTTAGAATTTGCAAAGTTTGATGCAGGGTGCGAGTAGTGTAGAGGAGTACACGTTGGAATTCTATCAGATGGTTGCAAGGAACTAGCTTTGTGAGATGCAAGAGCAGCTCGTGGCACGTTACTTGCATGGCCTTCGACCAGCAATTCAGGATGCCCTGCAGGTACACACCTTTGTGAATATCACCGATGCACAGACTAAGGCTAAAGTGGTGGAAAGGACCTTGGCTAGGGTTGGCGGAAGAAGTATGACATTTGGTCGAGGGTTTTTCGGTCCTCCTCGAAACACAACGGCAACAAGTTCTTCTTCGTCCAGAGCTTTTAATCCATCCACTCAACAGGGGCGAACAGCAGTGCAACCGAATCAGGGATCGGGGCAAGTTCAAAACCGTCCACCAACCAATAAGGCGAATGTCGTTTGTCACTGTTATCAGCAGAAAGGACATTATTCCTATGAGTGTCCCAAAATTCGATCTCAGTTGTTGATCCAAGATGGCGCAGAAGGGGAATTCGTAGGTGAGGAAGTTGTTGTTGAGTTGGAAGAGAGCGAGGAGTGTGTGGTTATGCCGGAAGATGTCCAAGGAGACTGCCTAGTTTTCTGATAAATTTGTTTAGCACCTAAAGCTAATGAGGATTGGAAGCGTCGGAACATATTCAGCACCCGCTGCACCATTAATGACAAGGTCTGTCGAGTCATTATAGATATGGAAAGCTAAGAGAATGTGATTTCGCAGGAAGCCGTACAAAAGCTTCAATTACCTACAAAACCTCACACTGAACCTTACAAGCTTAGGTGGTTGAATAAGGAGATGAAAGTTCAGGTAAATCAAAGGTGCAAAGTGGAGTTTTCGATTGGGCCACATTACAACCGTATCGTTTACTATGATGAGCTAAGAAGTTCGTGTTGCAACCAATGCGAGAAAGCTTTACGGAGGGAAAAAAGACCATCATTTGCTCGCCGCGTAAGGAGTTCGAAGAAGAGGTTGGGGAAGCCGAAGTTTTTTTTGCTTTATTGTCGACTACGTTGGAAGTTATAACAGATACGAAAGAGGAAATTGCAGTGCCAGAAAGGGTGAGAGAAGTTCTGATAGAATTTGAGGATTTGCTTCTGGAAGAGTTGCCGCCAGGCCTACCACCCATGCGTGATATACAACATCAAATTGATTTAGTTCCAGGGTCCATTCTACCGAACAATGCCCATTATAGACTCTCACCACAGCAACATGACGAATTGAGGCGCCAAGTTATTGAGTTGCTTGACAAGAGGTATATCCGAGAGAGTATCAATCCCTGTGCTGTACCAGCTTTATTGGTGCCAAAGAAGGACAGTAGTTGGAGGTTGTGGGTTGACAACCGAGCCATAAACCGCATCATGGTTAAGTACTGCTTTCCTATCCCAAGACTTGATGATATGCCGGACTAGCTTAGTGGGGCCACAATTTTTTTGAAATTTGATTTGAAGAGTGGCTACCATCAGATACGGCTCAAGCCGGGAGATGAATGGAAGATAGCCTTCAAAACTAAAGATGGGCTTTTCGAATGGTTCGTTATGCCATTTGGTCTCTCGAACGCCACAAGCACATTCATGAGAGTCATGAATCAGGTATTGTGACCTTTCTTGAATAGTTTTGCAGTGGTTTATTTTGATGACATACTGGTGTATAGTCGAATGGAGGATGAACACTTGCAGCATTTGCGACTGATTCTGGCGACACTAAGGGAGCACAGCTTGTATGCCAATTGTAAGAAGTGTGTTTGGTTTATTGATAATCTAGTTTTTCTGGGGTTTGTAGATTCGGCAATGGGAATTTATCCTGAAGAGGCAAAAGTGTGGGCTATCCGGGAATGGCCGATACCACGAAGTGTTACGGAGGTCAGATCCTTTCATGGGTTGGCTAGTTTCTACCTGCGTTTCATCAAGGATTTCAATGTGCTCATGGCCCCTTTGATGGATCTGTATAACGTGAAGAAATTCATGTGGATAAAAGAAGCACAACAAGCATTTAAGGTGATCAAAGACAAACTTACTAGCTGCGTGTGTTAGCATTACCAAATTTGGAGAACATCTTTAAGGTTGATTGTGACACTTCAAAGGTTGGAATTGGAGCTGTCTTGAGCCCGGAACGGAGGCTTGTTGCATTTTTCGGAGAGAAACTTGGTGGAGCTACATTGAATTATTCAATTTATGATGTTAAGTTCTATGCTATTGTGCAAGCACTTCAGCACTGGTGACATTACCTTATTCAAAGGGAGTTCGTGCTCTATTCAGACCATCAAGCTTTGAAGTTTCTTCAGGGACAGTGCAAACTTCATGACCGACATGCCAAGTGGATAACTATGCTGCAAGAATTCACTTTCAACCTCAAGCAGAAGTCGGGTGTTATGAATAAGGTTGCGGATGCTTTGACAAGACGTCATTCCTTGCTTACTGTGATGAAGATTGTCGCTTTGGGGTTCGAAAGCTTGCGTGAGGATTTGCGGAGTGCTGCTGACTTCGGATGAGTAGTTCGAGATGTGGAGCAACAACTAAGGAGCGATTTCATGCTCCATGATGGGTATCTTTTCCTAGGTAATTGCTTGTGCATTCCTGATACATCATTACGGCTTTTGATTATCCAGGAATTGCATGCTCAAGGCCACTTCGGCAAGGATAAGATAGCAGGCCTGATTAAGAAGTGATTCTATTGGCCTGGTATTGACAAAAGTGCTCGGGATTTTGTAAAGAGATGTAGAATTTGCCAAGTATCAAAAGGAAGCAGTAGCAATCAAGGGTTATATACTCCATTGCTGATTCCAAATGAGCCTTGGAGGGATGTGTCCATGGACTTCGTGTTAGGATTGCCGTGGACACAGCGGGGATTTGATAGTATATAAGTTATGGTCGACTGTTTCAATAAAATTGCAGTATTTATGGCTTGTAAATCAACTATGGATGCTAGCAGGATAGCTGATTTATACTTTGGGGAAGTGGTCAGGCGGTTTGGCCTACCCAGGACCATTTTGTCTGATAAGGACACTAAGTTCATGAGCCATTTCTGGTGAGAACTTTGGAAGAAGTTGGAGATGACATTGAAGTTCAGTAGTCCCTATCATCCTCAGACGGATAGGCAGACTAAAGTAGTAAATCGCAAGTTGGGAACTTGGGATTCTCTTCTTCCCAAGATTGAGTTTGAATTCAATTGTTCAACCAACCAGTCTACTCAGTATTCCCCTTTTCAAATTGTGTATGGCAGGAATCCAAGGAGTCCGATTGATCTTGCAATACCGGATTCCGGTACTGCTTCCAAGAAAGTTGAAGAGCGACTGGTTGATTTGCAGCAAGTTCATGCAACCGTCAAGTCCAACTTGGAATGCACCTATGCTAGTTTTAAAGAATATGTGGATCATACTAGCAGGGATGTGCAGTTTGAGGTTGGAGACCACGTGTGGGTGACGTTGACCAAAGAACGATTTCCATTGCTCACGTATCATAAGCTTAGAGACCGAAAGATCGGCCTTTGTCAGATTTTGGAAAAGTTGGGAGGTAATGCTTACATCCTCGAGCTACCAGATGATCTTAGTATTTCTAACGTTTTCTATGTGCAGCATTTGTCTCGTTTCCATGGAAACAATCCGAGTTTGAGGACAAACTCTTCGGAAGGTGGGGAGCCTAACGTAGAGATGGGTAAGGAGAATGACCAAGGGGAAAAGGAGCTAGTTACACCAGCCAAGCCCACGACAAGTAGTCTACGTAGGTCCAAGAAACTGCAGGGAATACGGGCCTGATTCGGCCTATTCAATGATGTCGGGCATGCTTCTTGAGGCGGCTGGCCTGAGTTCGGATCGGGTGACCTGGAACGGCCCAACGATCAATAGTCACTGCTATGATGTGATGCAAGGCCTATTTTGGCCATCCGAAGTCGTCTTGATGGAGTTTCCGGCGTTTTTGTATTTTCATAATTTGTTGTTTTTATTGGTTTTTTTTTGTAATTTCATTATTTCTTTCCGAATAAGCCTAGGTTTAATTTTCCGAATAGGTTTAGCTTTTGATTAGGTTATTTAAGGGCAATTTCCCTTTTGAGAATAGGCAGCTTTTGTTGTTTTTGACATTGTTCAATAATATATCTCTTTCCGAGTTTCTTCAGGAACATTGTCGTTTTGTTCTTGAATTTCTTTTCTTATGACAACTTTCAAGTGAAGTTTATTTCAGGGAAGAATTGTTAGCCTTCCATAATTCCGCCTACCTCAAACCTGATCAACAGATTTTTAAGATTGTTGCACTTTTTTGCACTCCTTTTTCTGGATTGCACTTGGTTTGGGTGTACAAATTTTGAAGTTTTGCTATGATCTATGGATCCTGTTTCTTCTACGTTATCTAGATTGATGATCTTCTGTTCCCAAAGAAATTTTTCACATGCTTTTGTGATGCTCAATGGTCAATTTCATCCTTTCCATATTTGCGAGTTTCTTTCTCAGCATATCTCTATCAAAATTTTCATCACTAGGGATATAATCCTTTGATTTGGAATTTTCAATTCTTCCTTGTTGCCTTAGAGTGATCGACCGTAAAAGGTCTTTGAAGTTCGGGTATCGGGGTGTCCGTATTCCTTGGGGTCGGCCGCAATTACTTTGGGATTAGTTGTCATCCCTGGTGGATTTAGAACTTGATCTTTAGGATCCTTTGGGTCTTTTGGTGAAAATTTACAAGGATCGTTCGTCGCTTATTGTTTAGAAGATGTTGGGAGATTTGATCTATTCTTCATGATATGCCTAAGACCATTGTGGGAGGAACAAATAGGTATGGAATCAAGCTGATTTGGTTCATAAATTTGCACGGTCAATATGCAAAACAAGTGGTCAGATTAAATTGGGGATAGCTGATGCTAAAGACAAAAAAGAAAAGGGTAGAAAAGATATTTTACTAGAAGGACTAAAAATGGCATACCTTGAAAGATGTGTTAATGACTTATTTATAGGAAAATCCCAAAGGTCATGTCAACAGTGTCTTTCACCAATGTGGGATATTCCTTTCTAGTGCTTTATTGTCCTGCACTTATTCTTGTGTAAAGAACATTAATTATGTGGTAGTTAGTCATATCAATGGTCAATCTTTCCTAGTTTGTACGGGTGTAATGGTCGATATTTTATACCTTTCGAAGCTCTATGAACGTAGATGACATTTATATCATAGGTTCATATTAATTTTACGCATATCATTTGTAAATACTGTGTCAAATTGGGTATATGTCATAGATCACCTATTTGAGGTTTTATTATCTCTTGACATGATGAATCTAAAATTTGGTCCCTTTTCTTAATTTTTCTGTTGATGTTTCTATGTAGGCATTTCAAGTAGAGAAAGCTAATATGTTCAAACCATCTAACCTTGGATCCAAAACGTCATAGGGGTCAAGGAGCTACCTTGGCATTGGTGGAGCTATCATGGACGTCATCAAAGAATGAGTGCATTGAAGATGAAGTTCATGGAGTTGAAGATGATGTTTATGGGAGAAAACATGCTTATATGGACTTGCACTTCAAGAATGAAAGAACTTTGATGCCAAGGAATGAAGCCACATAGAAGAACTTGTACTTCAAATACAAGTATGAAACATCAAGGATGATGAAGGCTTTGATGGCATTCATTCAAGGCAAGGAAGAGCAATTCGATTTTGAAGCCATCTCTAAGGCAATTAAACTTGATCATGATGAAGGAGGCAAGAAGCTATGGAATATGGTGTTGATTGAAGGCTTGGAAAATATACCAAGAATGTGCCATAGGAAAGTTGGAAGGGGGAAATCAAGTTTGCATCAAGGAAATCATGCAAAATGGAGTTGAAATAGTGGTGGTTAGGTCTGGCATTCAGTGCCATGTCCAATGCCGAACAAAAGGGAAGAACAGGGGCTGATTTCCAATGACCATCCGATTCCCCATCCATCCCCAGATGGCCCTCTGCCAGCCCGACTTGTTGTAGCTTTTTGATGAATTTTTATGCTTTCTTCTAGTCTTTTGGACTTTGTATCAAAGGAGTTTAGTATTTACACCCCTAGCAAGAAATGTTTAGGTTATTTTAAGTCTTTGGAGTATAAATACTCCTTGTCTTGTCATTTACAACAACCTACAAACATATTTTTATTGAAATCAAGAATACTCTTGGATTAAAACTTGTTCTTGTAAGTGTTCTTTCTCCAACTCTCTTAAGGTTCTTGGTTTAACTACTTTGAGGTGTTTCATCACTTTGGCTAGAGTGTTTATTTTTGTACCAACATAAAGACAATGGCTGATAATTGAAAAACTTCATAGGTCATTGTAACTAACTTGAACCTCAAAGGTGAGTCTTAGGTAAAATCTTTCAAGTTGGTGTGTTTTTAATGAAACTCATTTCAATAGACATCACATAATCTTTTTGGTATCAGGCCCTAAGTTCTTCATCTTTAGGTTTGCCTATCTTTATTTGCTTTTTTTGTTTATGTGTTTGAGGAAGTTTTTTATTTCTTGAAATCTATGATCTTAAACATGTGTTTTTGTGATTTGTTTCCTCTACATTGATCGTAGTATCTTCTCGTGATCCTTTGTGTTTGTTGGAATTAAGTCTAAGACTAAAAACTAGGGCTTAATTCTATTTCTTGAGTTTGTTCATTTATCTCTACCAAAAAGAAGAAGAAGAAGAAGAAGAAGAAGAAGAAGAAGAAGAAGAAGAGAAGAGCACAAAAAAATACTTCACAAAAGAGAAAGAAAGAAAGTGCCAAAGTTGAATGCTATTGTGAGATTTCTTGTTGAATTCCATTGAAATTGATTGTGTTGAAGTTGAATTGAAGTTCTATTATGATTGAATTGACTATTATCTTACAAATTTGAAATTAAGGGAATTGGGTTTATTGAATTTATTGACAAATTGGATCATAATTTCATTGCCCTCTAGGTGTTTAATAAAGTGCCTCTATAAAATTTTCTTTGAAATCCAAGAATTTGATCAATCGTTTTCATCTTACATTGACCTAATCTTTGAAATTCCATCTCTTTGGTTCTTGATTGTTGATCTTTTGTTGACTACTTGAATTGAGTTGTGTCAATTACTTGGCATCTTTGCTTGAAGTGTTTGCATTTTCCTAATTGAGTTGACTAAGAACTTGAAAGAGAGTACAACGGTAAAAAGCATTATTCAATAGAAAGAGAAAAAGACCATTGAAAGTGTGATACAAGAGAGATACTTGAGGAACAAAATTCCCCTAATTTTCTTGTTTGTTCTTTGAAGGTATATTAAGACCAATGGAGCAACACCATCTTCACACACATCAAATATGGGAGATAACAACGCATTTCTATCTACCATTTTGGAACTGACGTGATCTCAAATTTGGGAGGAACCCATCATTCATTAAATACAAATTTTCAACCAAAACCAAATTGTGATTGTCCAAGACTTCATGCAAGAGATTTAGCTAGAACCATTGACCAATTGTCATCCAATACGATCTAATGGATTGAGTCCCATATACTCAACTCAATTACCCTAGCCAAGCATTGAGAACCCTAAAGTTTAACTAAGAACCCTAGTAGAGCTTTAGGAAGAACTCTCAGTCAGTCACCCTTTGAATCCAAAAGGAATTCATTCAATTTACTGAAAAGTATTTGTAGAGTTAATTGTTAAAATGCAATACAAATGATGATCTGTTTATAGGCTCAGCCCCAATTAGGATTAGGGACTTAATTAGCCACCTAAAGCTAACTTAAAACATAAAGAAAGAAATTAACAATAAGTTGAAAAATATAACTAAAGTCAAGATTACAAGGCAGTAAAAATAGAGGACCAAAATAGAATTTCTGGGCAAATTTCACCAATCTGTCCAACTCGTGTAGCCTCACTTCCAAAGCTTCAAATAGCTTCATTCCTTGCTAATCACTCCTCTCTAATGTCTTCTATCATCCACATGTTGAGCTCTTTCCTTGGTTCAGCCTCTATTGACGGTTGTGTTTAAAACAATGTTGTAAAGTCTAACATTTGTCTCCACACATTTTCGAAAAGTTTCAGCTTTGTTCATTCAATTTCCCGCCTTGTCCTTTCAATTCAAAGTTCCATTCTTATACTTGAAATCTTGATCTTTGTACAAGAACTCCCAATCATTATTAATATCATCTTCAATCTCTAACAAGTCTTTCTTCATTCTTGATC
>JAOXNR010000029.1:5741099-5775098 GCA_028571225.1 Parsonsia alboflavescens | reverse complement strand
ATATATATATATATATATATATATATATATATATATATATATATAAATCAAAGCCAATCTAATTCATATGTAGGTAATATTTTTTTTTAAAAAAATGGTACTTCATTATTCTCTTCAAACAATAAAACTATTTTTATTTGCAAGAAATATATTTTTTAAAGAAATAGAAATAAGTTATAGTTTATTAGGTCTTCCAAAGAGAACCATACCATTAATCATTCGACAATCAATTGTTATGAAACAATTGAAAGAAAAATCTATCATCCTTGTCTTGCTTTTCCTCTCTTCCCTTCTCTCCATTTTCTTATTTTGTATTCCACTTCTAAAATTAATTTTAAAAAGAATTTTATGTATCATAACATGTCAAACTCTTTCTAGTTTCTAGTCGATTATCAAGATTATTAGGTTGAGAGTCTTCACCACGGTAGAAGTGAAATTGTGACTTTGAAGAAATCTTTTGCTTGTAAAAATTCATCAATTCTTTGAATCCCACCCAACTAAATAATACAAGAAATAGTGCAAATGATTATTGTACTTAAAATGTTTTTCTATCTCGATAAACAGATTTATTTAAATGACTAATTTTTCTAAAAAGATCAAATAGATGTAATGGGTTGATTCAATAAAATTAGGCTCGTAAAACTAATTAACCAACTTCAAAGGAAAAGATGGGTGTGTCCCTAGCAATAGTTGTTTTGGGCTCCAAATGATCAACATCAATCCATGCATGTTAATAGTTTCAAAACTCTAATTCTCTAAAAAATTTACCAGATTAGTTGTTCTAAATTAGCTTAAATATGTACTTAAGGGCACAATCGAGTAATTTGAAAAAATAAAATCTGCATAACGGAAATCGTAAATTATATTCTTTCTTATTATAACTATAGTAAAGGTGAATGCGAATAAGATCAGACACGGTTAAAAAAAAAGAGAGCTTAAATATCATTTGGAAAAAAAAATTGTCCCATCTAAATGGAACTTAATCCCATCGGAGTGCTACTAAAATATCCTAAATTTAATGGGCCTTTTAATAGGACCCATTTTCTTTATAGTCAAATTACAAAAAATTTAACCCAATAAAATGGCCCATCTTGTATAAAGATTCGGGAATCGCGAAAGAAGCAAATCGGAGCCATTCATCCATTGATTAAATAATATTATAATACTGTTGAAGTGATGAGGATTATGAAGGGCCCACAAAAACTCCAAACCGCTTTGCTTTCATTCGCAACAGGCTGTACCTCTATCACATTTCATTCACAAAAACCCTCAAAAACATTATTTCCTTTTCATTCTTCCTTTCTTTCGTGTACTCCCAAATCTACTCATTCTCTCAGTTCACCATCCAAGCAAGGAACTTTCAGTTCTCACCATATCTGTCTATCTATTTCGTCAACTTCTCTGCAGCTATGTCTCAGGTAATTTCGATTCATTTTTTAATTTTTATTTATTTTTTAATTTTTTAAAATAATTTTATGTAATTATTTTTGCTTCGTAATCGGTAATTCAATCCTCGAACGTTTTTCAATTCTTTGGTTTGTCTTAATTATTTGTATATCGTGGATTTATCGGTTTGATTCAGTTGAATTGGGAAGAGTTCCGTGACCTCCTCTTTCCTGTTCCTTCCGCGATGTTGTTTTTCTGAGTTTTTGGATAATGATATGTATGTTTAATTTTTTGTTTCAGGAAAAAGAGGCTAAAGCACCGGCAGTTGGTATGTTTCTGAGTTTCACGGGCTTAGAATTAGTGTATTTTTACATTTTCGTGCTTTTGCATGCGCGAGTAATTATGCTATGATTGTAGATGTAAAGTTGAAAATGTTGTTACTAATTTTATTGTATTTATTTTTGTTCGAGTAATTCGTCAACTTGTTATATGGAACGGGGGAATAGTTTTTATTTTCTCCCTGGGGATGACCTTATTTTGATTGACAAATTGTGTTTGCTCTTTGGTTTGGGTCCCTTCGATCAAGGACTTGGGCTGTTCACGTTGTGTCGTTTGCTTAAGTGGACCATCAAATAGTTTAAAAAGCATCACCTTCAATGAACCAGGTGTTTTTCTTCTGATCATGTACTGGCAATTTTAGAAGATATTTAACAATTTGGAAATAAGGAGAATTTCTAAACTCTTCAATTCTAGGTAATTGCTGATGCTATATAGAAAACATTTTAATTGGTTACCTACCTTGCTTTACATTCAACTTCTGTTGCTTTTGTTTCTAGTATGTTTGCATTGCCGATTGGATTCAGAGGCTAACACCTAACATTTGTTGGTGATCTTCAGCTGAATTCTTTTTCTTCTTTGTTATAACAATGAGTTCAATTTATTGGCATAGTTTAGATGCCTGTTGTTTAATGTTTGTTCGGGATATCCACGTATGTCTAGCAACTTGTTGACTTCTGATGTTTCCTCGTCACTTCTAGTCTAGGTGTTCTTTAATAAAAATTTTCTCATGCCTTTTCTTTTGCATCAGAGGATAAGTACGGTGCTGATGAGAATAAAAGCTCTGAGCCTGTCTCTGGGGAGTCACAATCTGGACAGACTAGGTCAATGCCTGGAGCTGGACCTGGACCTGGACCTGCAATGCCGAATCCCTTTGATTTTTCATCTCTATCTGGCCTATTAAATGTATTTCATTTTACCATGCCTTTTTTGCTTTTAAAATTCCACGTTTTCTAGGTGATAATTATAAATGGAACATTTAAATTGTTTTGGGATTTGGTGCTGCAATCTGTTCTGGAACTCATAAAAAAATGTTTATCTTCTGCATGATTTCAGTAGAAATAGTTTTGTGATTTGTTAGTACCAAGCTTTCATCCACTACAATGCAAATTATAGGAGCCAAGCATCAAGGAATTAGCTGAACAGATAGCAAAGGATCCTTCATTTAATCAGATGGCAGAGCAGCTTCAGAAGACCTTTCAGGGAGGAAGTGCCGTTGAGGAGGGTATCCCCCAGTTTGATACACAACAATACTATACCACAATGCAGCAGGTTATGCAGAACCCACAATTTATGACCATGGCTGAGCGGCTTGGTAATGCACTAATGCAGGTATTTTCCGTATCTGCCTCATTGAAATGGAAACCATAGTGATTTAACCAAGATAATTACACAGCCCCTCCACTCTCACTCCCCCAACAATCCCCAAGGGGAGAGATAGAGAAAGATTATTATTCACATAATTTGTTTATTTGCATGTGTATTCAGGATCCATCTATGTCTGGTATGCTTGAGAATTTGACTAACCCAGCACGCAGAGACCAGCTTGAAGAACGAATGTCCCGCATCAAGGAGGATCCTTCTCTGAAACCTATCTTAGATGAGATAGAGAATGGAGGTCCAGCTGCTATGATGAGGTTTTGGACTTTACTTTGTTTTTCGATTACTTCACTTTCTCACCCTTTTTTCCCTCTCCTTCTTGGGAAATGTTGCTGTGCATTTTTAATATTAGTCATTGGGCACAGTTTTATGCATTATGGTATTGAGTGAGAGCAAGAAACACATAATTAGTAGATGATGAGTTGGTGATGAGATTTTTTCTGCAATATTAATGTGTACATATCTTAAGCATGTCGTTTTCTGGTTATTTGTGGTTACTTGTTCTTTTCTAACCTGCAAGTCGATAGCAAACACCTTGTTTGTAATTGAAACATGAGAACTAACACTAGAACCATGGGGAACATACTTGTGTATCATTTATATGTAGTTGCATAATCAACTTTCAAGAACCACCTTGTTTGGTGTATCATATTAGATTATGTTACATGTTTGTTCACTTCAAATGAGTTTGGGGTGACTTAAAACTGACTGACTCACTATCTTGAGTTCTGTTCTATTTTGTGCCTGCACTATCTTTCCCTGGGATCTCTTTGATTTTGTATGTGCAGTGATAATCAATTCCAATGGTTGTCTACTTCAACAATCTAGTTTACTATTATTACCCTCAGTTTAGAAACTGCAAGCAATGTGGATGGGGTAAATTTATCTTTAATCCTTATTGCCACCTAGTTAATAAAAAGGTAGAGGTGGCAGAACAAGGATATTCCCTAGAGTCAACACCTATTGCAGTTTTGATTTATACATCATCTGGCATGATTCAGAATCCCTGTCCAATGTGAATGTTGAATGTGTTGTTCAGATACTGGAATGATAAGGATGTTCTCCAGAAATTGGGTGAAGCAATGGGTTTTGCTGTTGCGGGAGATGCGACCTCTTCTGCTGGGAATGCGGAGGCAGATGAAACCGAGGAAGCAAACGAAGATGAGTCTATCATTCATCAAACTGCTAGTGCTGGTGATGTAGAGGTACATACTCATAGTAAAACTATTTTTATTGTACTGGTGGCATATAAATCTTGAATGTTAATATATTTCCTTTGCATGTTATGCCTTTATTCCCCTTTATTCCTCTCGAAACTTGACTTTTATTTTCAAAATTTATTTCCGTAACACTTTTGATTGACTCATTTCTTTTGCATACTATAGTTTTATTCCTCTCTAACTTTTACTTTTAATTTTTGAAGTGCCAAAATTTATTAGTTTAATATTGTTGGTTTTCCCTTGGCAAGACATTTTCCAGTTGGATATGCATCATTTTCTGAAATGAAACCAACTCTTTTGATTGCGTACTCATCTAACCAGGGATTGAAGAATGCACTGGCTTCTGGTGGTGATAAAGATGAGGAAGATTCAGAAGGGAGAACAGCATTGCATTTTGCATGTGGATATGGAGAGGTATAAGATCTGTTGAAATGATAATGTTCTACCAGAGATTCTGATATTCTTCCCAAATAGATGCTTTTATTTCTCTATATCTTTCTTGCACATGACACTTCTGATTATGGTTATGTTGCTTGAGCTTCAAAAATGCTAAAAAGTTTGGTAGTGACCCATGATTTTCATTTTGCAAATGTATTTTTCTTCCAATTACTGAATCAGCCAATATGAGTTTTCTTCCATTTTTCCCTCTCATGCCTTCAACATCCTATGGTAGAATGCACAAGTGTCTCAAACTTCTGTAGCTTTAACTGCAGGAGGCTCTGATTATTTTGATGTGATTCTCTTGCAGGTGAAGTGTGCCCAGGTTCTTCTTGAGGCTGGAGCAAAGGTGGATGCTTTGGATAAGAACAAGAACACTGCTCTTCATTATGCAGCCGGTTATGGACGTAAGGAGTGTGTACAACTTTTGCTCGACAATGGTGCTGCTGTGTAAGTCTTCTAGAGTTTGTTTCAAATTGGATATCTAAACAAATATCAGCCCTCTTGACTCCTCCATTTTCCTGTACTTCTCCCTTTTGCAGCACACTTCAGAATTTGGATGGGAAGACACCTATTGATGTAGCTAAACTGAACAACCAGCAGGAGGTGCTGAAGTTGCTCGAGAAGGATGCTTTTCTATGAAGGAATTGAAAAAGCACAATGGGAGCATGTATGCATAAAATTTTTCAACTCTTTAAGGGTGTTGTTTGTGTCAGCCCTATCTGTGTATCTTGCGGAGCAAATTCATTTCCAGCCCAACCCAACTTATCATATATTTTGCATTTCCTGCTGTATGATACTTTTTTTTTTTTGGATGTTTCATATTTTAAGGTGGATTTTCCTGTATTTTGCAATAATCCTTTAATTTTATGGTAGCTCTGGAAATGGACATTTTGAATGTGAGGTCTACACAAATTCTGAAGTTTGATATCATATTTTAAAAAATACATATACTTTCTCGGCTCAAATTTTCATAAATAACTTTTTAAATTAAAAAAAATTTCCCTGTATTTTCAAAATTGTCTGGAATTGGAAGTGTTGTTACCTTTTAAAATAAATAGATTTGTAATACGGTCACTCACAACTTTTTTTGGTGTAAATGATAATTTTTTTTATCTAATGACTTTACCTCCTTTACACAAACTTATATCTAATAAAAATACATTCGTAGATTTATTAAAAATAAATGTAATTTTTGAATTTTTATGAAGTCATATGATTTTGTAAGGAGGAAGTATTTGTAATTTTATCACTACCAAACTTAAATATTTACGTTCATTTTAAAATGAGTGATCGACAAATAACTTCTTAATTGAGAAAAGCGAAAATATAACAGGATAATGCTTTACAAAATTAACAAATACATTTCATTCTCTTGAATTGAAATACGTATAACATTTCTATTTTTACTTGTCAATAATTATTTTAAAAATTTCTCCCTATATTTCTTGTGAAAAAGTTTTACAATCAGAATTCAAAAGTTCAAAATAATTTTATTGTACCAGCAAATATAATTTTTATATTTTGGTAACTGTACAATATTTATTTTTATTTAATTCAATAAATGGAGCAAAATCCACAACAAATACTTTATTTAATCACCTACCCCAAAAGGTAGTATCAAAATATTTTTATTCGTACTATTATTATTATTTATCCAAAATCGACTCTCCAAATACACCTAATAAATTTTCAATCAAAAAGATAATTTGTTCATTATTTTATAAAAAGACCCCTCATGACTCATCATTCATCCCTCCTTTCTCTTCCCGGGCATAACCCAGGAGAAGGAGAACTAACCAAATACCAATTGGTAAAAGGCTATATAAATTGGTCCTTAGCCAAGCCGCCTCCGTTTCCCCAGTCTTGATTGCTTCCTCTTTCCCTTCCCCCACGGATTAGATAAAGAAACTCAAATCATCCCCTTCTCATACGCTAAATATAATTATTTTGATAAATATTGAAAAGATATATCTTAGTTTCTAGGGTTTATAATTTCGCTCTTCAATCAATCAATCTCCATTTTCCACTCTCAGACAGATCCATCAAATTGATTTTGCTATAAGAGGTTACTTTTCCACCTCGAGTTTCTGTCCCTCATTTTTTATGTTAAATTTATTATTTATTATCGGGAAAAAAACATTCTTTTTTTTGTTTTTTTGAAATTTGTATTGGCCATGAAATTTTGCTGATGAAGAATCTGTCTGCGTTGAACGGCCGGTGTTTTTTTTTTTTTTTTTTGATGTTTTGCAGGTGTTTTGATTGCTTGAAGTAATTAAGCAAATATTCTGGAACGTGATGGGGAGGGATAGGGATATATCCAGGTCTCCGTCTTATCATCGACGGAGGTATTCACCGTCACCGTCGCCGGTGGGGCACAGGTATACCCGGAGGAATCGAAGAGATAGAGATAGAAGCCGATCACCTTATTCTTACAGGAGGTGATACCCGATTACTTGTGTCTGTCTTTGAAACCTAGCTGCTTGTTTTAGACTCGCCTCATCTCTTTGGTTGAATTACAGTTTGTTCAAGGTTTGTGTCTTCATCCATTAGAGTGTTATTTGATTTTCTTTTCCACTGGAACCTTTTTATACAGTCAGAAGGAATTGTGAGCGCTGCTTGATAATTAGCTGTATACCCTGGGACTGATTGTAGGATTTTGTGTGACTTAAGAGCTGAAAATTTGGATGGGATTTCTCGTTTATTTTTTGTAAAAAATTTATTGTCAAGATGAAAGTTACAAAATATGAGTTTAGAAAAGAAAAAGGGAGAAAGAATTCCCCCCTTAGTCTATGTCACTGTGGCCTGACTTCCATCATATATAACTTATCTCTGTCCTTCCGTTCTAGGTTTGATTCTTTAAGATAATGAAAAGTGGTCCATCAGTTACCGGCTGAGTTAAAAGAGCTCAGTTGCTTACTTGGCAATATTGCTACAGTTAATTGCTGGAGCTTTGATCATTGGGAGGAAGGATATCTGGGTAACCTAGTCTCTCCTAAGTGGTTTCTTCGAGGCATATGTTAGCATTTTTGCTAGTGAATCCATTCTCTTTCTTTTATGTAATCTTCTTTGCAAATGTCAAAAACTCAATGGCAAATGAGTTGATGTAATCAGTTCTAATTATTTATCTAATATACTCTAATCATATTTTCTCAATCAGCAGATGCTTATGCATTGTGAAGTTCTGTGCTTTTTGGTATTGCTCATGCTGTGTTGCTGCTTGTGCAAGTTTTCATCTTCTGCCAGCACCTTGATGCTCTACATGCTTGTAGTTGATGATTGCTGTGCTTTCTTTAAGTCTTTTCATTTCTTCGTTCACATGTACAAAAATTGTAAATGATAGTGTTGAGCCATCTGTGTCTGATGTTCTTGATTCTATTCCTGCCATAAAAATGAGAGATCTTCATTAAAGGGAGTCTTGGGAAATGTCTTAAAATATTATGAGCTAGATAGGTCCTGTCCTCTTTCATTGAAAAATTATAGAAATGAAACCATGGCTTCCCTTGATTTGGGAAGTGAGCAGGTGATGGGTGCCGATGGGTGTCCTCCTGTTGCTTGTTTGTGATAGCAGTTTCTTATGGTAAAAGATGGAGCACACAGTTTAATATCAAATGTATGAGGTAACCAATATGCTTTTATATTTATTTTACTCAATGGTGAGATTGCATGGTGCTAATTTTGAATTATCTTGTACTTTATTGTTTCATTTTGATGCTCAATGATCTTATTTTGTTCCACAGAAGACGAAGAAGTCGGTCTTTGTCCTCTCGGCACCGAACAAGTCGTTCTCCAACACCAAGACGGCATAAAAGTCGCTCTCCAACACCTAGGAGACATAAAAGACAGAGAACTAAAAGTATCTCATTAAGTCCTTCTCCCAGTCTTAATGTTGCGTCAAAAGAGCAGAAAGATGTAAATGAAAAGTTAAGAAAGGAAGAAGAAGAAGAAGAGAAGAAAAGGTATACCTTTGATTTGATGTTTACCATAAACCGTTTTTCTCCCTCCTCTCTGGACATAGGGATGAACCTTTTTAGAATAGGTTATCTTAACTTGGTGGTTGATCATTATTTGTGCCATTTCTAATGTGTTAAAAGTTAACAATTTTTAGTCTCTGAGTGAATTGGTGAATTTTGCAGTTTGATCAATTTTTTTTACTGCATCTTTTTGTGGCATTTTCATTTGGGTAACTTGATTGGTTGAGTGCTTTTACCTATAATATATGTAGTTATCAATTTCCTTTTAGAGGGATAGGGAAGGATCAAGGATGCTATGGGGGCCTTAATTGAAACTACATTCCAATCTTGAAACTTTATTACTTTATTGAATACACAGAATACTTACATGTTAACACCATCTCAGACAACAAGGATTATGCAGTTCCTTACTTGATTGTTTGCTTATTTAGGTTTTCAGTTTTTTTCTTGTATGCACTGTGCTAATCATACTTTATAATGTGTAAGCTCTTCTTCTGCAGCCTTTTTCAGATTTGCTTACGCTGTGCTGTATGAACCTTTCAGATTTCAGAATGTTGATATCCTGTGTTATAGTGGAAAGTTTTCATCTTGATATATTGACTGTTAGCTACTTTGTGTAGAAGTTACCTGAAGTTACATGTTCCCGATTCCATATTTCTTTTAACACATTCTCTATTATGATTTGTCTGAGAATGCAAAACTGACGGGTAATTTGTACAAACTGCTATGTCTTATGGGAGAAAGTGAAACTAACTTTTCCGGAATATTCCCATTAGCTGATACTCTAATCTCAGTTAGTTGTCTTGCAGAAATTTTAATAGGTATAAACCTTTGCAGAAAGTTGATTGGGGGGGGGGGGGGGGGTTGTATTATTCACACAGGTGATATTATTGTTCACCTTCTATTGTGTCAAAAAGGCTTTCGGCTTGTTTCCTTAAGACTTCTTTCTGTATTATGAAATGGAACCACCTTGATCAAAGTGACTAAGATCCAATACAATAAGCAGTGGAGTTTTATTGGACATGTTTGTTGTGGATATGTAATGGGTTCTTTTTATCCCCCACAAAATGGATTTTCAAATTGGTTTTTTTGTTGGTGATGTTTCATTATCATTTTCTGAGTATTGGGACAAATAGTAGCACCACCTGGCTCTTCAGTAGTTGCTTTTATGCTCAGTTGTTTATATTAAAGATCAATATTGTATGTTCTAACAAAATTTAAGTTTGTTTTGTCAGAGCTCTATATAATGAAAGGGTTGAATATTTGGTGATTAGCTTTAAAACTGCGATGGTTTACTTGACATTCTTCTTCACAGGATAATTTGAAGGAAGTTTCTGCTATAGTTGTTTATTTTGATGACAAATTGGGTGCCTCCTTTATCTACTATTCAAGAGTTTTGAAACTC
Source organism: Parsonsia alboflavescens (assembly GCA_028571225.1). Lineage (NCBI taxonomy): Eukaryota > Viridiplantae > Streptophyta > Magnoliopsida > Gentianales > Apocynaceae > Parsonsia > Parsonsia alboflavescens. Next base: position 5,764,959 of record JAOXNR010000029.1, on the reverse strand, counting down.
ATTTGTTTGGATCAAGAACAAGTTAGAGGTATGCTTTTAAAGCATAAGCATGTATGTTTAGCCTTTCTCAACATGGAGGTTAGTGTATCATCCATTTTAGTTATGAATCAAGGAGAAAGAAACAGTGTAACTCTGCCAAATTATGTGGATCAGTTTTCTTTTGGTGTTATATCATAAAAAAAAAAGTTCAAGTAACCAGAATGATGGTTCATAGTTGTTTGGGTTAAAAATCAAGGACGGCAAGATGGATATCTCTCTCTCCACATATTTGCATGTCCCGTTAACTTTTCTTCTGTTTTCCAGACGGCAACAAGAAGCAGAACTCAAATTGATAGAAGAAGAAACTGCAAAGAGAGTTGAACTGGCGGTTCAGAAGAAAGTGAAGGAAGGCTTGGAAACTGAGGAAATCAAGATTGAAGTTCATAGACGGTTGGAGGAAGGTCGAAAGAAACTCATTGAGGAAGTTGCCATTCAACTTGAAAAAGAGAAGGAAGCTGCTCTTATTGAGGCCAGGAAAAAAGAGGTAGGTATCTTTTGCATTCATCTTGTCCTTTAAGCTGTGATGCTTTTGTGCATTATTATTTAAACCTTTGTCATTGATACAACTGTGTAGGAGCAAAAACGGAAGGAGAAAGAAGAGCTGGAAAGGATGCTTGAGGAGAACCGGAGAAAGGTGGAAGAAGCCCAGAGAAGGGAAGCTCTGGAGCAGCAAAGGAGAGAAGAGGAGCGTTATCGGGAGCTGGAAGAGCTTCAAAGACAGAAGGAAGAGGCTTTACGGAAGAAAAAACAGCAAGAAGAGGAAGAACGGGCAAAGCAGATGATGGTTCTGGGCAAGAACAAATCACGGCCGAAGGTGTCCTTTGCCTTTGGTATGAAATGATTCTCGTAGATGTCATATTGTTTGTTAGTTTTCCAAGTGATTGAATGACCAGGTCATGAGCTCTCTCATGATTAATCCTCTTTTCCCTGTAGTTTGTGGGTTGGGTTAGGATGTCATTGCAAGCTTGCTTTGTACAACATGGAACAGATCTTAATTTGGGGCCAAATCTGATGGGTTCCATTTTTATCTTATTGTTGTAAAATTTTCAATGTCTCTTACTTTTAACGTCACCCTGAATTTAATATATCATGTGATTTGTTTGGAAGAAGAGAAGGAAAAGAGTCGTCTCGGTGCGTACCACAAGGGAGAACGTGATTGATGTGTCATTTCCATCTGCTCTTTTGACCAAAGAATGCGGACAAATTCTTGTAGACTGTTGTGGACTTTTAACAAATGGGCCAAGTTTGATGTGATTCTGGACACTTAGTTTTATTTTTATAAGATCGGAGCCTACCTGAAATTGACTGTCCAGTCTAGTCTAGTCTACTCAAGAACTTTTGGGCTCCCTTAAAGTTTGGAAGGTTGCAAATCCAGAAAGTCAATTCAAACCAGGCATTCTAATAAGCAGGTCAAGGACAGTGGTCATGTTCCCATCTCTAATACTCTAAAATAGTCCTTCCGTCTAATGGTATGGGAAATTGTTTAATTTTGTGAAAAGAATCCAAACATGTTATTTGAGACCAAGTAAGTACACCCTTTATTTGAATTTCAAAACCTCTCCTCCCTCCTCCCCAACCCCACAAAAAATAATAATAACAATAATTATTAATGAGGTTTTTGTATTTTGATAAAATGAAGTATTTTAGTACTTTCTACCAAGTAAAAGAATATAACAAAAATTTCAAGGTTAGTTTTCTTTTTTTCTTAAAATTAAAAACACTGAACACATTCCTTTGCCTTAACTATTTAATTGTATTAAAATATAAATCGTTATGTAACTTATAATTACGATGTTTTTACATTATTCAAAAAATTAAAATATTTCATCCATTTTATAATATAAAGAAATATTTTAAAAATACATGAATTTAAATTTCAAAGTCAAATTCAAATTAGATTTTTATACAGCTGTCAGCCCAGAAGAACCCACCTCGCCCACGCTTTATTTCAATAAATATAGAGAAAGGAAAAAACAAAAAAAAAAAAAGAAAAAAAGAAATAGGCCTATCATTAACGTATAATTGCTTCCAAGGGGCCCACAGAAGCTCGATCTCCAATGATGTCACGCTGTCAACGTTGTCAAGTCGCTTCCATAGCGGGACCCACTTATTTCTGAATAAGAGGTGGTGGTTGACGATGTGGGGTACAACATTAAATTCTCCCTGCGTCCCCTGTCCACATCTGCATAGGCGCGTCAATGACAGTCCCTGTTGGCCGTTTGGACTTTGTATTTTAGTGATTTACAGCAATCTGCACGCCTTGCGGTTTGGGAATACCCACTCTCCCGAGGTGTTCACTAACGGCACGCGTCCGAGAGTGTAACCGAACATTCTGGCAGGCGCGTCAACTAGAAAATGCAACAGAATGAGCTTCCTCGTTTGGCGGGCTATCCTGCTTGAGTTCCCGGATCCTCCGTTTATGCTGACAGTATCTATTGATGGTCTTTTTGGGCGAAAACCGCAATTATTTATTTATTTCATTTGGGTTGGGGAAGGGTGAAGACACTGTTTTAGGCCATAATATTTGTTTTTGATACCTAAAAAATATATTAATAAATTCTATTTTTTATTAATTTATATGTGTTACATTTGAGTTATTATACAATTCACTTCTTAAATTTTCTTATCCTTTTGAAAATTTTGATTCTTAAATTTTTTCTTTTTGTCTTTATCCTCTCTAAATAATTTATGGTTAGATATTTGGATACTTTTGATGGATTCTTCAAAAAAATCACCGGATTTTGAGTTAACTTTAAGGATGATAAAGGTAAAAAAATATATATTAACAATTAAAACCTTCAAAAGGGTAAAGTTTAAAGACTAAATTGAACAATAACTCTGCTACATTTATTGAAAATCAGTACTTTCGAGATTTGTAGTGAAAAAATTATATTAGAATATAAATCATTTTATATAATTTAAAATACCAATAGTATTGTTTCTTGTCTATAGTTCACATTTTCTAACTTAATTTCTTACATAGTTTGATTAAGTACATGTTTATGCTATTTTGATTACTTTGAATGATTAATTCTTATCAACAACTTGTTAATGACATTTATACCCATACCATTTTACAGACAATGAGATTGATTTAAATGCAAATTTGGTTTCCAAATCATTATTATCATGTATCGTACACAAATAATAATATTATCTTTATTAAAATTTCATAATTATTAAATTGTGTGTTAAGACTTTAAAATATAGATGTACTTATCATATCTCACACTAGAATCATTGCCTCTTTTTTTTTAATTGCTTATTGGATTGTGTTCCTCTTCCCACTTTTTCCCTTAAGAATAAACCATTGCCTAATGGGTTGCTAACTAAGTCACTTTTTAAAAATCTCCTCCCCCCTTTTTTTTATTTTTTGATTTATAACATAATTAGAGATTTCAAATCTTTTTAGTACATATATATTACACCAATAATACTTCCTATTAAGAGATTCAAAACCTACTCTCTAATATGGTAATAGTTTATATATATATATATATATATATACATATAAATATATATTAATTTTCACGATTTATTTTCATGCAACTCTCACATATTAATTAATTGTTTCGTCCTCCATGCAATATCTAACTCAATCTCTAGTGGTACCAACCTAGGATGTCCATCCCAAGTTCCAATAGGCTTGTAGGTTATATGTATCAATAAAAGAATATTGCTAAAAATAACATGAAAATGAAAGATTTGTTATACATTTTCCGTATATAGATATATATAGATAGATAGATATATATACATATATGTAAATATATGTGTGTGTGTAATCTCCAAATTTTATTCCTTAATATATCATAACTATTATTTTACCCTAATTTAAAGTTTTCTTTTGCATTAAAAGATATATATATGGGTGTCTCTTTAGGGACATTCATTGGTAGGAGTGGCGATGTCAAGTTCGAATTCCACCAACACCCGGATAAGAGGAATGTTCAGGTGCGTGAATACTGACCTGGACACCACTTAAAATAAATATATATATATACATGGATTGGAAGACATTACAAGTTTAAGATAATAAGACATAGAAAATTGCAAAAAAAAAAACTCATATCTAATTAAATTCAAAATTATAGTTCTCTCTCTATATATATAATACTTACTCCCTTATCTAGAATTAAATGTTCCATTTTAAATTTAGTAAATTTTATTGAAAGAGTTTGGCTTAATTCATTTTAAACCTAATAATATCAATCATTTTACAAAAAAAAATTATTTATTTTCTAATAAACTCAAAATAGAAATAGGAGACATTCAAACCAATTGAAGGAATGGATGGAAGATTATTCTTAAATTTTGGAGTATCTCTATCCGCAAATTAAGACTCATATTCAAGGTCATTAAAGTTAGCATTGACCTTTTTTTTTTAAAAAAAAAAAAAGAGAGAGTATAGAATATTACTTCTTCCGTCTAAAATTATATATATATATATATATATATTGAATTATTTAAAAATAAGTGTTCTATTTTCTAAATTAATAAAAAATTTCTTAAGAAATTGATATTATAAATGGTAAAATAAATCAAATCAATTAATTTTCTTAAATTTCGGACTAAGGTAGTATATTATCATAGACATCATCATCCTTTGGCTGTTCAAAAAGAAGAGAAGACCCTTGATGAACATATCTCTCGACACCTCACAAAAAATTGTCTTTTTCCAAATCTCCCATCTTCCCCTCTGTTTCATTAAACGTCTGCTATCTTTCCTTTGCCGTTTTCAAAAGAGGCCATAATCTTATAGATAGCCACCGCACCATAATAGTACTACATATCCATATTTTCGGATATTTTAATACACATTTTTACTAGAATTTAATCCAAAAAAAGTGACATAAATATGTAATAGAAGATTCAAGATCCCATACTATTATAGATAGACACTGCACTGTATATAATATATTATCTTTACAAACAACAACAAAAAATATATATATTGTCCTTTCTATAAGAAAGAAATAAAAAACCAATTAGTAGGGTCGGTCAGCATATATGACGGTCACCAACCACCTCCTCTCTTCTCAACCCTATCCAGCGCACCCCACAAGAGAGAGAGCCCGTCTGCTTCTTTTTCTGCCCTATAAAAAGGCTTAGTTTGGCCTAGGTTTAGGCATCATAGTTTACTACTACTCTCAGTCCATACTCATGTAGTAGTATTAGTTAGTAATATAGCTAGGCTTGGGTATATGAGGGGAGAGATGTATGTGCCTCACCTGGCCTCTCTCTCTCTCTCTCTCTCTCTCTCTCTCTCTCTCTCTCTCTCCCTCTCCCTTCCGTCCTTCCTCTCCTCTTCCTATAGAGAAGAATGAATCATCCATCCATAATTCTTGGTTTTGATCTCTACTTTTGTTGGTTCTTGAGAAATAATTTGTTTGTTTTCAATTTGGCAATAAAGTGTTTGTGAGGAATGTTGGCTGGCTCGACGCAGACAGTACTACTCATTAAACAGCAGCTAATGCTAGCCTTATATATATATATATATGTGTGTGTGTGTGTGTTGTTTTGATCTGTCGTCTGTAAGGCTTCGGACCAGGCTTCATTCCTCTCAATCCTTCTTTGCAGAAAAAATCATCATCAGTATATCCCATACCATACATATTTTTAATGTAATATGTAGTACTGTTCTTTCTTGATGTTCTTGTTTTTCAGGGCCTTTTTTTTCTTGCCTCTCCGCACGAGAGATGATCGATCGTCAGTAAAATAAAAAACTTGGGCAGAACCCATATGGAAAAGAGGAGGTTTGATCATATATATTTGCTAACACATATATATGACTAAATTCTTTTTTGTTTCTTGTTTTGGCAGATTAATGGTATCGTCCTGACTCCTCCTTGCAAGCGGTTCCAGTGTCGGATCTCTCTTTAATAAATATATAAATATATATATATATCAAATGCTAACATATAAATATATATATATTTATATGTTAGCATTTGACAAGAGAATTACAGAACTATGCAGCTTTTTTGGACACCCATTTTTTTTACTGGAGAAATAGTTTTGAATATAATGTAAGGCAAAAAAGAAAGAAAGAAAGAAAAATAGGGACTTTTCAAGAAATTCAGTGTTTGAAGATCTTCTTCCTCTTCTGAGGAATCTAGCTAGGGTTTGTTAAGGACATCCCTATACTATGCTAGTCTGTAAACACATTGTTAGATCAGTAAAAAGGACTCATTAAATTTTGATCAGTGCATTGGATTTATGTTATCTCATTCTCTTTTATCAGATCCACTCCAAGTATGACTTCATAAATTAATTAATTTTGTTTCGATGTCAAATTCACAAATAAATAAATAAGTAATTACAAAATACGAACTGTTTCAAGAATTGCTAGATCACCATATAAGGTCGTCTACAGATTCAAAAGTAGCTAACAAGCGGTGTGGAAAAAGTCTTGGATTTATTTCATATAAAGAATCGTAGAATGTGGTTAATTTAGTAGTCATCCAAATTTGTTATGATGAACTTTCATGGTGATGGTACCAGTTGAAGAAAACATGCAAACTTTAAGAATAAAAGGCCCAAAAAGGAAAAAAAAAAAAAAAAAGACCCATTGTAAATGGAGTAGGGAGTTGTAGGTTTTTAAGTAGACATTTAAGCTAGGACTAATGGTCATATTAATTTTAAATGACACAATAAAATATTAGGTATTTAATTGGTTTAAATAAAAGAAAGGGACTTGTAACATTGACTTAAATTACGACCTAATATAATTAATTTTAATCTCAAACATTTTTTATTTCCGTAAACATAAGTTATTTCATCCTTTTCTATAAATAATGTCGAAAATACTTCTCTGATTATATTAATAATTGTAAAACGAGAATTATATATATATATATATTTATATATTGGGATGAATCTATGTATGATGAAGTATTAAATGAAAGGATATTACGGTACAGAAAATTTAATTAAAAAAGAGAAGTAGATTAGCATCCAATTCAGTGAGAAGTGCATTAATAAATTTAGGGAAAGGGAATCTTATTTTCTTCCCCTTAACTAAATGGAGTAATTAATATGGTCAAAAGAGACGAGAAGCTTTATTTAATTTTCATGGCAGAAGCACTGCAATTTAATGTGCAGTGCAATGCAATGCAAGAAGAAGGCCTCTTGTTTTTGTGTGTGGCATTTTCCGGAAAGGTAAACAAACAAGAGCTTCAATTTCAAGGCCATTTATGAATGGCATTTATTTGGGGTACGTGGGAATTGGGTAAGGCTATACTACATGGCTATGTCCTTTTTTTTTTTTTTGGGTATTCAGTTAATGCACCCCAACCTGGTTTGATATGTATGGATGCATGCAGCTTTGCCCGATTTGATTGATAAGATTTTCTAGGCATTGGTGTTGGAGCTCTGTAAAAGTGATGGATTAGTATGTACAGAGATTCAAAGATCCCTTCTCTCTACTACTGCTGCTTCTATATTCTGGTGTTTTTTTTTTTTTTTTTCTCTTCAGAGATTGTGGAATGATGCATCTAGTTTTTTATTTTATTTTTTGTGTATTATATTATAATTAATATTCATAAGGTAACTGATATAGTATAGAGAGATAAGTTTGTCGATTTATATTCTTAAATTGTAAAAAGCCGAATGCATTGTGATATTTATAGATAAATTGATAAAGGACAAGAAATTAAGTGAGTTGAGCATACCTTGGCAAAGTTGGGAGCGTAATCCCAAGAAATCTTGCTGCAAATAAAATAATAGTAAGTGAGTTTAGCTCAGTTAATTATGCATTTCATTGTTTAATTTTCTTAAAATCTTCTTCAATATAAACATCGGTAATGTTTTAAAAAAAGGCAAAAGGGTAAAAAGGGTATTGACTAAATTTGTTTTATGTGCTTCCCTTGGAGCCTTTTTCTGTTCTTGGATCCTATGAGATATAAATTAGTAGTAAGTGGTAATTTACATCTAAAAAGTCAACAGAATTAGGTATATCCCACACTGCTAAAATGCTGCAAAAGTATCTTGTTTTTCTTTCTGTCTCCCTCAATACTACTATCTTCTCGTGTCTTCTTATACTGACCACTGAAGAAAGGACCTAAAAAAAAAAACACATAAACAAGGGAGAAATAAAAATCAAAATTGGAATAAAGGACAATATTTGGTATGAATTGGATCCAATCCAAACAAAATCAGTTATAGATTAAATCTACTATATTTGGTAGAAAAGAAAAGAATTAAGTGTACATATTAATTTCTGTTTTAAATAATGAGTTCCAATCATGTATATAACCCCTAATCGGGAAGGAAAGAAGAGAAAACTGTACAGCGCATTAAGATTGAAACAGAGATTTGTGTATTATGAGTTGATCTCTTTACAGTGAATGGTGTACGTGGGGAAAGGCTCAATAGGGGTATGTATTTAACGATCCCTTCTGGGATCATTCACAGTGAAACGGGAAAAACTCTCTCCAAAAAATTGATAAATCGTTTCGAATAGCTCTTAGGGTCAGTGACAGAAATGCTCAAAGGATCAATCTGCATGGATTTACATTTGTGCTCTAATTTTTTTCTCATGTTGTATTCCTGCAATATATCGATAATGCCCATATAAAGCACAACATCATAAACCTCAAAAAGTTCAACTTCAGCCGAATCATTTCCTTCCTGCAAGAGTTTATGATTTGCCTGTGCTGGCATGTTGACCCCAAGTTGTACCCTTAACCTGAAACATTGGAGGAAAGTTCGTAAATTTCTCTCAAAGCCAAGAAATATACAGTAATTCATGATCTTGATAAGATGGAAAAAAGAGTTTCTAAAAGGGATGCATATTAAAGAACTGTTACAACTGACACATGCATAGGCTAAAAACCTTCTAAAGTGTGAGAAGTTATGCAATTATAATATCCAAGTCTAGACATATTTTTCATCCTTGAAAACCTTGGCAAAGGAAATAGCCATATGAAGATTTGAGTTACAAGGTGAAAAAGCAATATGAAGGCATCTGAAGTCTAAAAGAGCAGTAACTAAATTAAATTTAAATGAAATTCAATGGGGTTTAAGTTTCTGCAATTTGTTTCCTTTTGCATCTATGCCATGAAACTTTCTACTGTATAAGAACAACACGCTTAGGGAAACATCCCTCATCCTCATGAAATGATTCCCATAAATCTTGTTTGTTCTAGAAAATGACAAAAAATTCAGGAGGGTTCCTAGGCAGATAAAAGAATGCGTATCCTATGGGAACCAAATAGTGACACTTCTATCAAGCCATGTTGAAAATTGGCAACACAAACAGAAAATAAACAGACCATTTGATTAAGCAGGATGAGGCACAAAATTGGCAAGTCAACATGACAACTGCAATGTCTTTCAAGATAAAAAAAACACACATAATAATCCTCTCGATGGTTTATTGCCTAATGCGTACCAGACCAAAAAAGGTATCCAATAAAATACCTTCCAGTGCCAGGCAGAAGAACGTCAACTTCCTTTTCACCTACAGACATTGCTTTTAAAGCACTTCCTCTTATATGAGGACCAGGTGCAGTGCTGACAGAATTGGGTTCATGGGTTACTAAAAGCAAACCCTTGGGAGGGATTGCAATCTCGCCTTGGGTGTTCATACCTTCAAGAAGGGGGGAAACGGAGCAATTTAATGACTTCTCTCAAAAAAGATAAAACTACATAACAAAATTGTGGCAAATTTCAGGTTAACACTTCGAACTATATACATGATAACATGCAGAGAAAACAAGAAAGGAAACGTGTCGACATGTGCAAAGAGGATTAATGACATGGTTCATTTGTTCTTCTTACATTGCAGAGTGAGAGAGACACAAAAATAATACTCTCCTCGGGTGCGTCTTGTGCATTTGCAAATTGCAAAGTTCAACTAGTTAATATAAGATGTCTCACTTGAGGAAATAGGCAAGAATCACATTAGAATAAGAAAAGAGGTGAAAATTCCTGCGTGTTTGCATGCACATGAATATCAGAGTTGCAAATCGAGAAAGGAGCACCATCCAGAGATTTTGTTCGCAGTTGAATCAAACAAAAAGTCCCCAAACTCTGGTATGTGATGAAAATCCGAAGGAAAATATGAAGCATTAGAAGGATAAAAAAATTGTTAAAATCTTCACAAAAGTAAATCATGCTCCAAAACAATTCAAATCAGAGCTCATCAGTCAAAAACTGGGAGATGGATACATGAGTAATTAGAAAAAAACAGGGAAAAGAAGCTCTGAAGAGCTAATTGGATATACATAAAAAAAAATTGGCTTATATAATAGCTATAAAACCTCAAGCTTAACAATATGGCGGTTCTAAGCTCCACACTCCATGCACAAGAAATAACGTCAGAAAATAAGCATCATTGAAAATCGAGGTATCAGTTCAGATTGATCATAACCATCATAAAATCAGAATCACCGTAAAACATTTATCACTATCCTTCCCGGGACACTTCATTTTAATGATTTCAAAGAATATGCAAGAAAAGAACTCAGGGTTGTAGGCACATAGTTACATTTTAACAAGAATGTCTTCACATGGTACGTTATGATTCCCAAATTCACGCAAAGCATAAAGTTTCCTCAAAGCTTGTATGTGCAATTCATGATGCAAAAAGGGAATGAGCCAAGGCTTCAATCACATATTAAGTGTATGGCAGATATCTGAAGACATGAAAAGAAAGGAAGAGACAAAATTCAGAATTCACAAGTGATGTTTGAAACAGATAAGCATTTAAACTTCTATCCTTATTGTAAAGATAATGCTTCAATAACACATATAGACATACACAAAAAGGAGAGCAGTAAGAAGGAAGAAGAAGAAGAAGCATCCGAAAGAATATTTTTTGAATCAAATAGATTAAGAAAACAAGACCAAATGAAGTATCTATAAATGCCGAGATCAGTAACCAGCTCAACCAGAACTTTTGATGTAAGCAGAAAATTTGTACCATCAGGAGCTTGAAAATCCTCAATCTTATGAAACGAGCCTGGCGGCTCTAATAGGGCTTTAAGTTGCTCAGGAGCTCTAAAATGCAGTCCCAATAGCAGACTATAATCAATTATATGCTGAGATTCTAGAAATTCACAGTCCATATAAATTTGTCTGCAAGAAAGAAGAGGAGATAAATTTTCTACTAATGTTTAAGAAGTAAATGACTTTTTAATTGCTAAATGACAAGAAAGCTCAGAAATTTAAAGAAAACTACTATGATACAATGGGATAGTGCAGACAGAGAAGAACAATAGGATCTTTCATGTTTATATTATACATCACCTCTAAGATGCTGTATAGTGCACATGGAGCATTGCTCCAATAATTACTCTTACTTGCCAGCAAAGTCACTATACTATACCCATATGACTAGATGTAGTTAGTTCAGTGATGATATAGGTATTATGTCAATCATTAAAATAATATGCCAATATATCCTACCGTGAAATTTATGATGTTTAACCTACTCTCCCTCGGCAAGGCTGACAAACAAGTTCATCAACCCAACACCATGTAGTGCAATATCATTTTACATTAGGTTCAGAGAGAACCTGATTGTCGGTAAACTGAGAAGCAACAACTGTCAGGAAGCAGCATGAGATGCACAAGTTGATTTATTTCCGTCTCCCCAAACACCAGGGCAATAAAAAACTCTTCCAAATGGAGATATATCTTTTCACTATAATGGAGTGTTAAATGAGTGGCCTTGACTGGGTTTATCATATCAAACTTGCACAAACACATAAAATAGGTAAATTATCTAATTTGAACTCTAAAATTCATATATTGACTCTCAAGTCAAAATTAAATAGCATCACAGATTTCGTTCAGGTTGCCAACTGTGAAGATCTTTTACTAATTTAACCTAGGTGACCACAGTATATCCAGCAAACTAAAGCATGTTTTTAAGTGCAATATGGAAAAAAAAAACACTTACATTGTCCTTTCAAATTCTTTACTGCTATTCTTGGACAAAGGCCCACAGATTATAATCAGAAGAAATGCAAATAGCATAAAATACAAGTTCAGGTTTGAACCAAAAGCCGATTTTCCACTTTAGTTTGTTTCTGTTTTTGGGGAGGGGGGTGGGGTTACAACGAAAAAGCACTTACTTAAAAAGTGATTCACGCAATAACTTGTCCATATGAAACTCATATTTCAAATCAAGATCTTTTAGTGTGGTTCCCTCATTAATTTTTTCTTCCTCTGTAAACCTCCCATGAGTTGAACCTTTCAAATCATAACGACGATGAATGCGCAATTCTGTGCAGAACATATTCCCCATGACCACAAAACGGACCTGTAAAAGGATCAGTTAGTGTTCGGAGGGTCACACATCAGCATGCAAACCTCTGAGAGAGAAATTGGAAGATCCATAACTTACCTTTTTTCCATGCCTTAGTTTTATTCTGTGCAGGCCAAAAAACTTTGTTATGAGAGTATTTTCATGCCTTTTCACATGCTCATAGTAGGGAGGCAACATCCTTAGGAAAACCTGTATAAGAGAAAAACCCAATCAAGAACCGTTCAGATCAGGGAAATCTGTTTAAACACTCAATCTGCCACCTCAGACCATAAAAGTAGAACCAAGGATTGCTAGAATTCACTAGAATGGTGGAAATGTCAAATGAATAACCTAAATATGAGAATGATAAACGAATTTCACGCTGCAAATATTTAAAAAGCACATAAAGTAAGCAGATGCATAAAAAAGATCTCCTACACAAGCAGTAGAAGAAGGGTAGAGAGAGAACGTATCATAAAAAAACATTACAAATTCATCAGTTGCCTCAAAAAAGACGAAGAGCAAGACAAACTGGAATCTAATTAGAGAGAAAAACTTACTAGTTATAAAAAATAATAATAATAAAGATTAACTGCCCAATAATAACTAATGCTAAGACAAAGAACAAAACATTATACTCCGGAATAGGATTAGAGAGCAAATCAAATTTACCGGTTAATAAACAAATAATGATTTAACTGCCCAGCAATCACCAAATATACAAATTCTTGTACTTAATTATCTGAATCAATCACCAGTGCCATCTCACCATGCAAATTAATCTTCACCACTAGCTTATTGTAATCTAATGTGAAACTTGAATGACAAAAGTTGCTTATATTATTCTTCGAAGAACCAAACAAATCTAGAGCAAATCTCAATGGTTAAAAAAACCAAAACACAGACATGAAAATGCACTGTGTTTTATAGCTGGCCAAAAGATCTAAAATTTCTTACAATTACATTAACATCATTGTAAGTAACTCTGTCAACCCCAAAACAAGAAGTTTCACAAAAATTCCTACTGAGGGTCCTCTTGCAACAAAAGGCAAAAGAACCAATGACACAACCGATAGAATGGACAGGTGTTGTTCAAGTATGTCCCAGACTTAAGGTCTCTCTCTCCCAAATGCGCAGCACATAAAGTATGGAAATGCATTTATGTTAAAAAATAGGCTGAATTACCGATTTCCTACCAAAACTTTAGGCCATTGTTTAATTCTCAAACAAGCTTTTTTTTTTGGACCAATTTCATACCCAATGATTTTACGTGTGACCAAAATTCTACCTACCATCAAAATCCTAACAGAAGGATGTTAATTCCACATGTGTAAGGCACATGACACCACTCTTTAAGGGCAATTTCATCTCTTCACCCCACACCCAATGGAAATATCAAAGGTTTGGCTCCTTTTCTGCTATAAAGATGCCAGAAACAGCTTCTTCTTCCTCAAAACTTCAAATTCTCAAATGTTATTGTGAAGATCCAGGGATTTCTTTTACAAAAATACCCAAAAAAAGACATGAAAAGATCTATGAACTTCTTGACTCCCAGCACTACAACATTTTGTGACCGTGGGAAATCTTGTCTCTTGAGGACTTCCTAGACCAACACTAATCCTGGATTTATTATACTGTCATTGAAGCATACAGAGAGGGATATAGAGAGACATTACCCCTAAGAGAGCACTTAGAGCAGCATACAGTTCAGTCTTCACAACTAGACAGACATCTATTCCTTCATCTGTTGTCTTGAGGGCTGTCCACACTCTCTCTGATATACCAGGACACAGATTAGGCTTGACTTTACTAACCCACTCACCAAGATTCTTCTTGAACTCACATCTGTGCTCGAAAATGCAGAAAATTCAGGGAGAAAACAAGGTAGAAAACTCACTGCTTCGGAATGCCAAACACTATTTGATGGGTTTTTCAGGGTATTTTTGTAGAAGAAATTCTTGGATCTTCAAAACCACATTTCAGAACTTGAAGTTTTGAGGAAGAAGAAGCTGTTTCTGGCATCTTTATAGCAGAAAAGTAGCCAAAGCTTTGATATTTCTGTTGTGCATGGAGTGAAGAGACAAAATTACCCCTAAAGAGTGGTGTGATGTGCCTTTCACGTGTGGAATTAACGTCCTTCTGTTAGGATTTTGGTCACTCGTAAAATGATTGGGTATGAAATTGATCAAAAAAAAAGATTGCTTGAGAATTAAACAATGGTCCAAAGTGTGGGTAGGAAATCGGAAATTCAGGGTAAAAATAGAATAACACACAGTAAACTTTGGCCCAAACCTTCAGTTCTGATCTCTTTAAAGTCTTAATGACAAATCTATCATCACGAGAATGATAAAAAATGCTGCCACTTTTTCCTGGAGAAGATAGCTCTCTCAGACCATCATCTCCACAGATGGACATCATATACTCTGCCGCATTTAGCTTGAACAACTCTCTCAAATTCCTGAAACGTGATTCCACTGACAAGTCAATTATGAATGTCAAATGAAACATGAACACAGCCATCTATTCCAATCATAAGGTCCTTTAAGACAGGATTAAATCATGTGTTATATAGATAAGTGAAGATTCATTTTCATCAAAGTTAAGGAGCATGTAACACAATAAAATTCCAAAACAAACTACCCAAATTTCCACCCATTCTCTGCCAAAGTGGATAAAAGTGCCATGGGAGATTTGGGGGAATTGATATCATGCACCACAATAGTAATGCAGACCAAAGAAATAAAATTGGTACCTGAAGACCATGGGACAATAGTCTTTCCAATAGAAATCGATAGAATAATGTGGAGGTGTAAACCGGGATCCTTTTCTAGGAAAATACATTCTTAGTCTTGCCCGGTCTCCAAAATCAGATGATCTCACTTCACGTGCTGGAACTGGTGTGATCTTTCCCACAGTGTACCTATAAACAGTAAACTTCAACAAACATATTTTACAAAACTACACTACCACCTTATTCCAGAAGTACTTTCTGGGTCTACAATATGAAATCACTATAGAGTGAACAGATTAATATGCTCATTACCTGATACCTAGTTGAAGGTTAAGCATGAGATAATAGCTTTTATGGCCCTTAAAAATGTCTACACACGGCGTCTTTTTAATTTCCCTTGCATGAAATTTGCACTTTTCTTTGTTTTTGTGAGACAACTTGCTAATACTTCTGATTCTTTCTTTGAGTAGGACTCCTTGCATATACTCCCTTTCATAAGCTACAGTATCATCACCTTGCAACTCAGGTTCATCATCATCATCAGAGC
This sequence comes from Parsonsia alboflavescens, assembly GCA_028571225.1. Taxonomy (NCBI): domain Eukaryota; kingdom Viridiplantae; phylum Streptophyta; class Magnoliopsida; order Gentianales; family Apocynaceae; genus Parsonsia; species Parsonsia alboflavescens. Next base: position 5,749,386 of record JAOXNR010000029.1, on the reverse strand, counting down.
TCTGAAATAACATCAACGAGGAGTCATAGCATGAAAAATCCATACTAGTATCACACAGGACATCTTCAGCCAGTGACGTAGTCCTTTGTGGCATTTCACCCGAACCTCTGCGGAAGGACCTTGATATTTTCTCTGATAAGCTACGGTTGACCCTGGGCTTTACAGACTTCTCTGAATTCACGGATGAACTATGAGAAAGACTATTCTTCGTCTCCCAATTTCTCTCAGAACTAGACTTCCTTTGGGATGAATGTTTAGTTCTGCCTGGATAGAATGTTCCTAATCCATCTTTCAAGCCCTGGGTCCATGTTCCAAAATAATAGCTTCCATCAGAAAACCTGTAACAGCCTGACCCATGTCTTACACCATTTAACCAAAATCCATCAAAAAGATCACCATTAAACCACTTCATAACCCCTCTGCCATCCATTTTCCCCTTTTTCCAATTCCCAATATAATAATTCCCATTGCTCCAAGCATACCTGCCACTACCTCCCCGTATGCCTTCTCTCCAACAACCGTCATAGACGTCTAAGTTATGATATTGCTTTCTCCCAATCCCATGTTGAGTGTTCATCCTCCAAGCACCCTTGTAAAGAGACCCATCAGAGAGAGTATATGTCCCAAAACCATGGAGGTAATTACCAGAAAATTCACCATCATATGAGGTTCCTGTTGGCCAGACAATTTTCCCTTTCCCTGTCATTTTTCCTTCTTCCCAATCACCATCATAAACTGTTCCATCTGACCAAGTATAAATGCCTTTTCCATGGGGACGCAGTCCATTGAAATCACCCTGATAGACATCACCATTTGGGAAGACCTTCTCAAGGGTTCTGGAGATACAAGCTATGCATTAGCTTAAATCACAATCTTTAGTATGCAACAGCACAAAGAATTGGTTAATCAAATGAGCAAACGGAGATAAGAGCTGGATACCTTTCAGCACTCTCCATGTACAATGATAATCAGAAATATAATGTCCAAAATAATGTCAGCAAATCCATCTTATGCATCCCTTTCTGTGGTGGGAATCAAAAAGGCACACCATGAAATTTCCATTTCCAACCTCAGAATAAGCAGTATCCAGTTCACCAGTCTGATCAATTCAAAGCATTCATGAATTCATAACCAAAATAGAAAATTTATGAAGTTTCTTGATTACAATGTTTTACTATGAATGGAAATATAAAGTTTAGTGCTCTTTTCCATTGTGCTTCAACATGGCATTTATTGAAGTTCAAAGTGTACCAATCATCTTATATTGTAACCTTTCTAGAGTTTGTTATTAATCTATATGATTTATTATGGAGTGAGGCTGCTACTTGAGTGCAACACATGCATAGGCCATAGAGAGCAGGTGCAACATTGAGATATATATTTTAGTGCTCCAGCTTTGATTTCAAACTAATTAAGGAAGTCATCCTTCATAGTTTTCATTTTTCTTGATATGCTAACAGGAGGATGTTGTAACCAGGGTCGCCTTCTAAATTAATCCTTGGGGGCATCTGCTTGCATCTCAAAGCTTTCAAGCTGCGGCAAAAATTAAAGTCTTCTCACTATTTTTATGAGAAAAATATTGGGGCAGGTAACAACTTCCACTTGCTATCTTTTTGGCACTCTAGATTTCATAAAATGGCCAAAAGACTCAAGAAAATTACAAAGAAATAAAAAAAAAATCATGATTGTCAACAAATATAATTGAGGGAAAAAAAAAATGCCAGTTTTTCTTAATGTCCCATGGCCAAAATGGGATATCCATTCTTAGACTTCCAAAAACAAAACCTGGCATACTATTGCTCCGCTTGTCTTTAAAAAGAAAGACCTGTTACCATGTCTGGATAAGACTGCACTCAAATAACGTTCAAAAACTCCATCAGGGAGGGAATCTCAGCCTTCGGATCCATATAAACAGATACCTTCCCATTATTCTCAATAAAATTTATCCTAAAAAACAAGTCTCAGTATCTAATTGCAACATCTCACCATACAGCAACAATAATTACAAACAAACTTCACCAAAATATATATTAGTTAAAAAACTAAATAAGCAACATTTCAACTTGTACTGAAATCTCCTCTAATTCATCCTTCAAATCCTCAATTCATTCACTTCAGCTTTACATTGGATTCAGTACACTTCTCAATCCACAATAAAACAACTCAAATCAAATTAACCACAGAGAAATTCAAACTTACCTCTTCAAAAACAATATACTGAATGGATCCACCACGCCAGCAACAAATTTCGAAACCCTAGGAAAATCTTCAGAAAAGGAACAGAAGATCATAAAACGAATCACTTCTGTTAAAAGAGTAAGAAAATCAAAAGCTAAAAGTTGGAATTTAAATCTCAATCTATTTAAGCAGGACAGCAGTTGCTTTCATTTTCTCTCTCTAAAATTATTCACCCAACTTTACAGTTAAAATGTATCTGTACTGTCTCTACATTCTCTCTCGTGTTTTCCGGATATGCCGCATCTGAAAAACTTGAACACCAAGGCGAATCACAGCCTTTTATAGAACTGTAAAAGGATGACACGTTTCAGCCATGCAACATGAGTGGGGCTCTATTAATTTTACCCGGGGTGATGCTTTGATCACGTGGGCCCCAGTATACTCTGCATATGGCCCACGTGTTCGTAGGAGTACGGCAAATAGTGTGTGCCCAGCTGTATCCTATCTTTCTTTCTCACGCTAAACTGCCAGCCACGTAAAGCATCTCATTTTCTCTCCTTTTTTTCCTTTTTTAATTTAAATATAATAAAGATCAAGTACAAATACTTGATGTTTTTATTTTTATCGTTTTTAGCTGTCACAGTTAAATTTCTCACTTTTTAAATGGGTTAAAAGTTAAGGATTTCTTATTACAGGTTACGTTATTCTTTATTATAATAATAAAATATTAATAAAAATTTTACCTATAATTTTTAATTATTATTTATTAGTATATTTTATATATTAAATTATGAAATATTGATCTTTTAGAAACATGTATTAAATTTTTATGAGATGGCATATAAATATATAATAGGTATGATTTTTTGGATTGAATCGGATCAATCGGTTTGACCGATTGAATCAGAAATCGAACTTGTGATCGATTCGATTCGAAGGAAAAAATTGAAGAAGTTGAAAACTGTTTTCTAGTGTACAAATTGTATTGAGTTAATCAGTTCAACATGTAAACCGTTGGAGATGGGACTCAAAATAGAGGTGAGACATTTAAGGAAAATTTAGGAGATATGCTTTTTTTTAAAGAAAAAATTAAATTGAAATATTTAATTTTGAATGTTTAGAGTATTTTTTAAAATTTTTAAAAAATATATTCCTTATTCTTATCATCAAATCTCAAAGACAATCCTCATGGCACATATATTTTGTCCCATCTTTTGTAAATAAGTGTAAAGATTTCTGCAAAAAGGCGAGGAAGCAGTTCTGGATGCTGTGCCGTGTTTGGATGGACAGCTAATTTGATTTGGCAAGTTCCCTTCTCTGCCAGACAAGGGGAGATGTGGAAAGAACATTAATTTCTTCAAAGAAAGGCCATATTCCCTACTTCTCTTTTTTTCCTTTGTATGGATATGATTGGAAACTTCTTTTCTTTTTTTTTTCCTACCCTAAGGTCTTCTTTCTTGTATTGTCCTTAGTGTCATTTTCTAGTAACAAGTTTTTGGTATATGTCCAAAAATTGGCAGTTTTTGGAGATCTCATTTTTGCCCTTTTAGGTATTGATTATTTTATTGTATCTACATAATTTTTATATTATTTAGAAATATTAAGAAATATTTTATGTTATGGTACCTAATTTTTATATTATTTAAAAATATTAAGAAATATTTCATGTTATGGTATTCAAATGAGTTAGGAAGTTAGGTTGATTTCATATAAATGAGTTGATGAGTTTTTTTATCTCTAAAGTTCACAAGTCAATTTATAATGCTATACTAATATTACATTACTTATTATACATAATATAGTTAAGGTTAGTACAAATTCAAATTTTTAATTTTTTAAAAAGCTTTCCTTTTTTTTCACTTGAAAAGATTTTTTAATTGCAAAGAAGGGTTGAAGTAAAATGGGCATTCCTTTAAATTACTTGGGGAAATCTTTTAGGCTGAATTTTTTGCAATACTAATATTGTTAATTCAAGAGCTTTGGGGGAGTATTTGGGTAAGAGTCTATTTGTTAGTTTAACGTGCATTTGAATCGATTTTTGTCGTGCGTCATCTTCTTTTGTGTTTACTTAACTTTGTAATTCTTTTTCTTATCAAATCTTTTCGAAAGAAAAAAAAGAGGAAGAATTTGCTTAATTCTTCTCAAGTCATATCAATAATTTCAATTGATTTTACAAAATAATTGTTTGTGACTTGTGTTTAATGACGAAGGGAGTATACCATCAATAATTTTTATCGTTTGAAATATTTATATATTTAAGGAATGTAATAATTGTTGAGATAAATTATATATTTTTAGGACATATGCTTGTCCATGCATAATCCATTAGAGTTATTCAATTGATTCTCCAATTAGCTTTGCTAAAAGTGACTCATTCCCAAACCATGCAATATTACCAATCCATGTAAACTTTAATATTTTTAAGTAGTGATATTTTCATGAGCAGCACAAACTTGACTCAACATTCCTTTTTGATTTCTACTGGGAAATGGGCTAAGGAACTTTTGACTAGCAGGTTTCTTTATTTTGTAATTTGCTAATAAGATAAAAAACGTGAGAATCATTTTTTTTCAAATATGATTCCTACTTTTGAAATGGGAAGGGAATAAAGTTTATTAATTGGAGAAAAATAAATAAATAAATCTATATGCTTAGAATCTTTAATTAATATTTTTGTGAAAACACAAGAATCATTTTGATCAAATATATTATTCCTTCTACTTTGAAATGGCAAGGAAATAAAGTTCATTAAAATGATAAGTTTGATTAATGTTTTTGTATTCGTAAGAATAGTAATTCATTGTTCATAATTGAATATTTATTTTTTATTTTATTTAAGATTTCAAGCGTTTTAAATTTTAATTTAAATTACTAAATTCTCCATATAATGGATGAATAATAAATAAGTAGGATTATGAGTAAATGAGATATAAATATCTGAAATTTAAAAATTTATTAGTGAAGCGTCAACTTAAAAATATGTTTATTTTATAAGGTGGGCATATACAATCCAAATATTGAAAATAGAAACATTAAATTACAAAATAAGGAGTATTATACTTCCAATCCATGGATTTGGGGGCATTGACCATCCTATATATGAAGGAAGGTAACGAAATAAAAAAATAAAAAAATAAAAAATTATATAGTTGCATCTAGGTATTATTTTACCGGTAAGAATGGTAATTCATGGTTCGTAATTGATATTTACTTTTTATTTTATTCAAGATTTTAGGCTTTTTTAAACTTTAATTTAATTTAATAAAATAATTTTTTAAATATTTTTGGTCCCAAGGTCCAATCTAACCTGATCATCTTTAAACTTTCATTGGTCCTTAGTCTTTAAAGGACGAGTTAAAAACTCTTTGTTATAATTGAAGTTAGATATTTCAAACTCTAACCTTTCAAAAATTTGACATAGAGACGGATCTACTTTAAGGGCCCAATCATTTTGATAGCTCTACCATTGACCATCCTATAGATGAAGGAAGGTGCCAAAAAAAAAATTTAAAAAAAAAAAATTGTTGATCAAATGACAGCTAATCTTTATTATGAATCAAATCAAACGAGTAAAACTTTTTACTATAATATGCAGGAAGTGAAGAAATTAATAAAATGGAAACTGAAAATTAATTTTATATTTTCAATAATTATATAAATATTATACAACCACCCTTTAATCTTTCAATAATAAGTTTAAGATTACGTTTAGATTCATAACGTATCTATAATAATCTACAAAATTTTATTATAAATGGTTTCTTTGCTTCCTATGGTGACCAGTTCCATGATTTAAATAATAAAGGAGAGGAAATTTATTGTAGTATTTGAAATTTTTTGACATCTCGAGTTTGGAATTTTTCATTTTCAATTTCCTTTTTAAGTTTATAGTCATATAAGTGTATTGTTCTTGATTGATCCAGGATTTTAAGGAGCAAAAAATATACGTAGTTTGATTCCCTTCAAATCCTAAAATGCATATATGGTAATTTACTATCATGCAATTCCGAAAAGTAATAGAATTCCCTTAAAATGGATAGATAGAAGATTGACATGAAAAGTTTTAAAATTATTCGATATAAATATCTACCTAATAAGAAAGAAAAAACCTTTGAGATATTACTCCAATGCAATGTTTAGCTAGATTTATCTAGAGCGTTTTAAAAGGTGTGCTCCATAACACTCTATTGCATTTTCATATATGAAAAAAAAAAAATTATACATTTGTTATGGTACAGGCAATGGACAAGATATGATATACAAGAACTTTTGAAATTATAGATAATATATAAAACTATATATTATATATCATATTCTTTTCATAAAAAGTAAAATGTGATAATAATAGAATAATATATGTTATGAGTAAATATCATAAAATCTTTGAGTATTTAAAAAAATAATATCTTTGACTTAATAACAAAATTAAAGGTACTTGCACACCGTAACCCAGAAGTGTCAATATGGGCTTAGATCCATGGGCTCCTATAGAGATAGATTGGTATTTGGATAGTTCATTTAGAATTTTACCTTTGTAGGCTTGGTCCACCTGAATGAGGGTTGGGGCAAGATTAGCCCACCGAACTAAATGGGCTTTTGAAAATTTTGAAGTTTTTCCTTAACGAACCATTTTCTTTCTTTTACTCAATTCATATATCATCCCAAACAAAAACTTTAATCCTTCTTGTTATGCAATAAAAGCCATCAATCGTGCGTCCCTCTCCACTTCAATCTCCTACCACCTCCATATCACAGCTGCCGGTGCCACTCAACAGTGACAGCGAAGGTCGCCACTGTCCCACGTAGATAGCGGCTAAGGTTCTTCACCTTTGTATCCCTTTATTTTATTTGTTTTATTCATTCGAGGTTTGGTATTTACATCTCCTTTTCTGAATCTGATTCCTTAATGTAATAATTTTCATTCTTTTTCCTTATGCAAGTCACAACATTTGACCATACTACTCTGGTCCGACTAACTTTTTTCAACTCACTTTACCTTACTATATTGTTCCCAACCAAAAAGGTACTTCCACTATATTTCCTTTCCCGTCTTATTAATCTTCTCTTAATTAAGGCCTATCCCACCCTTCTCCCCATGAAAATTTTTCATGTCTGGTCAATCAAGTGGTGATGTTATTTTGAAATATTAGATGCAATGAATGAGATTAGATCATGCAGTGCTAAAATGAATTTTTGAAAATTTGGGTTTCCATTATTGTCCCTCTTTTGTGGTTTGCTTTGATTAATTCTTTAGTGCACTTATTTCTATCTTTTTTCTTGTTTAATTGATATGGACTTTCCTCGATTTAGTCACTGTCTAATTAACTTTATTTTCTTTTCTTGTAGATGGTATTGATGATCGTTGCCTTGAGGTTCCATTGCCAAATGCCTTCAACAAAAGAGTCAAATGCTATAATTATGAAAGATCTTTGAATCTTGATTGATTTATTATTGTAATCCATTAATAACTTGGTTTTTATGTAATAATTCTTGTTATGGTTGAATTTACATCTAAAAATATTAATTGAAAAATTATTAATTATTAATTAAAATATTTAAAAAAATATATGAGGGTTTATGGATCAGCTCATGGACTTGAGGGGGTTGGACTGAATCGGAATTCAATATCATTCTTTGATAATAGTCTGTATATATAAGGTGTCCTTTTTGTCCCTTATGCTGTAGCTCAAAAATATGGTCCACAATTTTCCTCTGCTCTACAGAATTGAAAACTCCAGTATGAAGTTCTTCAAGCCCTTGTAACACATTCACTCTTTTTCCATTGATCACCTCGCCATAATCAAAATCTTTCTTTGATTATAGTCTTGAGTCAAGTCCCTTTAATTATAGCAATTTGGTGGTATGCTGAGCTAAAAGTTATAGCTGGTAGCTAACGGATCGTGACACTACTTAAGCCCTACGCGCTCCACCACCTTCCGCATTGCCCAATAGGAGCGGCCCCGCATACATTTTTGCATTTCTGCAGGGGGCGGGCTTCGAACCCAGGTGGGTAGGAACGGCAGAGACTTAAGGCAGGCTCTGATACCAGCTGAGCTAAAAGCTATAGCTGGTAGCTAACGGATCGCGGCACTACTTAAGCCCTACGCGC
>JAOXNR010000029.1:5721794-5740999 GCA_028571225.1 Parsonsia alboflavescens | reverse complement strand
TATAGAAATCATGTTACGATGGATTTCGAAACTTATATGATAAAAATTCATTCATATTCAGATGAAGTTAACCATATAAATATACGTAGAAACGATCATACGGTAAACTTCGAAACCCAAAATAGTACTAGGATATCAAAGCTCACCTTACGGGTAGACTCAACATTAGAGAGTTCATATCGTGATGGACTCCAAATCCATCATAATCTTTAAATAAGTGTTTTCATTTGATATTTTGTTATAAATAAATAGTAAATCTTACCAAGAATATCCCCGGCCTTGAAACTTTTGCCATTAGGCCATGAGCTAACACCGAACGTCCAACCACCATTGTCACCCACGTTGAAGGTAGCGGCATGGGCTGTATCATTTCCCAGAAGGAAGAAGGAGAAGATAACTAATTGCAAAATAACAATTGCCTTGGACATTTTTTAAAGAGAAAAAAAAGGGGGGCAAATTTCAAGGAAGAAAAGGAGAAGGATTTGTATTGGCTAGTATTAAACTTTCTTGTGTGATGGTTGTAGTCTTTCTTTTCGAGGCTTTTTATAGAGGTTTCAGGTATTAATATGCATGAATCTGAGACACCGCTAATTAAAAAAATATATATGCATAAACATTTTTTTTTTTTTAACAAATATATTTGCATTTATAGCTATTTATACTGCAATGAATGTGATTGGACTATGAGTATTAGTTTCAATGCATTGAATGATTATTACGATTATTTAATGTGTGATCGTGGTCTTTAGAAAATAAGAATTGTGCAATGTATTTCACATGATTTGTTATTTGTTAATGCATTGTTGATGAAAATAGTATCTTGTATAGTGATTTCAAAAAATTAAATTAACTATATTATTATTATTATTATTATTATTAAGTAGAATCTTAAATCAGAAAAAATGGGTTTTTTTTTATTATATATTGAATTCTTCAACTTGTCAAAGTGCCAAATTATATTTTCTAAATCAAAGAATTCCAAAAATACATTGTATAATTTAGGTTTTTATTATTTTTCTAATAATACAAACAACAAAATAACTTTTCTTATTCAATGAGCCTTCAATTTAACTTATTTAATTCTTAATATTCATTGTATTTAATTAACTGAATCAGTTAATAATCAAATATTTTAATAAAAAGTTTTGAAGTATAATTAGATATAAAGAATATTTAATTCACTTAACAAACCATGATAATTATTAATTTTATATTAAATAATGCTTTTAAACAATATGAACTTCCCTTACTTTATTACTAAATTTTTACAAAACATTAAAATTATTTTTTATCTTTGGAATGAAATAAAAGGAATAACAACCAAAAAAACAAAATTATATTCGATTAAAAAACTCTTCATATATTTATCTGTTATTTCTATAATTCAATTATAATAATATTTTAAATAGAAAAATTAATTTTTCTACAATAGTATGTTCTATTGTGTCAGAATTTTACAATAATATATTAAATTTTTGAAAACTTGATTCATATAAAAAAGTTTCCAATAAATATTACTAGTTAATATACTTGTGTGATTTTAGCAGAAACATCAAAACTGCATATGATCGACATTTGTGGTTGAAGTACTACGATAACCTAATTTGATTAATACATATTCCCTATGTCGAATTAAATATTTTATTTTCTATTTTGAATTGTTTCGAATTAAATGTCTTATTTATTAATTTAATTAAATTTTTATTAAGAAAAGTGATATTACCATGTTAAAATTAACTAAGTCAAACATTTTTCTTAATATGCATACAAGTCAAACTAAAATATTTAATTTCGAATGAAGGAGTATTTAAAATTTTAGATATTCTAGCTTCTAATTGGATCAAAAAAAAATTTTTATAAAAACTTTAATTATAATTATTTTATTTTTAATGTCCAAATTTTGAAATATTATATAGCTAAAATTACAATTATTTTCGGAAGAAAATTGTGTATAGTAAGTGGGGAAACAAAACTAGTACATTGTTAAAAAAAAGAAAAATTTAAAAAATGGAAAATATATGTAGTGTTTTTTTAAAAAAATATATACATACCTAAGTGTGTAATTTTATTTTAATTTTTTATGAGAATTCTACAAAGAAAAAAAAATAAAAAAAAGTGTGATAGAGAACGCATTCTGGGTCATATGGAGAGCATAGTGCACAAAAATAAATGTAGGCAGTTCAGAAAATAAATGTAATACAACCATGACATTCTAAAGTTTCTAATACACTCTCTAGTATATATACATATAAATAAAAATTTTAACCGTATTTCATTTTTTTTATTAGTATAGTAAAAACTAAAAGTGTAACTCAATTGGTGTATTAGAAAATGAATATAAAAAATGTGAAAATTTTCATTATGTCTTTTTCAATTTTATCGTCTAATTAATATTCTCTTACATTTATTATAAAAAAACATTAATCGAAAAGGTAAAGGATATTTTAGATAAAAAAATTTAGATGTATTTAAAAATCCTTAATCACGTCAGCTAACGATTTATGTTATAGAACGGAGAAAAGTCATAAAATAATCACATTGAACCAACCATTTTGTTTGTTTATTTATCTTACATTTTCATAACTTTTTAAATTCTTGGATTATTGTAAAAGTCTAAAACCCATAGTCGTTCTTGTAAGTATACTTTGGATCAACCATTCTCAGCAATCCCAACCGTTAAAAGATCATGAGGAAGCAAATCAATTTAAAATAAATCTTAACTAATCGACTCGTCTCAAGAAGACCGTCAACGAAGTTCAAACTTGATACCTTTTTGTCTCCAAACTCCTCCACTCGAGGGACCATGGCATTTCTAGTTCTCGAGTGAGGATAGTTGGAGATAGAAATTAAAGGGGTAGTAATGGCCACTGCCAAGTTTTAATTAGAATGCAGTCAGGACAGGATAGAGAATTAATGTAAAGGCTGCATATCATTACTCAAAGGAAATAATACTACTACAACAACAACAAAAACAAACAATCTCTGAAACCAACGGTTCCACCATGATAGTATAATCTATGGTGGGTCAAGAAGGATCAGAAAGCTTTACATATTTCATTTATTACTCTCTATTTATTATTTTTATTAGGTTGTCGGAGAAGAGAAGATTAAAGATCAAGCTGCAGTAATAGCTATCTTCATTCCAGATTCACAATGCCCTTGCACACCGCAGAGGAAGAAATTCTGTCCCTTTGCAAGTTTGATTTGATCATTTCCTGATTTATAAACTCTGGCACCTCTGGGTGCTCTGCAGTTATCGTAGCCTGCCTTGTTTACGGCCACCACATTGTGCAGTCCTGGGTTGTAGTTGAAAACTGCAGCACAAAATATACACATATCAAGAAGCTGCCCAATACGTATTTCTTCCGTGGCCGTTTACAAAAAAAATTTAAAAATAAAATAAGATCACACATTGACTTGATCAAGATACTTAGAAAAATTTCTTAAAGAAAATTGGAGTCCGAAAAGACCCATAGGGGTAAAAGTGGAAATGAGCAATTTATGCTCGTGAAATTCTAGGGTTAAGGCAATTCATAGCATGAAATAAGGTGGAAAAGACGTATGTTATGATCCAAAGAGAGTACAAGAAGATATTAACCTTTTCATTTTACATTGCAGGGTGATGCTTATAATAGGTCGTTTTCGTTTAAGAGATGATTACCCATATTAAGGATTAAAAAAAATATTTTATTAAAAAGAAAAAACTTGATCAAACCATCTAATAAATTGAAATAAGAAATGTCTACTGAAATAAGATAAATTTTGACTTTTAAAACGACTATAATATGAATTATGAAAAGATGGAAGTTACTATTCTCGTACGTACCAAGGGTGTCGCCGGACCTGAAGCGCTTTCCTTTGGGCCAGCCGACGACATTGAAGGTCCAGCCGCCGGCATCTCCCACCTTGTAAGTGGTGGCTGCTTCAGCCACCTGAAACAAAGCCACGACCAAACACAGCACCACTGATATGGTAACCAAAGCTGCACTGCCTCTTCCCCGAGCCATCCCTGACGAAAAACAGGTTACAGAATGGACAAGGCTTGAAAATAGTCTAAGTTCAGTGTCTTTGTTAGCTATTGCAATTTACTACTAGAGAGGAGAAGTTGGACAAATTTATAGACGGGGGGATGTAGGTCTTGGGAAGCCAAAAAAGAAAAGGAAAAAAAAAAAAAAAAAATTAACCCAAACTGACGGGTCCTTCATAGGTTTAAGTAAGGAGGTAAATTGAATTATCGAGGAATATGCCAAGTAAAATGAGGGTATGACTCCATGCCATTGAGAGGATTCGTACTCATACACTATTCTTTATAGACTAAGTCCCACAATATAAATCATTTTATAATTTTCAATAAATATTTATTATGTTTTTTTCTACTCTTATTTTCCATTTAATATCTTCTTTTATTTGTTATAAAAAAATTTAATTATAATTATAAACATAAAAGATAAAAAGCATTTTTATTATAACAAATACATATTTATTATTTCTTAATATATATGAAATCATGATTAATCCCTTAACAGTGGAAATATTACCATTACTATGATGTCAATTGCCACTGAACCATGTCCGGACAAGGAAAAGTCAATGTTCGTACCTGCAAGGTCGCCCACTAATTAAGAGCTGAGTCATGGTAGTAGTAAATTATAATAACAGACGGCCATTTTGGACTTGTCGGTCATTATCGAAAATTAAGCTACCAAGCTATATAGTCATAGGGGAGACGGAGAGTGGGGTTGGGTTTTCCAAAAGTAGCGCATAAACACACAAATATTATGTTTAAGTTGTTAGAGTCTGTTACTTTTACAATATATACACGAAATTATATATATATATTTTTTTATGTATTTATTTGATCATGATTAATTCTAAGTGAATGTATACGTGAACTCATCATATGGGTGAGATCATCGTGTGATCACCATAGTAATTTTAATTATATTTATTATCTCAATGTTAATTAATAAGTTTTTTTTCATGATGCTAAGAATATTTTGCCTTACATTTCTAATATTATTAATGTTGGTTGTGAGTTTAACTTGATTTTTCTGTATATTATAACCTTGATAAATTACCGTTTTTAGAGAAACAATTGAAGTGTTTAATGAATTGGCCCAGACACCACTAGTTAAAAAAAATTATTAAAAAAAAAAAACATTTCCAATATTACATTGAACCATCTCACTTCTTTAAGGGCTTTTAATTTAATTTGCCCAATATGTTTGGACCAAATTATAGTATAATCCTACAAGTTTTCTTCCAGTCATTATAATCAATCAATATTTTATGGATAATCGTTACGGTCTCGATTATTATTTTCTAATAAAACACTAATCATAACTAATCATTTATTATCGTCATAGGATAACATTTTAAAGGAAAAATTGTGAATATTATCCTTACTGCTCAAAATCTAACCAATAAAAAAAAAAGATGTATTTGGATTAACAAACCTAAATAAATTAACTAGATAATCAAAATTCATTCACAACCCTTGGGTTGGTTGGATTTTGAGTAGCAGGGATGAAATGGATAATTTTACCCCTGAAAAGTTATCGTATCAGTAAAATGACTGATTCCAAAGAATTTTTTGCTAGAAAAAATGATAATTGAGATCAAAATGGCTATCCATAATATGTTGAGGGACCATAATGATTGTATATAATATGTTAAGGGATCATAATGACTAAAAAAAAATTTGTAAAATCATATTATAATTTGATGCAAACATGTGGAATCAAATGTGCTAAAACCCTTTCTTTAAAGAAAACCTTTTCTTTCTTTTCAAAGTTGTAAATTCTCCAGAAGAAAAAAAAAATTTTGTGGTGGAAAATTGATTTTTTTTAGGCAGAAGAGCAATGATGACAGCCAGAGGCAAATCTTGAAAAGTTCAAGATTATCAATGTAATATTTTATCAAAAAAATTGACAATAATATCCAATAAATGACTTCAGCTAACGTTGGAGACAGGGCAAGTACCAGTTGGTCCATTCCCAAAATCCTATAAACATCTTTTTATGCTTATTAAATAAGATTGATATTTTCTCCTTAAATTATCTCTATTTCTGATGAATAAAAGGTAATCTTACAATAACTCAAGAATATATTTTTTTTAAAAGAATAAAAATTAGTGAAGAAATATAGTTGAAATGGTTCAAATCTTCTATTACAAATTCATATATCACTTTTTATTACACTAAAAAAAAAAATTTTACACGCATTCTTTAATTATTATTTTTTAAATGTATTTTGTATATTAAACTCTACTTTAGAAATACTTAATCTTATAGAGATACATATTATATTTTTACTGATATAATTAAATGTAGCATATAAATATGTAATAGAAAATTCGAAGCTTTGAAATCAATATTTGTCTAGAAGAAGAACACCCATAAATTTGGAGTCCATTCAATGATATAATTGTTAATTAGCCTAGAGTAGACATGCATGCTCTTTTAATTCTTCACTAGTAAGCTACCAACCCACTCTTTGCACGCTTTATGTAATTGTGGACTAAGAATTAGTGCCAAATGCTGGTGGAAAGGGCGAAAAATATTCCTATCATAATGTTAAAGTCTAAAGTCGTAGGAAGTTGGCACGACATATTTATTAAGGAAAGGATGAAGCTAAAGAACTAATAATGGACTTCGAGAAGTAGTAGAAAATGCTTGTCCTTACTCATTAATTAGGGCTATTGTCCAAGCTCAAAAGTCAAACGTGAAGAAGTCATTAGCAAGAAAGCTTGGGAAAATTGTTTGAATTTGCTTTAAATTAAAGAATTAAAAAAAAAAAATTTTTTTTTATCCATCCCTCACCTAATTCTCCTCATGTCATTGAATGGGTTTTGAGCTCAACTTAAGAAGATGTTGACGAGATTTAAACATGAGAATTTTAGTCTTTGCACTCACCATTCCCCCAATAGTCAAATTGATTTGAATGTTGCAACTTACTACTAAACTAATATAATTTGACAATTTAAAATATTTTGCATTTACTCATTATTTTAGATTTACTTTTATCAGGCTAACTCTTTGCTCTTGCCATAGTGTTTTTAATGAGTATATATGTAGTTATTTCTTGTCCTTCATATTCTTATATTTCTTTTCGATGATTAATTTTTTCAAAAAAAAATTAATTACATATTTCTTCTTTTTATTTAAATTTAAAGATAGTAAATTTTCATTAAATAAATAAAGAAAAATAAAACTTACTGTATGATATATCTCTCTTTGCCTCATTGGTAGATGAAGGTGAATAGTTGCTTAACAAAATAGTAACCCGATATAAAAGTGAAAAAACATTTAAAATTGAACAAATTCAAAATAATAGTTTCAATGTAAAAATATGTATATATTCAAGCAACCCCCTCTCTCTATATATAATTTGTCCTTTAAAATAAATATTTATCTAAAAGAAAAAAAAAGGGATTTGTATGACCAAAACAAATAAGTTATGGAATTTTAAAAGTATAACATTTAAATTTATAGTATAACATTTTGATTGTTTTGTAATTATTAGGAATTCATTTCATCTAAAATATAACTTTTTATATTAATAATAATTTAGATATTTAAAACAGTACAATTATGCATATGCTTGAAATTTTAATTAAAATTTTCACTGCACTATAATATAAAAAAAAAATCTGATATATATCATATCAATACAATTTCTTATATTAGAGCTTTTTATCTAAGAAAATTAAAATATTACAATTATACTAACTTTTTTTTTTCTAAAAAAGTAAATAAAAATTTTATATTTTATTAGGCCAAATGTTTAACAATTGCTTGGAAATTAATCTTCTATTTTTCTATATAGAAGTTTTTCATAGTATGTTTTCTAAATTATTAAGATTAATTAAAAAAAAAACCAATCCGGTTGGACCCAATCCGACCTTTGACTCCACCCTTCATCCAGTTCAACCTTCGATCCGATTTTAAAAACATTGTTAAAAAGGTATTTTGACAGATGGTGAGAGGCTCATATGTAATTTTCTAACTCTTTGCAACTGCTTTTGTTATATAATAATAAATATGCTCCCTTCTTCATATTATATTGGTTAACAATTTGTGGGGAAAAAATTATCCTAAAATACTTGTTCACTTCAAATTTCAAAGGAATATTTAATGTATATTTTTGTTTTGCACTTTAAAATTTTTTTTTTAAAA
Source organism: Parsonsia alboflavescens (assembly GCA_028571225.1). Taxonomy (NCBI): domain Eukaryota; kingdom Viridiplantae; phylum Streptophyta; class Magnoliopsida; order Gentianales; family Apocynaceae; genus Parsonsia; species Parsonsia alboflavescens. The sequence continues at coordinate 5,732,822 of JAOXNR010000029.1, read as the reverse complement.
AAAAGAATATAGTGAACGTTAATCAATGTTAAATTGTTAAACTAACGATTAGCAGAGAAAATGTAGTCAATTTACTCTACAATTATGAATGAATAACTAAAGTGCTTTAATTTTTGTACAAAGTTCAAAATGAAACTCAGATATGAAACTGTGGGTGTATTTTAATGCAATATTATATTTTAATTGTGAGGGAAGAAAAATTAAAATTTTAAAATATTTTACATTTACTATTTATTTTTATTATTTAGCTTTATTTTGGGTATATTGACCTGGGTTATGCCAACTAATAACTTTTTCTTAGTATATAAATATATATAGGTTTTTTTTTTGTGGAAGAACAATTATATTTTGAAAATTTTGAAAATATTTTATATTTACTACTTATGTATTATTTGATGTTGACCTGGGTTGAAATCTATGCCAACTAATATTATATGAATATTTTAGTGTGTATATATATATATATATATATATATATATATATATATATTAAAGAAAATCCTTCTCAAAATAATAAAATAAAAGGATAAAATAAAATTCCAATCCTATTAAAGCATTTCAAATTCTAATAAATAAGTTTTAATACATATTCGGTGCATTATATAGTAAATTGTATGAATAATTTAGTTATATTAAAATAAATATCCATTTATACTCAATAAACATAAGAATTTTTCGTTAATATGATTTTACAAGTTTAGGACAGAATATAAAATGTTCTTACAAAAATTTTTTCAGCCATAATGATTCCATTCTTTTTTATCTCTTGTCATAATGTTTCAAACCACCAATGACCAACCACTCCTTTGGTGAAGTTCGCAACTCTAATCCAACTAATCCAAAGGAAAAATCCCAGTCGATCGACGTTGAATGGCAAAACTAGTCGCAAGATAGCTTTGTAGCTGAGTTCGATGCAAGGGCCATAGCGATAAAGAAGTCGATGTTGAAGTAGAAGAAGTCGTTGACATTGGCTTAGGGACAAATTTTGGAATTTCAATGTTGAGCTTATTGAATGAAGAGGTCTTACACATAGACGATGGCAAATCAGATGATGATGGTGGTACATAATGGGAGAGTTAGGAAGAGTGCATGAAAGTGACAAAAGAGGATTGAACAAAGTTAAATCAGAATTGATGAAAACTTCGACGACGGGAAGGAGAGAAGAATGGACAAGAGTGGAATCCTGTGTAACTCTCGTCTATTTCAATTACTACTTATAGTGTGCGAAGTATTTATATGTGTGAAACAGATATAAATGCAAAAGTTTTTGCTGATTTTTAGTATCAAAGTATCCAATTAGCATTCATTATCTATATTTTGAAAGCCATATATTTCCTTTCGATCTCGTTCATTTCATCCCTCTACAACCTTTATGCATCGTGATTCCCGTGGTGGATCTTCAGGGAGTTGAGAGTTATGCAAAAAAGAAATTTTATTCTCAAGTTTATACAAATTGTTTGACCAGCGAAACCTTTGTCAACAAGGATGACGAAATAATTAAAATGATTTTAGATCACGTGCAGAACACATAACTACTCCATCATCTAGTCATTAGTGATTTGGACAATTACGACAAAAAAATAAAAAGAAGTGAAACCATTATGAATGGAAAAAAACACATAAAAACATTTTATAATTTATCTTAAACTTATGAGATCATATTGACAAAAAACCTTTATACTAATTATTTTATATACATTTTATATTTACTAATTATTTTACTTGAAAAGGTTAAATGAATTCAGATTTTCTAAACACAAAACAAAACTATGATTACTTCTGTCATTATGGTATATTTTATAAAAAGGAGTTAAAATTTTGAACATTTAAAATTCGAGTTTCCAAGTATTCATACGTTGCTTTCACAGTTGGGTAACGATTGTATAGATTAATTTCAAGATTGTTCCAAAACTATATTATAAATCACTCTACTCTATATGACTGTTGTAACAAAATTATACACTCATAAAACATTTATATTTTTAACAATTGAAAAAAAAAATTAAAAAATGATAAACAATACAGAAAGTATATTTTCTCTATGCGACTAAGCGTTCTGTTCAATTTCAGGCAACTGCAGAAATTTCCTTCAAAATATAAGCAAACAGTATAACTTCAATACTAACTGAAGGTACCATATGATACCTTGGACCTTTTTTTAAGTTATTTTCTACACAGCAAAGTCATGGAAAAAGTTGAGCTGTAATGTCCAAACCTGCCTTCAATGAGGGCCAAGGTCTGGATTCTAATCAAAGGGCAATTCAAATCTGTGGCTATTTGAGAATAGCCTATTTATCCTTAGCAGGGCCTAACTGAGGTACCGCAAGAGAGGACCATACCTTACTTGTGATTAAGGTAACCCAAGTGGATGTACGAAAGCAGAAAAAACTAAGAATATTGGTTTCCAGAACCAGAATTCATAACTTCCTCTTTCAGAATACGCACGGCTTCTGAAACGCCATCCTGTCAGAGAGACAAGTGACCTCAGGAATTTTTCAGAATTCACATATTTCAGTTTACCAGGAGGTAAAAATCTTAGTAAGCATCCTTAAGCTATATTATTATTACGTAACATAACAAACATATGCTATATAGCACTTCAATCCATCTCCATAAAGCAAAAAGAAAGCACGACACACCAGTAGGACACCGGCAGACATAAACACATACTCAAACTTGGAGAAAAAACCCAAAGTGAGGGGAGGGGGAGAAGGGGAATCCAATCTGTGAGAGAGAGAGAAAGAGAGAAGATTATTACTTCCTGATCTATTGGCATCAGCAAAGGAAGATTCTAGATAATTTATCTCTGTCAAGATTGATCAATCTTAATATGAAAGCCTCTACACTCATTATAAATAAATCTATAATTTCAAGAAATGCCACTAGGAGAAACTGAATGATCCAGGATAATAATAATAATCTTACCTCAATGGATATCCTTTTAGCAATATCTAAAGCATGAGCTCGAACTTTAGGGGATAATGCATAGTTTATAGCTTCAGCTAGTAAATTTGCAGCTTCCCTGATGGCAACATCATCATTCGTATCTGGAAGTAATTGGTTTCTTCTCAATGGCTCCGGGGCAACACCAATCCAGAACATCCTCTCTGCCCAATAGAATTGATCTAGCAAAAATGGACAAATAACCTAGCATGGACAAAAAATAATTTGAGTCCATGAGAGAGGTGTAGTGGCTTCACTGAAATCGATCATGAATTGCTCAGACTAAATTTAAGACGACTTATTAAGAGCTCACTGAAATCGAGTCATTACCATTTAAAATGAAGTAATACAACCATGCGTATTACTATGTGATCTCCTTTTATTTCCTATTCCAAGTCAATGTGGTGTCCAAGCGTATTTGACATGAACCCTCAAGGTATTATATCTTTAAGATCTCCATTTATGACATGATACAAACATATGGATAGAAACTGATGCAGAATGAAATGGAAAAAGCAATCAGTCATATTTTGTAACAAACCTGAGGTATTCCTGAAAGCAATGCAGCAGCAGTCGATCCACTGGTGATGTATAAAACATGAATTGCAACGAAATTCACTTAATCAATTGAAGGCTTGTGTCAATGTTGGCAAATTTTATATCAAATATGGGAAGTGGAAACATGCCAGCAAAGAACCCCTACCTTCCTCCATGATGGATCGCAGCAGCGCACCTTGGGAATAGCCAGTTATAGGGTATGGTACTAAGTGCACAAATTAAGGAGTCACAATTTGAAATGCAGGTACATGAGCTTTACCAAGAATATAGAAGTTTTCCAATAATTCATATGACAGATAAGCAGTTAGATGTTCAATAACACCGCGAGTTTTGCAACGAAATTTTAACACTTATCAGAGCCCACAAATTCACGTTCTTTCAGATAGACGCAGATTGAAGCTGTAAGTTCATGCATAAGACAATATCTAGATCTGATGCACTTCAGACTCTAGATTTGAAGACAATGGCAAGTAAAACACACGAGTAATGGGACTTTCTAATTTGTCCAAGTCAAATTACTGTCAGAAGCACTCACCCAGAGAAACAAAATAGCCTTCCACCAAAAAGAGAGACTCCATCCTTACAGGACCTTCTTTGCTCTGAACCAGATGATGCTTGGTGGATTAACAAATCAATAGCAGCATCCAGAGGTGCATAGCCCACAGAAAACAGAATAAATCGATGATTTGAAATGTCAATAACATTCTGAATTACTTGAAGAAATGCTTGGGGATTTTTCATAAAGCCCATGCTGTGGAAGGCAAAGAAAAAGACAGAGAACATATAAACATAAAACTCTTAAGTTGTAAAATGCAGGAAGATATGATCTAAATGTTCACATTTATCAAAAAAATGTCCACAATTTAATCAGTTCAAAAAAGGGCAGAACACTTACCTTCCAATAGAACTCAGAGACACGAAAATAGGTAGCTCTGGCACTGTAGCAAACAGAAATGACTGTAGCAGATTGTGAGCTGTACATAACTCATCTTCTGCTGTCAAGTTTGTAGAAGAAATCAAAGCAGAAACTTCAGAACACCTGTTGCATGAGAACTGCCATTCTGTGGGTAGGAACCAAAAGCCACATACGCGAACCCTTGATGGCCAATAAGCTATCCTTGAAAATTATTAAAATAATAAAACAAAGATAAACCAGTCAACTAACAAGCGCAAACCATTAGCAAGCCATGAGGGATATATTGCATCAGAATGATAAAAAAGGTGCAACACCAGAAAGACTGAAGTGCCTAGGACGCTAGAGTACCATAATGCCTGAAAAAGTTCTAACTATTTCAATTCCACAAGAAACAAAATTATGCTTTAATTTAAACACATCCTGCACTAAAGCAACAAATCTAGATGAAGCAAGCAGCATGTCTCATCTGCTACTATAGTAAATGATGTCAAATGAACAACAAGAAGTTTGATTGCCACCAACGCCAAATCCAGGACAAATATAAGTTGGTCAGTCAGACAAAATAATGAAATTCTATTGAAGGACATTTACCAGGGTATTCAACTACTTCCTTGCTAAATCCATACCTGTCATAACAAGGCAATTAAGAAATTGAGATAACTTCCCATGCTATTATCAAAGAAAATAAATAAATAAATAAAATACTGATCATCAGCAAGTTATGAAAGCACAGGCATGGTTTTAAAATGGAAACATACGAAAACTTTTCAACACTATGAGGCCCTTGTGAACACCAGAAAATATATACAAAACTAATATCAAGCTTGATTTAAATGCAAGATATTCAGATTGAGGGAAAGGCATGAAAATCAAGCAATTCTCAATAATAATCTTCAAAGATATTAGACACCCATCATCAACTGACAGATATATACATTTGGAATCACTCTTTTTCCTTAAAAAACTTGCTCCCTCCATCCCATTTTCTCACTTAATAAAAAAACACAATTATTAAGAAAGTTGATTTTTTTTTAGTTAATTCATCCAATTATTTCGAAATTTTCTCTTGAAGATAAATTTTTTTTTCTTCTGAATATTAGTATACTCAAAGTTTTCAAAGCTATTTACTCGTAGTAAACTTACATATTTTCTCTCCTATCCAAAACACTTTGCATGGCCCATATTTAAGTTCATTGGGAAACAGAGATCAATTACAGAGGGGTGCATTTGGAAAGATGACAACTAATTCACCATTGACTTCCTTATGGGACAGTTAAAATGGGACAATTTTTACAAGGGAGAGAGATAAAATGAGGCAGAGGTAGTATATACTATGGACTGCCAAGCTTCTCAAAGTACTTGATCATACAGTAGTATTGGGGACAAGGGCCTTTCGTGCCATGCTGGATGACCTGTTACTGGATCCTGGAATCAAATGGAGTCACGTCATTGAAAAGATCACATCAACAGAGTTTTGAATGGTGATCAGAACAGACCGTAAAAGGGCAGACACTCAGTTTTAGATCAAGATTTCTCCATGATCCCCATTCTTCTGTGAAGAGCGGCCACATCCAGTGGAGGACATCCTTCCATCCAACCTATTACACAAGACATGCTTCAAATTCAAAAGGAATTTGAAGCTTTGATGCTCCATCAAGAAAAATAAGAAACAATTTTGAGAGATGGCAAAGGATGGGAGCAATGGGAAGAATTTCCAAGGCATCTGCCACACAGTAATAGGATAATCAGTTTGAGTCAAACATAAGAGCCAAATAAAGAAGATTAGTTTTATCAATTTTTGGGGAGATAATGCTACATGTTATATATGTTATTACTGATGGTTAAAGCATAAGAAAAAGAATCAAGTTAGAGGGGAAAATGCTGCAACAATTAAGAGAGGGGTACAGCAATAGTTTTAATAATATATCAATAAAAAAGGTTGATGAAATACCTTATCGTCTGGAGCTTCATTTAAATATTTATATAGAAGAGGATGCTCTTTCTGAAATTTCCGTTCAAATGATGCAGGAGCACTGTGTAGCATGTTTCAAGTGACTTAGGCAATTACAAGAGAAGCCAGATGGAAAGATTTTACCAGACCAATATCATAAAATTCAGCAGTGACAACTTGCTCATTATCAAAAGTTAGATAATTGGCTTGGGCTACATTATCACGAAGTTATTGATAGACCAGTTCTTCCAAGAGATTTATATATTACTTAACATAGATTTTTGACAAAGTTCATAACAAGATTACCTCTAGACTATAATGTATAATAGGAGAGTTGGCCTTTCTAGTGGAAATTGAATTTCAAAATATACAAAATTTATCCTTCATAGCAGTCTAAACACAAATGTTTACTTTAGAAAGTGGAGTGGGAGCAGACTCTTTCATAATCTTAACAACATATCCTCCAAAATTTATATAGATACTTGACCTCAATACAACTAATAACAGGGAGTAGTAAAAGGGGAGAATATGCGGATTATTTGCAAAGAAGTAGGCCTCATGCCTAAGCATAAATGAACCCAAATATCCAAAGAGCTTTAGCAGGCCATACTTTTCTCCATGCATTTTCCATTCCTTATCAACCAAATGTCAGAAATTCACAAGAATAAACATAAATCATATGCTATTATATGAATCAAGTCTAGAACAATAAAAGTTTCATTCAACAGAAATAAAATGAGAACCAGCCAGTACCTATAAGGGACAACATACGGGGAAGCCACAACACAGCGGACGTGGAAGAGTTCTGCAAGATTCCATCCTTCCTGGAGAGAAAAGCACATATTCATTGAGGCAACCTGATCGAACCTTCAAAATTCAAATGCAAGCAAAACTAAGTTCCAGCCTTTCTTTGGGACACAAGAAAAGGTCATTTTGATACCAAAATGTTAAAAATCCTCAAAATCAAAGACGAAAGCTTTTTTTCAAGCTAGCAACTGAAGAAATTTTCCCTGTACCAAATCACTTCAAATGGTCCTCAGAGTCGAGAAATTCAATCACAAGCAGCAATAAAACTTCAAGAGTAACTTTATTAAAAAAAAGGGGATCAACTTTCCAGTACCAATGCAAAGAGATTGATAACTATAATGTCACCCTCACTGGTTAAGTCATCTTCAAAGATCCTCTCAACAATGGAAAGGCATTGTTTTCTATGTTCTCTGGTAATTTCTTTCTTCTTGAGAGAAAAAGAGAATTCAGGAGAACCTAAGACAAAACGGGAAAGTACAGGAACCTTGTGAGAATATTTGCTGAAATATCATATAATTAATAGATAAGACACTTCAGGAATTACAAAGTGAGCATTAATAGAAGGAAAATTTAGAAAATCAAACATTTTACCATTATCTTCAGGAGGAGCAAGAACAGGTGGTGAAGAAATGGGAACAAAAGCAACTTCTTTTGCTTCCAAGTGCTGTTTAAGGCTCTGTCAATAATTAAAAATCAGAACCAATTTTTCCAATTTGATATTTTCCCATCTCTCAAGCAGAAAAATGTTATTGCTGAGTTATAAAATAAAATTAGCTCATTTTGACCATTGTATTCTTATGCATATGCAACATATTAATAAGAAATGATGTCAATTTACATGCATTTTCAATGATAGCAACCCAATGAAATGATCAAGCTTATCCACTTGTTCTATGAGTTTACCTTGTGCGCAGAATGGGTTACAAACACCACATGATATTCCTTCTGCTCACAAGCAAAGGCCACCGCTATGGCCTGTAAAAATGCAACCTTTAATTTTCAAGTTGCAAAGACATACAAAGAATCCAAAAAATGTGGAGAATTAGGAAATGTCCAATTCAGAACATGAGATACCCTTCTGCCAAAAAATTGTCTTTATTCACTGTCAACGCAAATTTCTTATTTCCATAATAAATTTATTGACATTAACATATCTCCCTAATAGTATGTTTGCTACAGAAACATTGGAAATTTTTTATAAAAAAAAATTCGATTTGACAAGTTCAAGGATAACATCATTCAACCATATTATTATTTCCACAAAAAACTAAAAACAATTATAATATAGCATAGAATAGCACTGGAATTAACTACCTTACTGATTATTCATTATAGTTAAATAGAATGAGAAAAATAGATTAATTTGTATGACCAATCCATTTTTGATAATTTCGGTAACTAAGAAATAGTATCTTTCTACTCTTAGAACTCAAGACTGAAATTTTCCACCCATTTTGGATCACTCTGAAACCTTCAATCTTGAAACTCATATTTGATAACAAAATTTTGGAGAATATGTTCTATTATAATCTTTCATAGTCCAATTTTTACAGTTTCCAACTATATAATAATGAATTTACAAATATGAAATTTTTTAAAAAATAAAATAAAAAAAGAGGGGGTCATGGAAAACTTACGGCAATGGGATGAACATCGCCTTTTGTTCCAAATGCCATGAACACCGCCGTCGGCATCGTCCTCATCATCATGACGGTATGAAGCTCTTCCTCCGTTTTCGTAGCGTTCTATAACAGACGGGCCGGAGACGGGGGGATTTCACCGGATCGCATTCCTGCAAAGCGATGACAAGTGGTTGCATCCGACGAAGGATGACGACGGGTAGAATGCATAATCATTTCATCTACGCAACTATTATACAGAGGCTTTTAATCTATTTAGTCTTATATACTTTGATCAAATTAGAGTATGATTTTTCAAGTTTTTTTTTAAGCCGAGCATATTATGGATAGTCATTTTGATTTCCAATTATTATTTTTTTTTTTAGTAAAAAATGCTATGAAACCCATTATTTAACTGATATAAGATAACTTTTCAAGAACAAAATTATACATCTCATCCATACTACTCAAAAGCACACCCATCCAAAGTTTGTGAATGAATTTTGATTGTCCAGTTAATTTATTTAGGTTTGTTAATTCAAATGCATCTTTTTTTTCTTTTTTTTGAAAAAAGTGATTGATTAGATTTTGAGTAATAAGGATAATATTGATATTTTTATTCAAGGGTTATGAATGAATTTTGGTTGTCCAGTTAATTTATTTAGTGTTAATCCAAATGCATCTTTTTTTCCCTTTTTTTTTTTTGAAAAAAGTTATTGGTCAGATTTTAAACAATAAGAATAATATTGATAATTTTTCTCCGAAAAGGTTATTTTATGCCGATAAATGAATAGTTACGATTAGTGTTTTATTGGAAAATAGTAATTGTGACCATGATGACTACTTACAAAATATTGAGTGATCATAATAATTGGAAAAAAACTTAAGGGATGATACTATAGTTTGATCCAAATATATGAGATCATCAACCCTTATGCAAAAAAAAAGGTACAACTATTGGTCACGCATGACGGGAAAAAAAAAAAGGCAAAAGAATTATAATTTAAAATTCAGGCCAATTTTACAGTCTCACAGCAAAAACTTTCCAATTATATTAATATAATAATTAAATTAAGTCTCAAGGGGCAAAAAAGATTTTGCTTCAGGATAATAAAAGATTAGTTAAAAACACATCCAAAAAAAAAAAAAACACAAAATAAGTGTACTTAAAATAGATTTTAACCAGGAGACCTTGATACTTATTTATTTCTTTATGATATGATATTTCTATAAATTAGTATATTTTTTAAAAAATAAAAATTAATAATACTATTAGTCGTAGTAATTATACTCTTCATTTAATAATAGAGGTTGTTAAAAGTTATTTGCACATAAGAATTTAAAACACAAATGTATTTTTGTGATTAAAGCACCAAAAATACTTTTTCACTTTACGAAATTAGAATAAAAAAAAATTTATTACTAGTAATTTCAGAAGAAAAAAAGGGGAGCAATAATACATAGTATAAAATTTCTTTAAACTAATTTATAATATGAAATAAATTTTAAAATAATTAAAATTATAGAATAAATAGAGCTTTAATAACTATTATTAAATATAACTAGGTTAAAAACAAATGAATATTAACTATTGTTGTATAAAGTATGAAATATTGAAATAGAAAGAAACCTAAAAATGTAATTTAAAAAAGTAATTGAGTGCATCTCCCACACTCATTTAAACTAGTATTTTCTAAAATTTTAAAAAATAAAAACTAAGAGATACAAAAACTTTTCACAATAATTATAAAATAATTACATCTTATGATAATAAATAATTATTCATATAACCCATCCAAATAAATAATTTATAAAACAAAAAAAATAAAAATTAAATGAATATTTAAGCCTAATATTTTTTATTATTCGAAAATAATTTTGATATTATGTAACTCTAAATTTATTGCCTTAATTAAGTGATTGTTGAAAATTATTAGATACCATTAAATAATATTTTAATTTATAATTTAATATTAATATTTATAAATTATATTATATATTCATTCCATGTTTGTATTTTAAAAAGATATTTAATAACATTCAAGAATTACTATCTTCACTCAATTTCTTTTATATGAACATGAAGGTAACATTGTACTTTAATATTTAATTTATTTCAATTAGAAGTTAATTAAATTTTAAAATTATTAAATATTTATGTAATAATATATATTATTGTCATTATATTTTGAAAATAAATGGGTAATAAAATATCCCCCCCCCCCCCCCCTTCT
>JAOXNR010000029.1:5682602-5721694 GCA_028571225.1 Parsonsia alboflavescens | reverse complement strand
ATAAGTTTTCTATTATGTGTTAAGTGGAACGACATCATTTCATTTGAGATGCACATAATAGAATTCCTAATATGTTTTTTATTATGTGTACCAAGTTCATGTGTACTTGTATGCACCTCAAATAAAATAATATCGTTCCACTAATCTATTTAAGTGGAACGACATCGTTTCATTTGATATGCATATAAATCTGTCACACATAATAAAAAACCTATATATATATACATATTTATTTATTTATTTGCATGACTTAATTCGTTGTATTAAATAAAAATAAATAAATAGTACTCTTTCCACCCATTTTATAGGTCCACTTTAAAAAATAAAATTGTCTCAAAAATACTTGCATACTTCAAATTAAGGGAATACTTGATGCATTCTTTTCCTTTTTACATTTTTTAAATTTCGAGGGGAAAAAAACACTACAGCTCATAAAACTTCTACATATTCTCTCAATAATCAAATTACTCAACAATTATTATCCAAAAATTATATACCGTAAGTTTTGTGCAAAGTCCAAAAGTGAAGCTATAAATTGAGGTAGAGAGAGTACTACTATTGGTTATACTTATCCATTTGGGACAAGAAATCATGAGTTGCACTTGCATTTATTTATGTCAATATTTAACTCTCTTTTCTTGAGATTTTTTTCCTTTAAAATTTAGGTAAAATAGCCAATTTCATCTCCAATCATTACATTTTAAGTCAATTAAGTCCCCCCTTTTTTTCATCTCTTTAAATCCTCAATCTTTTTATGTTTCGGCCAATTAAGTTCTTTTTATCTAAAAATGAGTTAGTTAGATAAGTCAAAGATGAAACTATTGTGTTTTGTCAACCAATTAAGGACAAAAATGGAACATCATTATTCAACTAGTTTTTTCCTTTACCGAAACAATAATCCACCCAATTTTTTATGGTGGTGGGTTGTGATGTGAATCCCATGAAATCAACACCAAGAAGGATTCATTCTAATGCAGCTATTTAATTAGCAATTCTAAGAATAATGCAAACCACACCAAATGGATGGATCAAAGAAGAGGGTAAGAAGTCATATTTTGCTTGATATTTTCACATTTTATGGCAAAAAAAGCTGTGCTTAATGGGTGCAACTACCCAAGAACTAAAGTCGAGCTCAAGGGTTGCATCGGTGGCATTCATCTTATGTACCGCTACTTGGTTGAGTATAATGACTTCTTTGATCATGGCTTGACTGTCCTCATAGAGCATATCCATTCTACACCTAACCAACCATTATATCTGATTGATGAGGCTAAAGAATAGATTGAATAAAACACTATGAGAGCAATTAGAGTTAGGAGCATGGCTTTGGATTCAAGAACTTCTTACATCAGATTGTCTGTCTTAAAAAAAAAAGGGTGAATTGGAGAAAACTAGTTGAATAGTGATATTCTTTTTTTACCCTTAGTTGGTTCACAAAAAATAAGAAGTTCCTCATAAACTTGCCTGAATAACTCTTTTTCCGGCGAAAATGACTTAATTGGTCAAAAGATAAAAAGTTTGAGGAATTAAAGAGATAAAAAAAATAATAAAGAACAACTTAATTGCCTTAAAATGCAATGATTGGGGATGAAATTGACTATTTTACCTAAAATTTATTGAATCTTTTGTATTTTAGAAACAACAATTAGCATATCGAGGCATAAAAAAAAAGCTAATTGAAGATCTCAACAACCTAGGGCATTCTAATCAAATTACTCAACAATTATATACTTCTTCCGTCACTATCTGTCATTTTGACAAAATAAAGAAAATTTTTTTTTCTTAAAATATCCGTATTTATGATTTTAATCAAACTAACAACATTGATTAGGTAAAAGAAAAAGGACAAGGGCAATATAGTAAAAAAAAATAGTAAAATACATAATAAACTTACCACAATGACTTATATTTAGTGACAAAAAAGAGTCAAAATAACTTATAAATAATAACGAAGGAAGTAATTTATTTTTGGACCAAGTCCAAAGTAGACTTCTAAATTTGTACAAAGAGTTACTCATTTATATTTGTCCATTTGAGACAAGAAGTTACTATTTGACTCATTTTTCTTTGAGATTTTTTATTTATTTATTTATAAAATTTATTGAATCTTATAAATTTTGGTAACAACAAATAGCATATTGAGGGATCGAAAAATAGGTAATTGAAGATCTTGTTTAGTAAAGAGTCTAGTTATAAATCTATGCTAAGTTGTTTATTTTAAGTATAGATAATAGATTTAATCATTAAAATGGATTTATATAATTTTTTTTCTTATAGATAATTTCTATATGTCATGGTTTTCCTTTATTTTTATTTTTATTATTTTTTATGTATACCTAGTGTGAAATTCATTTATTTTTCCCACCATAAAATTTCATGGTTTTAAGTTGGTAAGACCATCTAAAAATAACTTTTTATACTAATCTTGAAATTTAATACTCTCCCATCTAAAATTTAGTTTACGTATTATCATTTAATATTTGCTTTTAAAATTAAATATATTTTTTATGTAAAATTTCACTAACAAGCCTACAATTAATAACATTAATATAAAGGATAAATGGGAGTAACATTTTTTGTAGCCAAGGCTCTCCTTAAGTACATAATGACTAATCATTTAAAATTTTGAACTACATGTTGGAAAATATATGAAAAGTATAAGCAACAAAAAAAAGAGAGAGAGAGAAATAAATAAGGAGGAGAAATAGTAACTCTTATTTTCTGCTTACAATCATCACAATACACATTTTCCTTTTATAGAGTTACATTGAATTTTGTAAAGATGAATGTACATTGAAAACTTAATAGACATGGGAGGATGAATGTACATTGAAAACTTAATAGACATGGGAGGATGAATGTACTTTGAAAACTTAATGGACATGAAAGATGAATGGACATCCACTTAATTTATTGAATTCATAACACTATATTCATTTTTCAAGATGGGTTTTTTTGTTTTTTTTAATGTACATCTTTGCCATTACAATATTCTGGAGGGCAAAAATGGAAAAAACAAGTGGACTATATTTAATTCTCTTGTCTTGGACAATTTGACAAAAAGTTAAAAAAACACATATCAAACTCCAATCCGTGCTTATTTGTCAAGTAAACGTATTGCATGAATCGACAAAAGTACGTAACATAAAGACATATATCGCCCAACTCTTAACTTTTTCTCCTTTATTGCTAAAATTTGTTAAACTTGTTATAAAAAGTCATGTTCACTAATTGAATTACCTCCAATGGTGAATGTCTAAACAAAAGCATTTAAGTTAAACTCATAAGATTTACTTCAAATTGTTCTTCTGCTGTATTCAAAAACCTCTTCTTCTGCTTTCCAATTTCTAATTTATTGGGTATAATTTCGTGTGAATTGCGTGTGTTCAATTCGTTAATTTTGGTCTATTTTTTTTCTTCTTTTTTTTTGGGGGAATTTGTAAAACTAATCAACTTTTATTTTCTTTGATCAGATCTGAAGAGGATGGCTGGACCTTGCTATCACTGTGGAATTGAGGGTGTGCATTTCTTATAACTTTTGTTTGTGGTTAAATTTTTTCTTATTTTTGATTGAATTGTGTTGTTCTTCATAAATTTTGATTTATTTCTTGATCAAGACACATTTGAAGATTCAATTTTTTTTTAAAAAAAAAATGATATTTCATGATTAGATTCCATGACTAATTTTCCAAAGAATCGGAAACGACTAAGAAATTATTTGAATTCGACGATATATAACGTGAATGCCTAAATATCCATTTTTTTTTAAAAAAAAAAATCTCCTTCGAAACTTCTCCTCCAAATTGTTTTGTTTCATTTTCAAAATTAAAAAAATAAGATGAAGAATTAGAATCTTCGATTTCCAAGTTTTCTTTTACTGATCTTATGTTGTTACTTATTTGTTTTTTTTTATTATTATTATTATTATTTAAAATTTTTAGGACTTAGGGAAATTTTAATTGTTAATGTTTTTAGGTTACAGTTTCGAAATTCTTTTATTTTGTAGGGACCAATAAAGTTTTTCAAAAGAAATTCCATCTTCAAATTGAGGGGGAAAAAATTAGATAATTAAACTGCCTACGAAATTAGATTTTGACCAAAAATTTTATCTAAATAAAGTAAAAATATTCTACGATCACAGAAAAAAGGAACTTTCATAATTATAGGTATGATTTCCTAGGATAAGAAAATAAAAAAAAAGGGATATTTCGGAAAAACTTAGATTAATTATTATTAATCTTTATGAACAAGAATTAAAAAAATTTCATCAAATTTTCCCAATTTCTCAAGCCACTTTGCGTTGGAGAGCTGGACCTCCTTATAAACCTGTGCTATGCAATGATTGTGAACTGTGGTGGAGAATCAATGGAACTCTTGAAGACATGGGTTCCAAACCTATGATGAAGAATGCTCAAACTAGTGAAACCATCTTATTCCCAAAGTCCAACCCTATCAACTCTGGAATTGAAGGTAAAAAATGAAGAAGGAAATATATGATATTTTTGAGCTTTTAACTCGATTATCTTCTAGTAATTTTATTTTATTTCTTTCCTTCTTTTTTGTTGAAAAGCAATGCAAGCTCCACTTTGGAATCCTAGCAATGTTTCGAGGAAGAAAAGGTCAACAATTTATCAATCAATGGAAGAACAGTTTATCAATGCGGAGAATCTTGGAAATGTGTTGATTTCTGAACACATTAACAAGTACATACCCGAGAATGAGATTGGGATTGGATGTAGGTTGTTCAAACCATCACCTTCTCCAACTAAGGTTCCTAAGGTGGAACGATGTTGAAAGTCTCGTGTAAATGTTAAAAGAAGTGTTGTTATTGGTACGGATTTTAAAAAAATACCATCAGAAATTTTGTTAGTTATGGTTTCGTATTTTCAGTTGTGACTAAAAAGAAAAAATAAGTCCCATTTACATATGGGTATGTTTATGTTTGGCAATAGTTGTGTTATGGATCTCTGTGTCTTGATCTAAGAATGGTGCAATAATATGATGGTCAAGTGTGTTATTTTCCTATGTTGGAGATGATTTTGGTGCTCTTGTATGAATTGTAAGTATTGGAAGTCTAGAAATGGTAACCCTCAACACCATAGGGATAACTAGGTGAAGGGCATTCGACCATATGTGGTTAATTTGTTATTCTCTATTCTTGAGGTTTAGTCAATTTTGTTTTTATTGTTTTTTTAAAAAAAAAAAAAAAAATCAAGTTTCCCTTTGTATATGCAAAATATTTTCTAATATAGTATAGAATGTATTCAACCTGATAAATTTTAAATGATACATGAAGTAATGTTTTTAAAATAAATTCACATACTTTGTAATGAATTTTTTATAATTTATATATATACACAAATTTGTTTATAATATATTTGAATGTGTTTGTAATTAATTAACTCTATTACTTGCTATCAGGTGATCTAAGATACAATATTGTGAGAAAAGTATCACCAATACTCACATTTAAAAATAAGTAAAATTATTTTATTCTCTCCTTATAATATCGATGGAAAAATTTGTGTTCTTTAACTTCTAATCAGTAAAGTTCTGTGCCCTTGTAATATATGGAAAAATTCATCTTTGATTGATCCATCTATAGCATTTTCTATATATCCACACCTAGTCATTTATAGGATAATACTATAGAGTGCACTCCATATTTGTATTCACTTGGTCAATAAAAGGTTAATCCTTATAAATACATATAGGTGTATTTCGTGTGCATTCTATAGCATTTCTCATCATTTATATGTATATATATATTCAAAAAATACATTAAAAAAATGACCTTTTATGTTAAATTTACTTATCTTTATAATTTTTCAATGATAGCAACTAATTTGAAATAAGAAGTATTATACATCCCATCCTCAGATCATGTGTCCAAAAACTAAATGTTTCCATTTTCAATGGAGTCGACTTTATAAACTCAAATCAACCTGCCGAAATAATAAACTATGAATACTTGAGTGGGTTAAGCTTTTGGGATATCTTCGATGTGTAAATCACTAGAGTTCTGTGAAATTAGGAAAAAGTTATATCATAGCTAAAGGAATGCTATTATGTATATTGCATCATCAATAGTCATTTACTTGATCATATACTTAACGATTTAATGGCTTCACCTCTTTTTTTAAGTTAAATAATTTACTTAATAATTTAATAAATTTTCAATGATGCTTATAAACAGACTATCATAAAAATTTATTAAAAGTCAAAAATTTAGTAAATATTGACTCATTCAAAACTATATCATCGAAACTAAGATACGTATTATAGAGAAAAAAGAATCACTTCAGTCATTTTTTTCTTTTTAAATGGTATATGAATTATACTTTGGCCCCATGAACCGATGAGGTATAAAAATGTATTATAAATAAAGGATTTAGCGAATATTAACTCAATCAAATCTGTTTACTATCATCAAAACTACGTTAGGAATTATCAAGAAAAAAGATTCACGTCAATTCCTTTTTTTTTTTTTTTCTTTTTAATTGATATTTGGACTATTTTGACTTAACTGATCTTATGAAAAAGTTATTTTACTACTCAAGAATTACAACTTACGATCACAACAATTTTCAATATAAATTACATGATATTAAAAGAATTAGATAAAAAAATAATCCATAAATATAAATGAAATAAAATTTAATCAATTAAATATTTCTTAACCAGAAATATCAGTACTAGACTCTCGTATATATCTTAATTGTACTGTTAGAAGCTGTAATTCATCAAAATTTTAATATGCAAGAAGATCAAATCCAAACTCAAGATTCATTAAATATTTGATAAATATAAATTTTGATAATTTGAAATGTTTTCGTCTTCTAAAATTGAATAGACAAATTTCTATCTTAAAACTTTTAAAATTAAATCTTTTCTTACCTTGAATTTTAACCCAAATTTTGATATTGGATGGAATTTGATGAGAGTTGATATAGTACAAATCTCACCTCTATATGTAGATGCAAGTTCAATTCCTGTCAAACATAAATAATGACTTATCCTTTAATGATTAAAGGATAAGTTTCCCCAAATTTCACTGGATCACAACCTTCGATTTATAATTTTGACATGGATTTAGAAGTGGATGAGATTCATCATTTTATTTTATTTTTTCGTATTGGAGGGAATAATATTTGTACTTTCACACAAATACCGAGACTCTTTTATTTAAATTAAAAATAAAGAGAGAAAAGAGAAAAATCACCGACGAGATGGGAAGAAGAGGCAGGAGTAAAATATACGTTTTCCCTGGCATTGCTTGCTTTCAGTTCACATTTCAATTTTCAGTCGCACCTACTCAAATCACTGTCACTCTCCAACTGTATCGAATTCGCCGGATCCATTTCTCTCTCTCTCTTCCGATACTATTTCTTGTCTCTCTCTGTAGAATCCTGGTCCGTCTGCCTGCCTACCTGGCCCTTTCTGTCTTCTCCCGCCACAATGGCCGGGCCGAGGAGCAATTGCTGTTCGATTGTTTGTCTGCTCATTCTTATAGTACCTTACTTGATTCTAGCATTTACAATTGGATCAGTTCAAGCTTCAATTCACGTCTACAATGGAGATCCATTCAGAGAAGTTGGAAATGCTTACCTCGTCTCCGGCGGTAGCGAAGGCGTCATTGCTACTCGTGTTGCTCCTATGCCGCATCGCTCTTTCCGTTCCATCTCCCATGACGGTCGCTCTTACATCCGGTAATGTTTTTATTTGCACCAAGATTTTGAGTTTAACCTGAGTTCCTGTTATTTGTTCAAAATTTTTTTTTGTCGGTGCTTATGTGTGAATCGGTAAGTGTTGCGTTTGATATTTGTGGTTGTTATTGAACTGGGATTTTGCCAGATCTAATCTTGATGGTGCACACTAATGTGTTAAGTTTTGGAGCTTTATGGTTCGGGTGATTTGGGAAATTGAGAAGTGAAAATGAACCTTTTGCATTGGCTAATACTTAAAGAATTATAGAAAGACATGAATACTTAGACTGTGGACTCCTGCTTATAATAGTAAATCAAGCTAGTTACCATAGTTTGGCAAAGTTAAGTAAGAGTTTGTAACAGTTGCAGCTGCAGGTATTTTGTATTTCTGCATATATTTACCGATTTGAGGACTTTTATGGGAGCTAACTAAGTCCAGAGTTTCAATTGTTCAATCTGCTGCAGTCTCGAAGATAGTTTCCCAGCACATAGGGTACTAAAAATATGAAAAGGAAAAATTTTGCACAAGTTTCCTCTGTGTTCTGCAATCTGAATCTGGTTAGGGGCACCCTTTTGGGTGCTCTGTTTGTTGAATCATTGATTTTCACTTCTCAAGTCAAGAGAGACATCTCATCAATCATGCTTTTAGTTTATGCATTGGGAGGGGAAATATGATTGACTTTGGTGGGTTTTCTTACTGTCTTTTCTTTCAATGCAGTAAGTTTCTCAAATCATTTTCACTTTGGTGTTGTCATAAGAAATTGCCATATGGGACATGTTATGGAACTTGTCTAGTAAACAATCTCAAAGTGAAAACCTGAATTTTCTCCAAGATAATGTTTTGGAATTATAAATCAGGATTTTGATTGGAAAGTATAAAGATGGAATGCTAAAAGGTACAACAATCATTTGCATCCATATGTAGGAGAGGGACTAAGATTACTGGGTTAGATTTTGCAATCTTTAGTTGATGTGTATGGAGGGAGCAAATGAAAGAATGGGTAACTTTTTACAACCATTTTGGCAATTCCTGTTTCTAGTTATATGCCTTATGTTTCTTACTGACTATTTTATGTCATCTAGGTTTGAGAACATCACATTTCATAGGAGTAAAGCTGCTGCTGACGAACATCCAGAGATGGCATACAATACCGGTTTGGTACAGGTTGTAATTTTTGAGACTGCTGATCGGGATAACATTGGTGGTTCACCTTATGGTGGGCAAAGGTCAATATGCTGCACCCCTGATCTTGCTAAACTGGAAGGTTGTAAGCAGGGAGAAGTTATCAGGATTCCTTCATCAACTGCTGTTAACTGGCCCATTGTCTTGAATGTGCCCTTCAAAGGAAATTTGTTATGGACCCGCATGAAAAGTAAGGAACTTTACATAAGAAAAACTGGGATGTACAACTTGTTTTTCATATCGTGTGATCCAAAACTCAAGGGAATGAAGGTGACTGGAAAAACTTTGTGGAAAAATCCTAATGGTTACTTACCTGGTAGAATGGCACCACTGATGAAATTTTATGTGATCATGTCTATACTCTATGCAATAAATTGTTCCATCTGGTTTTTTCAGTATGTGAGATATTGGAAAGATGTTTTGCCACTTCAGCACTGCATTGGTGTAGTTATTGCTCTTGGATTCCTTGAGATGATATTCTGGTACTTTGATTATGCATACTTCAACAACACCGGAAATAGGCCAGTAGGTCTTACAAGTTGGGTTGTGATAATTGGATCCCTGAGGAAAACCTTTTCACGACTTTTGATTCTTTCAGTTGCAATGGGCTTTGGTGTTCTCCGACCTACCCTTGGTGGGCTTACCACAAAGGTGCTTCTTCTGGGTATAACTTATTTCTTAGCATCAATCCTGTTGAACATCACAGAGTATGTCGGAACTATAAATGACATAGCTGGGCGAGCAAGAATTCTTCTGGTTCTTCCAGATGCTCTGTTGGATGCATTTTTGATTTTGTGGATTTTTACTTCTCTATCAAAGACACTGGAGCAGCTACAGGTTTTCCCCTTTTATACCATATATTCATGTTACATATCAGTAGAACAGATGCCATACTAGTTTTTATTGCTCTTGGATATATTTCTTCTGATATGAAATTAGTTTCCTTGCTTGGCAGGCGAAAAGAAGTTCTGTGAAGTTGGATATGTATAGAAAATTCTCAAATGCTTTAGCAGTCACAGTTGTTGTTTCAGTTATTTGGATAGGGTATGAGGTATGTGACTTGGTGATGAAATATATTTCAAGTTTGCTACTAGTTTTCTGCAATATCTTCCTCTTTTTGGCTTATTTCTGTGCCCACTTGTTAATTTAACTAATGTTAGGAATGGTGTCATTGCAAAAACAGAACTATGACCTCAGTTAGGAATCATGAACCAATTCCATATTTTGACATTGATTTGGATCTCAATGTCCAGAATATACTTTTGTCAATCATTTTCTAAAATGTTCACTGATTACTCCAATTCCCATCTTGATCTTGGGGTTTCGTCTTCATCTGTTCTAAATTATGTGTCATAATTGAAAAATCAAAATAAATGACAAGATTTTCAAAGAAAGTACTTACTAACAGCCCTTAAATCCATAAGAAATTTGAAAATAAAGGCATATATGGAAACATGTAGTTTCATTGTCACATCTAACATTTCTTGAACAACATTAAATGAGGAGGAAGTACATCTCCTATATCCCCATTTACCACACTATAAAAAACCATTAGCAACTGACAATTTCTTAATCTACCTGTTGGTGTTATACTTTATTCTACTTGTAGGCAATTACTTAACTGTACCTACATAGGTAATTTGCTCTGATGGAATGATGAGGAAGGTCACCTTTCGTGCACATATCCTGTTTAGGTGACTGAAAATTTAACTACAATTCTTTATAGAAGTTACTTTAGTTTGACAAAGGTTTTGGGAAATTATGACTTCTGAGTATTTCAAAAGCATTTAGATTGGTTGCAGGTGTTTTCTGAACTCATTCATTTTTTAATTTTGTAAAGCTTTCAGTTGAAGATTCATTCTGGAAATATGAAAATTATGTTGTTTGTGAGGTTCTTGATCTGAGTCTGATAAGAGGGTGGAGACCAGAGAGGTTGACTGATGAGTTTATTGTTTTTAGTCCTCTTCAATGATTAACATGGCTGTCCTTTCCCTCATTTTTCAGAAGAGTGTTGATTGTTGAAGCTCTATGAGCCAATCTTATTCTCTTAAAATTACATTCACTTTTTTACCTTGTCAGATTTACTTCAAAGCAACAGATCCCTTCAATGAGAAGTGGCAAGGTGCCTGGATTATTACTGCCTTTTGGGACATTGTTGCATTTGTACTGCTTTGTGTTATCTGCTACCTCTGGGCTCCATCACAGAGCTCTCAGCGGTATGTCTGAACTTCAAGAACATATGTTATGAAAACTGGAATAGTTTTAACAATGACAAAGACCATTGTTTTTGTCTTATTACTGCCCCATTGATTCATAATGTTGGCTTTCCATGTCAGTTATGCTTATGCTGGAGAGAAGGGTGAGGAGATTGACGGTGAAGAAAGAGAATCCCTGTTCAGAGGAAGTTCACAAGGTGACATCAGTCTAGTAAAACATGAGAGACAGGAAGACAGTGATTCTTCGGATTCAGAAGACAAGATGCAGGAGGGTAAGAGGGAGTAGTGATTCATACAAGTTAGTTACAATCAAACAGCCACATTTCATACAAAGACGACTGAAGACGGCGAAGACTAACTACAGTATGGGGGAGCAGACTCTCTGACTTGATAAACGCCCTGCCTTCATGAAATTAAACTTCTGTAACTGTATATTCGAGAGCATTGTGCATAGATTGCATCAAAGAGAGCTTGAAATCTTCACAGATTGAAGCTGCATTCGTATAGGATTCTTCATCTGCAAGATTTTCTTGTGATTGTAATTCTATCGTTGAGCTGATAGGAGTTTTTGATTTGATTGATTTCAACTGGACATTCTTTTTGTAAGCTGTCAATCAAAAGTCATTGATGTTCTTCGTAATGCAGGTAAACCACAGGTTAGAAATAATGGAAAAAGTTCATTATGTAATTTACAGAAATTTCTTCTTACCCCCCACTTCAAGATATTAAAGTAATGATAAATGCTACAGAACCATATGGAATGCTATTCACAAAAACTGACTTTTTCTTCACCTTAAAGTGCACTCTTAAAACAATTAATTAAAGAAACAAGAAAATGGGGATTTCATAAACATTCTAACGAAAATTAACAGGCTCCCAATGTCTTTTCAGGAATCTCATTGGAAAATCAGCAGTATATTATAAAAATTTCATTTCAAACAGTAAATGAAATGAAAGTTGAAGGCCCTACACAGTGCCCGTTTTCTGCCGGTGCTGAGTATATAATATACAAACTTATAATGCTGGTATGTAATACTAATCGGTATTGAATGTCTCATTTAGATTTATATATATTTTAAGAAAAAAAAAAGTGTGACTTAATTTATTTTTAAATTGTAATGTCAATTTTCTTTGTAAAAATTTATCTAATTTAAGAAATGAATATTCATCTCCAGATGGTTCAAAAAGGAAAATATGGCATTTAATTCTAGAAGCAAGAAGTATTATATACTCCCTTCATCACTAAATCGTTATTCTAGTTAACTTTTCTGGTCAATAATTAGTTTAAATGATCAATTTCGTAGACCAATAACTTCTTTTAAGTATGTTATTTAACTTAAAAAAAGAGGTGAAGCTATTGAATCATTATGTGATTAAGTAAATGACATTGACTTAATTTTAACATTGCAATGTAATTTTTCTTAATATAAGTTTAGCTAATTAGAAAACGATACATTATTCTAAATAATTCAAAATGAAAAATGAGATATTCAGACAGAGAGAGTATATAAAATAATTAAACAATAAACACTATGAAATTAACGTACTTATTTTTCCTACTTGTATTGACAAAATCAAAGTTCAAAGATATGATAAGCCGCTCCTATGGATTCCGGATTTGGATGTTTCTAATCAGAAACAAACCAAAAGGCAGATATTTTTTCCCTTCGTTGGGTAAGTGAGAGTTTTCTTTCACTAAAACTCTCTTAACAAAATAACGAATATTATTGGATTCATATTTTATGTTATCTCCTTATAAAATTGAATATCTTTATTTCTATTTTAAATCGTCAATAATTGAATGTTCAATAATAAATAGATTTTCTATATAGAGTAACCTTTTTAGTTTAATGATTTTCGTCCATGCGTAGAAAATTACCGCCACTAATTAAATAAGCAAAAAGATAAATTAGTAACTTTACGAAAGTAACGCATTTAATTTCAAATAAATTGAGTATAAATAAACCTTTGTACCAAAATATCAATATATTACTTCCTCCATCCAAAAATGTCTCATATTTCATTTTGAGTTATTCAAAATTAAATATCTTATTTTTTAAATTAATAAAAAATTTTATATGTTAAGAAAATTGACAATACAACTTTTTAATAAATTAAGTCAAACCTTTTCATTAAAATACTTGTAAATCAACATTCAATTTTGAATTTTGAGAATATTACTTTTTTTCACTTACATAAAAGGCATTTAAATATAATTATATTCTATTTAGAATTAGCATAATTATTATTTCAGACAACCACATGCATGACGATAAACATATACTCTAATAATGTTCTACTCTACAGCAATCCCAAAACCCTATATTTATACCTCCACATGAAACCCTGAATCATCAGAATTTCATCTTCATCGTCATTCAATAAATATTCCTTAGCAGAGAGTTTCAGTACTACAATCATGGCGAAAACGGCAGCATTTCTTATAGTTGCAGTTTTGTGCCTTGCACTTTCCTGTAACGACGTCGTCCTCGGCAACACTTCAGCGGCTTCTGATCATCATCATGATGCTCTCAATAATTCCGCCCACTCTCAGTTTTTCTCCAGCAGTGTTAAAGAGACCGAACACGGAGGAGATGGAGTTGTTTCTTCGTCTTCTTCGTCCTTTGACGAGGAATTTGATCATCCAGTAAGCGAGCCAGTCCCCTTATATAATTCCACAGAATTCTTCTACCCATCATTAGGTCGTCGGTTGTTGCATCATCATCGCCATTGTTGCTGCTGTAAAGAATGCGAATGCTGTGATTTCTGTAAATGCTGCGGTATCGGCAAATGATCAATATTGCAAAATAAATAAATTTAAAAAAAAACCGTCTACCGAAGCAACCGTTTCCGATGTCTTTATACTTCCGTCTTTGCACCATGCCAGCGAATAAAATGGCCGCCGACAGTGGCCGGTCAATGTTCCTTTCACTGCTGTGAAATTTTAGTATTTGGGTTGGTTTTAATATGTGTGTTTTGGTTTCTGTGTGGTGGATCTCTTGTGCTTTTGCATAATTGTGGATTCCTTGGAGTTGGCTGCTCTTAAATCTGAATGATCAAGTCCTAATTTCTGTTAATCACCTAGTACTATTATAATCTGATTTTGTTTCTTGTTTGGCACTAATTATTGACAAAAAAATTCTCTCATCGTCCCATTGCAAACACCTAATTGGTAGAGTGTCAAATACATATATCATAACGCTTAAGTTTGAATTTTATCAACACTTTAAATTCAAAATTCGATCATTGTAATAAAATAGTCTTGATATTGTCAGGTTGACATTAAAAAAATATACATAGAAATTTGATCATCTTAATAAAATAACCTCAGGTTGACATTAAAAATATATATATTAAACTTTTTAATAAAAATTTAAGAACATTAATGGGATTAATACAATGAAGGAATATAAATTGAAATAACATTTTCTCTTCTTTTTCTAGGATTAAATGTATATCAATTATATTTGAAAATCTTTTTCAAAGAGTTGAAAAAAATAAAAACCATTTACAAAATAACATTTCAAGTTATAAAAGAGATATTTAAAGAATATAGTTGCAAGGATATAAAAAGAAAAAAATAAATCTGAAAAAGGATAGTACTATAAATATAAACCACAACATTTACACCATAAAAATATATTTTCGATCAGAAAATTTAAGTAATTGGTCCAAATATAATTCACTTTTAATTTGTCTTCGTAATCAATTTCCAAGTATGCCGTAGAAAAAATTGACAATAGTTTAGTCTTTACAATTATTTATTTATCAAACCTTTCTTCTTTTGCTAAATTTTGTAAAAACAGCATAGTTTTTAGAACCGGATTAGATGGTCCAACAGGTTGAACCGAGAACTGAATGGATCTTCGGTTCAGTTACATCTAGAAACCCTCTCTGATAGAAAATCGAACCTGATGCTATTGGACCGACTATCTGATCAGAAATCTGACCGAGTTGAACCTTTTAAGTTGAAAAAAGACCTTTCAACCAAAGAGTAACTTTTGCATTTAATCATTAATTTAGTAGTTCAATATCTGAAAACCCAATGCTTAAAATTAATAATTAACATATTTCAAACATCCAAAATTATATGAATTAACATTTAGTTAAAATTTAAAATTTAGATTGTGATAATTATTTTTGAAGAATTTTTGTATCATATCAATACATGAGATTTAATAAATTAAGTAAAATTTATAGTCAAATTAAACATTATTCTTTTTATTTTATTTTCCTAAAAGGTATATATATATATTTATATATATACGGTTTTGCTAAGTCGCGCTGCAACCGTTACTGTAACGGAAGTTTTGCTACAGTGCTCATACAGCCAACCAAACGGAGTAAAAATTCCGTTACGATAAAGGTTGGAGCGAGCATTAAGGTCCGTTCCGGAGCGTACCTTAGCAAATCCGTATATTATATAATGGTATTTTTTATACAAGTTTAAAATTAAGTTTTTTATACTATATTTTCTAGATATTCAAAATAAATAGAAAAATTCAATTGAACCGATTCAATTTTAATTCCTCTATCAATCGTGTTGGATGTCTGTCTAGTTTTAAAAACATTGGAAAACAGAAGGTGAAGGGGAAGGCAATCATGCTAGGAGAACGCATCAGTATAACGCGACTTGGGTAAAAATTTGCCACCCACTGAATGCCCAGATTAATTACATTACTCAAAATAAAGAGTCTTTTCAGTTCTAAAAAATCACAGAAATTAAGTTGAAGATGGCGAGCAGCGGCGAGTGCAATGGTAGTGGTGGTGGTGGTGATGGTGGAGGAGGAGGAGAAGACGTCAATCTGTTAGAAGCTAAGCTCGGAAAAACCCTAAAAGAAGGGGAGAGAATCCTCGCTCCCACCCGACGACCCGACGGCACTCTCCGTAAACCCATTCGTATTAGGGCTGGTTATGTTCCCCAGGATGAAGTCGCCATTTACCAGTCCAGAGGTGCCCTGGTAAGTCGTTTCTTCCGTTTCCCGATAATTTTTCCTTTTTGTGAACTTTTTATGGAGTGGTATTAATTTGTACTCTTATGACGACGGTGACGCCAGTGGAAGAAGGAGATGGCGTCGCTGCAGGATGTGCCGCCGGGCTATGAACCTGATGTAGAAGCTAAACCTAAGACGAAAGCAGCTAAAAGGAATGAACGGAAGAAGGAAAAGCGTCAGCAGGTTCACTCCTTGTTTTCCACTGTTATAAACAGATTATGATTTGGTTATGGCCTGGTTATAGGAACTTCATTTACTTGCATTTGACTTTTCAAGTATGAATAAATCAGTAATAATTGGGAACATATATCCGCTGATTCTTCAATTAATTGATGTAGGTCGTTTGCCTCATGTGTTTATTATAGGTTTTGATGCTGTAGGTGTTCTGCATTTCTATACATAGTATTAGTCTGGTTCTTGTTTATCCTCATAACCTGAGTGAGTACACACCCATTATGATCTTCACTGTTTGTTATTATAAAGTGTTTTGTTGTACTGGTTGTTAATGTGATAAGTGAATAGCATATAGCTGTTCTTACAAGATGTATCTGTCTCTAGATTGTTGTTGATATTTGAGAGGCACAATGAATACCAAGAAATTTTGAAAATGCCGGAGATAGTTAACTTGTTTACTGATAAGCGTTATCTGTTTAGTGTTGATAATTAGTGTAGTTTGATTGTAGAGATTCTAGTGGATAGATTGATATTAATTTATCTTATGCACTTATTATTCTTTATCAGTTAATTAAGCAGGTTGAGATAGCAAGACTGGTAGTTTTTTTCCCCCTTCCTATTCTGTTATGGAGGTGGGTTTATCTGTTAGGGGAATGAAGGTTATAATATACTTGCATTAGGTAATACACAATGCTAAAATACTTGTCATTAGAAGTTAATTTACTGATTATTGGATTGGGTTTAAAGTGAAATTTGTTTAGTTTGGAGAAAAAAAGAAAAGAAGAATAAAATATGTTAAATGATACAATCTGTAGGTATTGGAGTTTCTCCTACCAATGTGTCATATGATGCTTGTGGAACTTGAATTTCTGGAATTTCCATTTGTTGATGTCCTGCTGTTGTACTGATACAATTGTATTGTTACAGAACAACAGCAGCTTAAAACCTACTTAATTTTTGAACTCAAGATGTCTTGTTCATGGTAGATTGGCATATGTTATACCCATTGCACATCATAAGCATCAGAACTGCCAAAGTTATGTTACCATTCTGCTATTGGAGATTCTTATTTACAAAGTTGCTTCTATCTGTCATATCTCTTAATGCACCGAAGTTGACATTGTTTCTATCAGGCTGCTCTTGAGAAGAATAAGAATTTAGAGAACAATGACATATCCGCTGACGACTCAAACAATTTGCCTGAGACTGAAGAGGCAGTTGTTTCCCAGATGAATGCACTTGCTATTTCTGGAAATCCATCTACGGTTAATCCTCCAAACTCGACAGAGTCTTTAACTACAGTTGACGATGTTCAGGTTATTGATAAGAAAATACGTGCATTGAAGAAGAAGGTAAATAAAAATGCTTTTATTAATATAACTTAAAATAATCAAGATTCTTTCTGTCTCACAAACTCTGTATTTTCGACTTCCTTGCTTCTGTAGTTTTTGTGTATTGCATGCACATGCTAATGTTGTCAGCTGCAAATTTACAGTATCCCTGTTTGACATACATTTTTGGTTGTCTCTGGCACTATAATCATCAATATCTTACAAGATTTCTTGAGAAAAGAAATATAGTCACATGTCAGTACTGCGGCTAGTCAATTAAATCCCAGGCTCTCAAGATTTCTTGATATATCAAATCTCATATAAATTGAAATTTCTGCCATTCTAAAGGATAACAAGGGATAAGGATCAAAAACAGTAGAAAGTAATTTGGATTAATTGGCTTTTAAGGATGTTTCTATTTATCTTCTTAGAATTTGACTTCCTAGTGATAAAAGCTCTCAAGGCAAACTTTGAGGTTTGAGATACAAGGTAGATACTGATGTCAATATCAAAAACTTCCATTGGTAAGTACACCAAAGATTTTCCCATTTTTCACCTTGGTCTACATGCTCTATGAAATGTTTACCTCTGGATTTCATGGTTGCACCTTCACTAGTTACTTGACAATGCTATTTCCATTTTGTTATTTCCTTAGATTCGACTGACAGAAGCTCAGCAGCAGAAAACTGTCGAAAAAGATATTAAACAACCTGAACAGCTCGAAAAAGTGTCTAAATTAGAAGCTTGGCGCAAAGAGTTGAAGCTTCTGGAGGACAAGAAGTCTGATTTGTCAGCATCAACATCCTGAATTTGGATCAGTTATAGGTTTGAGTAGGCTGTAGATTGAGCTTATGTCATTGGCTGGAGTTAAAACCATTTTTTATGACAAACTAAAATTCACGACTGTTTTTGCAGCTATTATTGTGAAGTTTCATTTTCCTTGCCCCTTCCTCTTGTTTGTGGCACTCGGTATTCACCCAGACCCCAAGATATAACCTGTTCACGTCTCTTAATGCAGGTACCATCGTGCCCTGTAAGATTTTTTTGGGTTTTTTTCTTTCCCATTCTACATTTGTCATTCGTCACAAACTAAATTACTTGGCATTTTTTCCCTCGTTCCCACCACAAGCATAACAGTAAATAATGCATTGCAGATAAAGTAAAATGCAGGTTAACTTGCAATTCACTTGCTTCATCATATAAATCCATCAAGTTCCCAATAAAACAATTGAATGAAACAGATGATTACATATAATCTGAAAGGATTCTAATATACCTAGATTACCACTCATGCCAAAACTGAAGATAGAATACAAAATATATGTATTTCATCTCATATAAAATACTCTACATAGCACCACTGTTGGTTAAGAAAACAGCAACGGGACCACCACAGTGTTGGCCAGGAGATGAAGCATGCATTGTTCTTGCATACATGAGCATTTGGGAGCTACGAGGCATCGGAATCTGAATCCTCCTGTCCTTGATAAACCTCAAATCCCTCAGAGGTCCATCTGCACACCAAATGAAGCTGGAATTTTGCCATTTTGATATTCAGAAGACGCTGCAAAAGAATAAAAAAGAAAACGATTAGCATTTCAGACAATGAACCTTCAAAATGTAACTGAAAAGAAAAAATAAAATCCCTATCTGTTGAGGTTTCATGTTCTAAATTAATGCAATTTCAAAATATAAACCAGATATTCAGAAATGGATCAGAGGAGTCACTGAATGAGGTGCTGTTGTCGGAAACAAGACAAAGAAAAATCAACACATCACACCAGAACGTTGATTAAAT
Organism: Parsonsia alboflavescens; assembly: GCA_028571225.1. Lineage (NCBI taxonomy): Eukaryota > Viridiplantae > Streptophyta > Magnoliopsida > Gentianales > Apocynaceae > Parsonsia > Parsonsia alboflavescens. The sequence goes on along the minus strand of JAOXNR010000029.1, from coordinate 5,702,292 downwards.
ATTCCACTGAAGCTAAAAAAGACAATTTCGATAAATAAGAATGTACACCATCACAGGACATACCAGTATCCGAGCTGATTCAGGTGACAGTGATTGGCCTTCTTCACACACAACAAAGTCGGCAACAAGTTCAACCACTCCTGCATTCCATGAATATTAAGAAATTGATGAGTAAAATGTTGTCCACCAAATCTAAACACTGTTTGGCCATAATGAAAAAACAATAGAGAAACAACTAACAAGACCACACCTTTGTTTAATCGAACAGGCATCAATTGTTTCCGTAGGAAAGGTTCCATCTCATGTGTGAACTGGTGTAGAGGGCCTTCTTTTAGCTCCACCTAAAGAATTAGTGACAACAAAGTGCTCAATCCAAGTATAGAAACATACATGATAACCTATGGTTGAGGATTCAATAACTGAATCATGAAATGCAGAGTTACTATAACCGGAGGTGCAAATGCAAACAAGTAATGAAAAAAATCTACACTTGGATTTAGAAACCAGAATTCCAACTTCAATCAGATAAAGGTCAAGAATGCACTCAATGTCATCAGATGGAAATAAAACTAATCGAACTGCTGGATACAGCTCACAGAAGAGTGGCATCATCTTATATCCTAACTACCCCAATCAACTCTTCAAGAAGCTGAAAATCTGCATTGTGATTGTCAAGAATAAAGCTTAGAGGTTTCTGACCAAAATATCAGACAAAACAGTATTAGTTTTGACAAGGAACAATTTTTTTCCCTTAAGGAGGATTCCTACATATCACATGAAGTCAAATTTATCAACCCTCGGTAGTCAAAAACCAAAACCAAATTGAGCCACCCATATACTTATGCCACCAATTCAAAGAAGATCAGTCCATAATTTTAGAAAGTTATAGCAAACCTTTTCAGTTGCCATGTTTCCAGTCCTTGCAAAGTCATAATCTTCATGTTCATTGAATAATCTGAGATAGATTGAAGATCATTAGATAACTGAAAACAGAATATAGACAGGCTAAAAGATAAATGATCTAGATAGGCTTGCCTAGTGGTAAAGAAATAGCAGCCAATTTCTCAAATGCATTGTTGACCTTCATAATCTCAACAAACAAGAGCACAGAAGGAAATACAGAAGCATCAAAATAGAAGCACATGTATGTGTGGACAGGATATATTGTTATTATGTGAGAAGACCCATATATAAATGCAAAGAAGAAGCTTATTGTAAAAGTTTCACCTAACAACTGCATGACGGCACTGGAAACAAGAAGTGACGTATAAAACCAGGTTTATAAGTATACATAACCAGTACGATGAAAAGGATTTTTGATAAATAAAGCGCAACTTCTGAATATGGTATGGCTTACTTCCTTGGGAAATAGCACATTTAAGGCTCACCAAAAAAAAAAAAAAAAATCAACAGTTAACTTCTTTCGAAAGATACCTTTGAACTTCTTCATTTGGCAGATTAGTAAAACAAAGCCCACAATCCCCACGTAGAAACTGGAAAACAGAGTAAATGGTTAACAGATGGGGAAGAAACAGGGAAATCACAGTCCAATTGCGCACAACAAAGACTGAAGCTCAGGAGTACAGGCTTTGTAAGCATAAAAATGGTAATCCTACCTTGGATACTTTGTGAAGGCCAGGTCTGACCTCATCAGAAACTGAACGACCTAGAGCAACTTGCATCACTTTGTTTGAACCGAGGAAAAATCTGGTACAAAGAAAACAACAAATTTATATGCTTGTTTGCATAAACAAACAACATAACTATGTTAAGTTACAGATAGAGCTGCTTAGTAAAAAAACAATGTAACGGTAGTCTCATGTTTTACAAATCCTTGAGCTTAATCAATAGTACATAGTTGCAGAAACACGACATAAGAACCAAAAACAAATGCAGATGCTCCAAAAATGAACCCCAAGTAACACCAAATAAAATGGAAAGTGAAAATTTTAAAAGCAAATGGCATGAGAAACCATGTGGCCGCTCAAACATATATCTTTCTCACAGAAAAAGCTTATGATTCTCTAAACAACATATTTAAAGGGAAAAAAATGAGTGCATATAGCAACTTCAACTTAATACTTCTGTAATTCACCTGCTAGAAGCTTTTAGCTGTGTTTTGAACTCCAAGAACTTCATATTTCTCATATTCTCGTAAGTGAAAACATAAACTGACTCAAAATTTTCAGCAGCTTCCCTTATCGAGTTAACAATATTCTCTTTATGTTCCCTCCCCTTCTTCTTCGTCTTAGACAAGGTCACTGCACCGCAAGATTAAACAATTACATCTATACTCAAAAAACGCCCCACTTTCACACACACGAAAAAAAACGACATCCACGGCCGCAAAACAGCTTAAAAAAGCTCCATCTATTTTCTTGAAATCAAATTAACACATCAAGGCAGCACCTTTACGGCTGCCAATTACATTTTAATTGAGTCGAAATCAATCAAATGCAGCAAGATAAAGCAATACCTGGTCTGTTGCGCTTTGATTTCGGCATGTTTACTATGGAACTCGCTTACGACCAAGCAGAGAGAGGTGTTCTAGCGTTCGGTTTCTTCTTCCCTTCAGTGAAGCCTTTTTGTCTTCTCGGAGAATGGCTTAAAGCCTTAAACCCTAGAGCACCTTCAAACTTGTGTTTTTTAACTCCTTCAGTATCGAGGAACGGTCTGTGGAAGAAGATTGGGTTGGGCTTTTTGTTAAAGAGTATTTCTTTGATGATCTAAAGGGTTGGTTTAACTAATGGGCCTAAGCCCTGTTCTTTTACACTTTAATAATCTAGTGTCAAGATCCACAGACGTGCTTTAGGCAATTTAAATTCTTTTTATATTCATTTAAAAGCATCATAGAAAAAAATAAGAAAAAATACTGAAATTTTGGAAATTAAGAAATATTGTGGAAAGAAAAAATACAGAATAAAAAATATAACTTGAGTATTATGATATTATTATTCATTGTTAGTCTTTTGAATCTAAACTAACTCTTTTTATATATATATATATTCGGATCAATTTCTACATATTATGAAAAAAGGAATTTTAATTTAATTAAGTTGTGATCTTATTTTGATTTTTTTTTCAAATTTCCTTGTTGAAACAAAGATTAAAACAATAAAAAAGTAGTGGTAAAATATTTCTCTTTTTGTTTTTTGTTTGATATGTTAGTAATCGAAATTATTATATTAAAAGTTGTCCCTTCTCTATAGGAATATAAATGATTTTTGATAAAAAAAAAAAGTCAACTGTTGAGACTTACTCTTTTTTTCTAGGAACACTACAATAATCTTTTGTTATAAAATAATAGTATGTGATAATCATTATTGATGGAGGGAACCGGTCCTCAGGTCACCCTGTGATAGCACCTAAAATTACAATCAGAAGGGAAAAAACAGATTATCGGAATGGGTCGTATCTTTGAGATATCTAAGTCAATATTTCGAGAGAGTAATTTTGATATAATTAGTTCAACTTGTCCCAATAAAATTGTGTGATTCAACAATATATATCAAATAATGAGTTATCTTGTTGAAATGAATCTCAATTATGTGAAAATAGAAAATTAGGATAATTGTGAGATCATATCCCTCAAATTGCTCCTAGAATCGATAAATTTTCCTAAGCTGAGATACCTTACCATGCACGTTTTTAGTCAAGAGCCACAAACTCATTAACAATCTTTAAACCAACTTCACGACCTTTCCGTGTACGTCGAAGGTCTCGACTATCCTTTTTAGAAGGTCGTGATTAGTGATTTTAAATTCATAGCTTGTATAAAAAGTTATAGATATTTAGACATAGCATAAAAGTTACATGAGATGAATTTTAGTTTATTGGATCAAATATCGCAATCCAGTGATACCTCTCATAAGCTCATTTAAGGTCGATGGGAAAGAGGTTACTATCCACCTTTTCTCTTAATTTGCAATTCGTATTTTTAGACATCCGAATCGACACTTGAGTCCGTTTGAGTCGAGTTATCCCGATCGTACCCATTTCTCTCATCAATTACTATAAATACATATCAAGTATGTGTACATATTCTTAACAAAAAGATTATAGATTAATTAAATTTTAAGCTTAAAGTTAGACTTCGAATTTAAGATTACATATAAATTATCCATCTATTATTCAATGTACTTCTAATTTTGAATGTTCTTAATTCAATATTTACTTTCATGAATTTTAATCTTACTAACTTTTGTAATTATATAATTTCTAATTATAAAAAATAGTAATTAAATTACTAATTTTCGTATAAAATGATGATCAGAGTTCCATTATAAAATTCTAAAATTAGATGGGAGCTGAGCACCAAAAGTACATTTAGCTCGTATATCAATATGGAGCCCAAATAAACAAAAAGGCCCACAAAGTCCACTTAAAATTTCCGACTGAAAAAAAATGGATACTTCAACGCACCGCAATGATGCGACTTTAAACAACCCAAATTTCAAAGAAGCCGAGAGAGAGTGTCTAACTTTCGCGCCTACGCATTTAAGATTCATGTGTCCCCAACTTCACTTAACTCAGTCATCGCGGCATCTCCCATTTCCACCCTGAACCACCACAGCCTCCACTGGCCGCTAATGGAGACCACCGCCACAGAGTCTGCTATTCTCTCCAAACTCCAATCGTCCTCGGATCTCTCTGGCATTTACAATATTTTCGCCGAACACCTTAATCCATTTAAATCATATCTGGAACCCAAAAAGCCCTCATCAAAACCCCCCAAACCCATTGATTCTGCAACCACGAGGTTACTCGCGAAGCAGTTTTTACCATTTCTTAGCAAATCGTTGTCTCTCCTACCCAAGCGTCTTGCCTCCGAAGCTGACTCACAGTCGCCGGATAAAATATCTCATGAGATTGTCCTCGAATTGTTCGGTATTTACAGACTGTGTATCAGCTGTCTAGATTTAATTTCTTTGCAGTTGTCTGGAAAGCCATATTCTGTTCAGGTTCAATGGGTTCGATTTATTCATTGTTTGGAGGGATGGAAATTGTATGAAGAGGCGGAAGTTGAAGGCCTTTTAGTGCTTGAGAGTCTTAACGGAGTTAATTTTGGTAAGTTGGGGACAAAAGCAGGAAAATTGAAGACCCAGTTGGTTCCTAGACTTAATAAAGAGAACCGGGATCAAGATTTTGGTTTGGTTATTGTGGAGATAGTTGTAACATTGGTCAAATGTGCTTTGATGAACCAAAGTAAAGAAGAGGCAAATTACAAGAGGATCCTGACTTTGGTTGGTGAAGCTGCGCCATGGTTCAAGTTATAGCCTTGTACTCTTTGCTCTCTCCTTTTTGTTCCTTTTTATTCATATATCTGCATGCTCAAACACTTGAATGCTTCTGTAGTGACGATAGCCCTGAATTCATCATTGTATTTTTGTTGGTAATCTTCAGAATGAATTGGCAATTCAAATAATTCTTAAATTTTTTTTGAGGGAATTGGTGATTTAACGATGACATTTTGGGCTTGATAATACAGGATTCTAGATGCCAGTGCCTGTGAAAGATTTAAGAGGGTGCTTGTTTCATGTCTGAATAAAATTGCTCTGTTTATGGTCACGGATATAGAAAGTTTCAGCAACGACTTGGTGATTCAGTTTTTTGAGTTGTCATTTTCTGAGCATGAGAAATCTTCCATTAAAGATCAATTATATCAGGTGAATGGTGATTTATTATTCACATCTTTCAAATGAAGTTGACGTGTCTCTCTAATTGGTTTCCATGTCTTTGCAGTTTGCCTTGAGGGCATGTTCTTGCATTTTCTCACAAACGAAAGGTGTATCCTTGAGCAGCATTGACATACTGCAATCTATCATGAGTTCTATGGCTGCTGTATGTAAGGTAGTGAGTGACAGAAGAAAACTGGGATGAAAACTGTTATTATTGTTTTGTTCATTGATATTCATTCTTATGGTTATGTTAGAAAAGATTTATGAGTTACTGGAATAAAGTATTAAGTACATAGTTTCGGTTATTTTACTGATGAATGCTAATGAGAGAGGCTCCTCATTAGCACATTTTTTTGAATTGGAAGGTTGAAGTTGAGAGCACTGTATTTGAGTATTTGGAACTTGTCTCTTATTGTGCTAATAAATGTCGAAGTGCAACTCCAACAGTCTGCAGTGCTGTTGCTGAACTTTTAAGTAGATTAGCTGACTCTCAGGTATGTCCTATTGTGTCTGCTTATTTGTTATTCACATCTTTTTCTTCTCAAAGTAGTGCTCTTGACAAAAACATCTGACCTTTTTCAAGGCTATGTTGCCTCAAGGACCAATCATAAGGCTTTATGGTACCGGATTGTTAATCTTTTCATTCAGTGGGCAACTGCAAAACTGTGAATCTACAACTGAGATGCATAATAATTATGCATCTGGATCTCAAAATTTTCTTGATCATGAGAGCTTGGTCCAACAGATTCCTATTTCACTTAATTCATTGAAAGATTTCTTTGCCATGGGCAGCAAAGTTAATGGGTTATCAGAAGCAAGAACTTCTTATTTGCTGTCTTACTATAAGGCTTTGGAATTCTTATGCAAGCCACTTGCTGAATTTGTATATGCTAAGAGGAGAGAGATTTTGGCTGAAAGACACAGTGAATCGTTTATATCCAATTTAGTTATCGCCCAAGAAGCATTCCATGAATTTGGTTGTCTTCACCATCATAGGTATGTCTTGATGTGTTCTGCAAGTGTATGAAGCATTGGTCTTTTCTTGTGATGTAACTTTATTTGCTCGAAGGATCAATAAAAATAGTGTTGAGAAGACCTAAAGAAGTATTTAGACAAATTAGAATGAATCTTTTTGAGAGTTATACTGTTTTTGAAACATTTCTTTCATCTGCTCATACTGTGGATGATATTATTAGATATTAGTGTTACAGCAATGTCTTTCAATTCTATTTGCTTCTCAAGTATATAATGGCTAGCTTCCTTTTCATTTCTTTCTCTCTCATGACATGTATACTTTTTGCCATTTTGACCTGCAACTTATTACTGCCCCAATGAATGTTATGTCATAGATGTGTTTGAATTTTTTGGTAGCAGCATAGCTGAAAAGAGAAACCTACAGAGCAAAAATATATTTGATGAATGTCTCAAGACAACAATTCTTGTAGCTGTAGCTGGTTACACCCTTTCATTCAGGACTGGACGCTATATTAAGGTTCAAATGTAATTTATGACACTGAACTGAAGATTACAAATAATGTTGTTTCTTTATTATTTTTTTTATTTTTAATGATTAGTCTTCAAAGTTATCCAGTCATTTACTTCTATAACGTACCTGAGCATCATTCTCTTCTAAAATTAGTTTGTCAATTTTGTTCCAGGAAAGTGCGAATCTCCTGAATGATCTTGTTTCAAATGATTGGATTCAAGTCAATGGACTCAAGTATCTCTTTGCCTGGCTTTATAATATTGCTGTAGTTTTATACAAGAATAAGAAAGTGAATGAGGTAATTATATTGTCTTCTGATGCGTTGAGAATCCTGTCATTTCCATGCTCAAGATGCTTGAAAGCTACCATTTCTGGCATTTCTATGGTGTTGCTTCAGTTTTTTTCCCCCTTATTTATTGTATGATAGTCTTTGGCTCTCAGAGTTTTGGGTTGCCTAAGTATTTTATATTCTGAATCAGTATTTTGAATTTCTATCTTAGCATTTTGTAACTTCTATTAGTGTATTGGTTCTCTCACTCTTTATTTTAAATTTTAATTATTTTTCTTTGATCTGTATAAAATCACTGTTTTTAAATGTATTAGTCTGTAAATGACCGACAAAAGGCAGTATGAAGCTGTAGAAAGTCCTTTGACTTTTCTAGAACTGCTATAATCTTTTTTCCATCTTGCATACTCATAATGATCTTGCATTTGTTGAGATAACACATGATCAAAAATTAATGAGAGAACATTCTATCTATGGAAGTTACTCAGCTTCTTTGTGTCATAGTATAGCGTGTCTAATTTTAGTTGCTCTCGATCACTAAGGATCAAAAAATTGTTCTATCCCTAAATTCTGAAAGATAGTTGAGATACTTAATTGTTAAAATCCATTTTTCATTTTGGAAATGCAAATTTATATACTTAATCACAGTTATTGTAATTTTTCTTCATGTGTGTTAGCACAGGACAGTTCTCAGCTGAATTCACCTTTCTGTTATTTGCTTTTCTAACAATAACTGTAAAAATACTTAAAGAATCCAATGCATGTCCAAATATGTTGGTTCCAGATGAATTTTCATTGGACTTGGCTTTCATCAGGTATTTTTTTACTATTGTAGGCTTCAGAAGCTCTAAAATTAAGCTGCGAAGCATCTTGGAATCGTTTGGTATATCATTGTAAATTAAATGAGTTTCATGGAGATTTTGCAAAGGCAGCCAAAGATTATATCGCTGAGTCCTGTGAGAAATCTGTTTTCCTTCTGGATTTACTTTTTGAAGGAAGCAGGCATGAGATGACCAAAGTACTCAAAAATAGCCTGGAAAAATGGTCTATCGCAGAGAACATAACGAAGTCACTTCCTCCTCCCTATCTTTTAGTCAAACGCTGGGTGAAGGTGAACTACTAAATCTCTTTTCTGTGTTATGATTAATCATATGCATCTTTGTCATCTTATTATCATGTTGCTCCAGATAGGGCATAAACTTCTCCAGGAGGAGGATGTTGGTCAGAGAGCCTCAACTCTGTACTCCTTGCTGTCATCATCTGTGAATATGTCAGGAAGGTCTCTGGGAATACTTCTGGAGCAGGTTGGCTACATTTTTTTCTCCTCTTCTGCTCTCATCAAGATACTTTTCTTGTGTTCTATTTTTTAATAATGATATGTTGCTTTAGGACTGATCTGGTTTCTGACCTTTTTCTAATGTCATCAGGAACTTATGGCATATAAAGCAGTCAATTCATTGAACTCTAGAGTTTTCCAGAAAATGCGCATGGAAATCATAGACATCCTCTTGGAGAAAGTATACGTCTCAAGTGATTATTATGTACAAAAATCCAGAATACTTATTGCTAAGGGAGGGGAAATTAGAGCTTTTGGAGTTCGAAGACTGGAAGAGTGCATTCAACATCTGTCAGAAGCAATATCTATATTGGTGAACCCCCATTCAACAGTTCTATTTCTTCTGTTAATATTCCTTTCCTTATTTTATTGTGCTTTTTCTTGCTCTGTATTCTTTTCTTTTTCTGGATATGATGTTGACATTCTCAATTGTTTATTATGCAGGGTGAGATGTGTTCTGGAAATACTAATTGCGATGGTCAAACTCACCATTTGATGGCCAGTGCTCTTTGTTTACGCGCATTATGTTCGCATGAGAGTGTGCAACCAGATGCAAAGGTGTTACTGCTTAAAAGGCTAGTCTCGAGCATTGAGCATATGAATTCAGATGCTTTCAGTTGAATATTACATCTTTTTGAAAATTTTGATTTTCTTGCATAACATTGTTCAGCTTCTATTCTGAACAGAAACTTTGAAGATATTCAAAATGCAGTTAACCTGTGGTTGTGTCCATATGAATGCCATGCTGGTTCTCAGCCTGCAATGACATTTGAATCCGTGCTAGAGTTGTTGCATGACAATGATCAGTCTGAGATATTGGTTAATGATATGCTAAAGCTTATCTATCATGTTCTTGATTTTTTGTCAATAAAGGTAAGCTCCGCAATTTACAATTACTGTACCCTTGTTGAATGCTGGTCATGAGATGTAAATTTTTCCAATTTTGGTTTCCAATAATTTTGTCTTTACAGCAGGGCTATACAGAAATTCATCCACAGATATTTGAGATACTTATCAGGATATGCAAATGGAGGAAACTTTCCCTGGAGGAAGTTTTAACCATGCTCTGGGAAAGCAGGAGACTTGGGCACCCACTATGTTCTTCTCCTATACATGAATCATTCATCTCAAAGTTATCAGAGCATTACGGGGAAATTTCCAATTGTTCCAGATTCTGGATGAAATGCATGGAGTTATCAAAGCCACTGCTAGTTGGTTTCCAGCAGAGTTTTTTCTTGTCATTAGCTGCCCCTTTGCGAGGTTCATTATTTAACAGGAGTCTGTTTGAGAGAACTGATGATGCAGTTCAATTACCTGGTTCTGATCTTGTTCGACTTGTAAGTCCTTGTATACGAGGCATATTCATTCTTAGTTGTTGTCAATCCCTGATTATAAGAGTGGACCTTTGAAACACATGCTAATTTGTTTGTCTGGCTCTTCATAGGTTTCTGTAGATGAAGTCAGGCTTGTTGCTTCTGATCTCATTTCCAATGTGAGCTCCTTTACTAAAGATACGGGATTTTTAGTGTTATTCTGGTTGAGATGGTAGGCTAACATCCAGTGTGCTCTTGTTTTAGGATCCTGTCTCCAGTACTTCAGCATTTCTTTCGGCATATCTCTACTATGACTTGAGTGACCAATTAATTCTAAAGGGACAAATTATTCAGGTAAAATTAAAAGTATTACTACCTCCCATGATATTTCTGTGCTTGTCTCCCTTCTCATTTTTTGCATGATATTTTAATTATTTTATGACATGAGTCAAGACTAGTTAGCCAAGAAAGCCTCTGCAAACAGCCTGGAGGCTTGTAAATCCATGTGAACTGCTTGTCAATTTCATACTCATGGGGTGTGAAAACTACCAATTTCTTTACACATATCTTTGAATATGTTTAAACTTTATTGACATATTCCTCCTAAAAGGGTAATCATGTGAAGTGGGAAATGATTCTAAAAGCTTCATTGACACATTCCTTCTATCTAAAGCTTGTTGCTTTTCTGGGAGCGTGCAATGGTTGATGTTATTTATTTTGCATAAAAAATTGCTCATTCTTGTATTAAATGATTGAGTGATTTCTAGTTGCTGGACTTTGATTTCATTAGTGAGTTTTGTCATTTTATTAAACTTAATGTTTCTCATTAGTTTTCTTCATTTTATTTGAATGTCTACATTTTAATGATGTCTCATTAATTTATTTAGGCTCTTGGATTTGCAAAGGAATCCCATAGGTTACGTAGTAAACTCTTTCAAGAGACATTCAGCTGGTCTATAGATCAGGGAACTAAATGTAATGGGGAATCTGCAAATGGTACTCAGAAGTGTTACTATTCTATTGGTAGCTTCCATATACTCAATCAGGTGGCTTCCGAAGCCTGGGGTTCAGGTTTTCCAGGTGACTTTAAGTGTGGTATACTTACTCCTTGGATTGTGCTTCATGGTTATCTTGAAAGCACCCTACAGGTTTGCTGACTAAGTTTTGTTTTACCATTTCAAATTGAATTTGAATTATGATAATATTATGTTTTTTGCCTCGTAACCTTTGTTCAATGTTTATCAATAATGTTGTAATTTTTCATTGTTGATGTATTACAGGTTGGAAATATTCAAGAGATACTTGGAAATGGAAGTGAAGCTGAAATTCTTCTTTCATGGGGAAAGGCCATTTCCCTTCATCAGTGCTTGCCACTTCATGTGATTGCTTTTTCATTTTTGCTGGGTATTGTAATTATTACTCTTTTATCCTGAATTTCTCATATACATTGATCATTTGCACTTTTCTTGGCTATCAAGGGTGTTGGACAATCTATTTACATACTGGCTTCAAATCTCAGGCAAACTTTATGGCAAAAAAGAGCACTGGGAGTTGGCTGAAAAGGAACTGAAAGATGCGTCACAGATATTGAATGAGAACTGGGAAATGATATCTTGCTCGAAATGCAAAAATTTCCTTGAGATTTCCGTTTATCAACATCTTGGGGACTTGTTCAAAAACAGATCTGGTCATAGCATGGGAAATTCTTATATAGAAAAACTATCTCGTGCTGGAGAGATGTACATGTCAGCCTTGCATAGACTAAATTTGTCCGAATGGAAGAATTCTAGTTGTAGTTCTGAGGAAGCTATTACTGATCATGATCAAAGTTATGTTTTCAGCTGCAACATGGATCGGTTATACTCAGATGAAATTCCATCTGAATTTGAAAGACCGAATGTAAAAGCCAAGCCAAAGAGGGGTAGAAAGACTAAGAAAGACAATGCTTCTTCAACAAATGGCTTGAGGATGACTCGATCTAGGTCCCGTGCTCTTGGAAGCAATGCTGGAGCTATACCTTCCAGTGCTGCAACTGGATCTGGTATAAATTCAAAAAGTGACCACTTGTATTCTGAAACTTATCCCCTAAAACAAAGAGGAAATTCTGGCAAAAGTAATTCATTGCTCACTGACTGTACACATGAAGTCTCAAGACTTTGTAGCAAAATGAAGTGTTGGCACTGCCTTGCTCTTCAAGTTTGCAACACTTTGTCTTTGGATGATCTTGTTCATATGAAGTGGGAGCTGATATGGAGAAGGCTTTCAATGATGCTACTTATTGGCATAGGTATAGTAATCATATAAAGAACATATAATGAACAAAGGAACAGCATTTTTCTATTTGTTGCTCTGGTTGTGCTTTTTGAAGTTTTAATGAAATAAGCAATAATATTTTCCACTTCTGGTTTCCTTGTAATTGTCTCTTGTTATTGGTTTCATATGTTTTTGTCAGACTGAAACTTTGAATTGTATTGTTTGCCATAGTGCTTGGTAGGCAAAGTGTGATCAGTGTTTTAGTATTTGAATTGAACTAGCATGCACCCTTCTCTCTTTACATTTCAAAAGAAAAAGGGTCATGAACATAATCTCTTATTTTCTTGGACAAGCAAATAGTTTATGAGCATTGGTTTTGGCTCTTCATAGACAATTTCTTGACCTTTGCGCTTTACGAGTTTTTGTGTGAAGTTAATAAGGTCTTTGCATAATGAAATTGACAAAAGAAGAATTAGAATGAAATATTTGCAAGATTTCTTTTGGTAGTTTGTTCCATGTCATTACCTGATTCATATTGAGAAACATTGGTGCAAACAATTTTACATGATTTCTTTTGTTCTCTCTTTTTGCAGGGAAGTGTTTGATTGTTCTCAATGAAGACCACAAAGCACATGAAATGCTTTTGCTGAGTACAGCAGTTCTCCTAAATCCATCTTGTCCAAAATATTCTTCTCTTTCATATGATTCACCAGTTGACTTAATTGGAAAGGAAATTTTGGTGGATGTGTTAGCAATTGAGCAAGCAGTGTTACTCTATAATATCAGTCAGATTGCTTTGGAGAGCTATGGTTGCAAGTTTTCCAGGTACATCTTGAAAGTATATGATAAATCTGCTTATGAATGTATTTTTGGCCATCCATCTTGCATTGTTTCATTTTTCATATTTTAATTGTCAAATTTCACTTAATACACCATGGTAAAATTATCTTCTCCGTAGGAGAATGATAAAATGATTTCAGTAAATTGTGTTTTTTCATATTTTCATTTTGTGTTTGGACAAATGTAGTTGTAAGTTGTCGGCGTAATATATTTTAATGTTGCTTTCTACATTAGGAAGGAAAAGGTCTATCTTAACAACTTAACACTCTCTTGAATTGTAGAACTTACAGGAATCTGAGGCCCTTAAAACATTCCAATTAGAATTCAACATTCTCTTAATCCTTATGTTTATGTTTGCTTATTTCTTGGCAATCTTTTTCACCTTTTTTGCTAGATGGATTTCTGTTTTAAACATTTTTTGAGCTTTCTCATTTGTGAGCCCGCATATTTTACATTCCATTATATTATACAGGGAGAATGGCTGTCAATTTTCATGCTTTGGAATACCTAAGATAGTTTCTTGGTTGAAACATGCCTTTGTGCTCTGTTCTGAGGTTCCTGTACTCTTTCAAAAGGTAAGCCTTTTCAGAGTTTTGATTTGCCTACTGTATATTGGCATTTAAAGGAATCTTGATGGAGAGAATGGTTAAATGCAATTATAAAGAAGATAGATCCCTCCAAATCATGAAAGGACACTTTTTTTTGCTAACTAAGTGGAACATGCTACTTAATGGTTTAGGGATCATCAGCTATGCAAAACTTACTATTGCTTTTTATGTTTTCTTACTTATACCACAGCCATTCACATAGGAAACTTAATCATGATTTATTTTTCAGTGGGTTTGCAGTACTTACTCTGCTTCTTCCCTCTGGTTTGGGTGTCTATTGTCAAAATATTTGAAAGTTCACTTCTTAACCAAACAAACTCTGGCAGGTTTCAAGGTTGCTGACAATTGTCCATGTGCTTTCTACCTCAGTGAAGGCATTTTCTTTATCATTGGAAACAGCTCTCTCTGAAACTCACTGGGCTGCATTTTTCCATCAAGCTTCAATAGGGAATAATGTAAATCAGCTGCTATTTTCTTGTCCAATGCAGAAGGGAAATGGCAAAGACACACGATATCTTCAGGTACATATTACAGACTTGCCATCAGAAAGAGTCAACAGATCAAAACAAGTTTGTCTTTGCAGGAATTCATTTTATTAATCACATCTTTCAAACTTCTTTTGATTAATTCTATTTGATTCCACTAAGTTATCATCATCCAAAAGCTAGAGATCACATTGGCCATAGTGGTGTTTTGGTAAGGAAAATCTTCAACTTCTAAATGCGTGGCAGTGTACTTAATATCCCTTCATGTGTTGTAATGCAATTCCTGCCACGATCTTTCCATGGACATTACAATTGTCTATTCCTCTTTTGTTTTTTGTTATTTAGTTGTAGGGATGCTGGGCATTCTGAAGTGAAAAAGGAATGATCTTTTTTCTCATGCAAACTATGTTCTTCATTACTAGCACAAGTTTTGCCTGAATCCAAAAATCTATCACTGTGCTTAATAGGAAAGTAAACACATATTTTCCTAATTTTGATGATTATTATGATCCTCCTTTCAGGGCACTCATCTTTCAAGCTCAGATTTTGTACCGTCACCAGTACACCATTCACTCAGGTCTAGGCTACTTCAGTTTGGGTAGATGTCTTTCCAATTTCTTAAAAAACAATCGATCATTTTTCCTTCCTGATGCAGGGGTATGGCAAAATTACAAGATATGGATGAATTTGTTTCAAGATTTTATCAGAGATTACCATGCTCCACTGTAGTATGTATTAGCATGTTTTTAGGCTCTGATGCCAATCTTCTGGGGGCATTGTTGAGCTGTCCTGATGCTCAAGGATGGATGCTTTTATCTCGCTTGAGTTCTGGCAATCAGCCTGTTCTCGTACTCCTACCGGTGGATTCAGTTTTAGATGGTAATCCTATATAAGAGTACTGAAAGTTTGGCATTATTCAAAAGGATTGTTTTACCTACTGGCTACTGCTATAGACTAATTTTTAGCATTGTATCTTCAGAATCTTCAGTTGGTGTGGAGTGTTCCAATGCAGGTGTTTCCGATGAAGCAAAAGATCTTGCCAAGCCATGGCATTGCCCATGGATCTCTAGTGTGGTGGATGAAACTGCCCCAATTTTCAGAGTTATACTGAAGGAAAATTACTTATCATCTTCAATATATCCAGAAGATACAAAGGAGAACAGAATATTATGGTGGTCCCAGAGGGAGAGACTTGACCATTGTCTTGGTAAATTTTTGCAGTAAGTATTTTCTTGTTAATAATTATTCTCATGGGACCTCATCTTTGTATATATACATTATCTGTTAACAGAATCATACTAGACACTATTTTTACCACTTCCCATCAAATCGCACTCTGCACTACTAATTTGTATTTTGCAATATTTGTGTCCATCATTCACTATCACGAACTTTGAGGTTAAATAAGACTACAATCAATTTTTAATTGCATTTTATTACTTCGAGTTACTGGTCTTTCACCATTTTATTTTTGTTATACTTCCTGCTTTAGGTCATTGGAAGATTCATGGTTAGGTCCTTGGAGATACTTGCTTTTGGGACCCTGGTCAGACAACAATCACCTGAGTTCTTTGGAAAGGAAAGTAATGGGTGATTTAAGATTGAAGTGTAAAATCACTGTCAGTATGGATCTTCTGAGAGTTATCCTCACTGGTGCTATGCATGCTTCAGAAATAAGAGGACATGGATTACAGCTTATTCTGAACAAAGGATGCTTCATTGGTGGATCTTGCATGGAAGTATCAAACTCATCTTCAGAAGTGAAAAGTCTTTCTTTGGATGTGTTTCAGAACATACCTGAAGGAGATCATGCCTCAGGAAACACTGAACAACTATCCAGAAACCCAGTAATTCTGGTTTTGGATTCTGACATACAGGTTCAATTTTGTTTCCTGTTCCTTTTTAGTTCCTTTATATTGTTCGTTCATGTCTTTTTATCATCTATTCTTGACATGAAAGCAAAATATTAGTTAGGCATCTATAGCAATGTAGCCAACTTCTGAGGTGGACCAAATGTATAGTATTGCACTGTGAAAACCAGGGGATTGAGAGTGCATGGAGAATCAAATTAATTTTTATTTTTTTTTTTGTATTTTTATGATGTTTATTGAACTTTGGATTCCAAATGCAAATAATTTTGGTTATTGCTTCTGTAGCAAGAAATTGATCCATATTAGTTTCATAATTCATGGAAGAGGTTATGCTTCAGAGGGCAAAGTATTTCCTATTTGTAGACAAATAACAATTTTCCCTAAATGTTTGTTATGTTGTGATTCCTTTACTGGAAACTAATTTGTGATAATGATATCACAGATGCTTCCCTGGGAAAGTCTTCCAATACTAAGAAGCGAGGAGGTCTACCGTATGCCTTCTGTTACTAGCATCCATGTGACACTGGAAAGATGCAGCAACCAACTGGAGCAGCTCAGTAGGGGTGAAGTCTTCCCACTGATAGATCCTTTGGATTCCTTCTATTTGTTGAATCCAAGCGGTGATCTCACCAGGACACAGGTTGAGTTTGAGAATTGGTTCAGGGATCGGAACTTTGAGGTAGTTACTGTCTTTTTGTTTCATTTATGAGAAAATTTCTGAAATCGTTAACAAAATGACTATTCAGCATTAATTTTGTGGATCATGCCTTTAAGCATATCCATTCAATTCTCATTTAAAATACTTAACTTGGCATGCTGTTGCAGGGGAAAACTGGAACTGCACCCACAATAGAAGAGCTGGTGGGAGCCTTGAAAAATCATGATCTCTTTATCTATTTTGGTCATGGAAGTGGTAAGACTTGCTCAAACTTTAATGAAGTCCTAAGCCTTGATAACTTATTTTTCCAATAAGCTTATTCTTAACCTTCTTGAAATTCTGATGCCCTTTTATTTTTTCCTCTTTTTTCCCCCAAAATATTGGATCATTAGGATCACAATATATTCCTGGGCACGAGATCGAGAAACTTGAAGGTTGTGCTGCTACACTACTTATGGGTTGTAGCAGTGGATGTTTGTCAATAAATGGACATTATGCCCCAGAAGGTGCTCCTCTTTCCTATCTCCTAGCTGGCTCTCCTGTCATAGTAGCTAATCTATGGGAGGTAACAGACAAGGATATAGACAGATTTGGAAAAGCTGTTCTTGATGCATGGTTGAAAGAAAGATCATATTCTACAAAGTGCAGTGAATGTGATAAGCTGTTAGAAAAGTTTGAGTCTTTAAAAGTAAGCAAAACAAAAGGAAATGGTAAAGAAAAAGGATTGAGAAGTAAACCCAGTGGTACTTCAGATGTGAATGCTTGTAGAACTTGTTATGAGCAGAGAGCTAGAGTTGGCTTTTTCATGGGGCAAGCTAGAAAAGCTTGTAACCTGCCTTTCTTGATTGGAGCTGCTCCGGTTTGTTATGGTGTTCCAACAGGTATAACAAAGAGGAAAGATTTGTAATAATAATGATATATAAATCTCATTTCTGTTTTGATACAAGAAAGAGTTGGCTCTTTCATTTTATGTGGCCTAATTTAATACATTAATCACCACAAAATATAAAATTTTATGTTCTTAATGTGATATTTAGATTGCAATGTAAAATGTCTTACTTGTATTGACCATTCTAAATTCGTTTTTTGTTTGGTGCAATTTCTTTAACCTTAACTATAGTATTTTCTATTGATGAGGATGTTAAGGTAATTCTCGTATTGAAATATTTGAAATTGAATATGTAAAATTAATAAATTTTTAATTTAAAAATCTTGCATACAATTTTCTAATTTAAATTTTATATCCATTACTTTTAAAAGGTTTTACTAATTATATTAGTGAGAAAGGAGAGGTAATAATTTTATTAAAGCTAAATTTACCTTTTATTTTCTCTATTAAGTTTTAAAACAAAACATACAATTTAAAAAAATTATTAACAATCATGTAATTTATTATGTATATTCACATTTATTTTAAATTAAAGAGCAAGAGTTTGTTTGCCATCATAATCAATGAAAATAATGTTTTCATTACAATGATAGAAAAGAAATTCATAGATTCCGATTTGATGTGCAATTCTTTTCTCACAAGTCTATATCTATATTCAATGTTTTAAAAAATCAGACAGGATATCGAATTGAAAGAATTACTGATTCATGGTTCAATGATCCAGTTGCATTTGAACAGTAATTAAATCTATAATATTTTATAAAAAATAAAAATTACATTTCTTATCGATATTTTTTTTGTTGCCAGTAATATAAGATATAATAATTTCATAATACAATAATATTGAAGTTAAATTTATAGATATGACATTAATAGTTTTTTATAATTAATACTCATAAGTTCTTTCTTATAGGAATTTTAAAATGATAATTTTAGTATCGGTAAGGCTTGAAGATTATAAGATTTTTTATTTATTTATTAATAGTTAATAATGAAGTATATTTTGAGCAATTTTGTTGATTTTAAAGTAACTAAATGAGTAAATTTATAATTTAATTGAAAAATGATTTAACATTTAAATGTATATATATTTATTTATATAGGAATACTTCTATGAGTTACGTAGCACATAAATTGGCATGCTAGTGACGGAAAAAATAGTGATAATCTTCTACGACGTCGGTTTTTTTCAATATATATATATATATATATAAATATGTATATATATTTATATATATTTATTGGTTGAAATTTGATCTCAATTTGGACTTTTTGAAAAATCAATCGATTCACTGGTCTAATCGGTCGATCCATTCTAGATTTCATTTAGAGAATTGTTATGATAAAAAACGGCTTAATACCTTCTTTCCAACCGGTTTGATGATCGATTCACTATCTAATTGATCCAACCGAGCGATCCGCTTCAATTTAAAATACAGTGTCTATATTAATATATAAAAGTAGTCTCTTATAGTACAAGAGGCTAACAAATGTCATTCTGTAAATGCAACAAAGTTTAATTATGTTTAAATCAATTATTTTCTCACTCTAACTGCTAGATAAATGTTAAAATATTTCAAAAAAGGGTTAATAACGAGAAAGAGTTACAAAATATTTCAAAATATAAATATTTACAAAAATCATCTTTATCTCGATGATTTATTTCAAAAATATTTTGTTTTGTTTTGAAACTGTACTATTGCCCCACATCACTAAATTAAAAAGCTCAAAAAGAGAGAAATTTTTATAAACTTAACAGACTATGAGCTTAAAGACCTATGTATTTCTCAGCCTTTTGGCTAAGATCAAGTGTAGTATATATTGATCAAATGTGATATATATTCTTATCAGTTTAATATCTGATACGTGGGTCATCAGCCCACATGATATTAACAATTAGTAAAGAAAACCTAAAACTCAACTTACTTTGTATGAAATTAATATATAATACAAATAACTAATATTATATATTAAATATCATTAATAA
>JAOXNR010000029.1:5664231-5682502 GCA_028571225.1 Parsonsia alboflavescens | reverse complement strand
AAATATATATATATAAATATACATATATATATATATATATAAAATAAAAACAGTGAACTTTTGATTTTTAGTACCAAATGAAGTTTTGGAATTTAAATAAGTTTATATAGAAATAGTGTGCTTCTATAAGACATTCAATAAACTTTAATTTATAATTTTTATATACAAGTAATGGGCCTCTAAAGGGTTTCCGCTCTCCAAATTGTTTACTTTCTTTCTCACTAGATACATATTAAAATTAGGAAAAGAGATAATTAGGAAGAGTAGATCAAATTAGGCCTTCAAAGAGATAAAGAAAAAAAATACTAAGTTATACTTATTATGTGTAAAAATTCAATTTAAAAGATTTTCAAGAATCAAAGATTATATATATAGAAAATTAAATGATTTAAATCTCTAGAAAATAAATTATAACCATACTATTAATTAAATCACTTAAAATAAAATAATCGTCACATGAATTAAAAAAATTAAATTACTTAAAAAGAAAATAATCTTCACATAAATTAAAAATTTTCAAATTTTCATATATGAGTTTCAAAATTATAAGAATTATAAATTAAATAGTTAGTTAAATTTAACTTAAATCTAGCAGTTGAAAAATATTTATAGTAAATATGTTAAAAACAAAACATTTATCTTTTAGAAGACATTCTTTTTTTCTATTAATGTATATATAGAATTTTTTGAGTTTATTTAAATCAAAGGATCATTTAATATATATTATTTTATTGGGTGGTGTAGTAGAAGTTCTATAAAATCTGAATCCAATATTTATTTATAACTAAGCGTATATTAAAGAATTGAAACAATTTGATTCTGTTAGCTTCCAATTAAGATCATATAAAACTCTACATTATTCCTTATTTTAAAAGAATTATAAGGGTACAAAATACTGACCCAGATACCAGTACAAAACACTATCAATATAATTTGAAAATATCTATAATAAACCATTATGATATATATACATATTAACTAATACTCCCTCCGTCATTATTTATAAATCACCAATTGTCATTTTTTTAAAATTAAGAAAAAAAAATTCCTAAAATGCCTTTTATGCAAGATTTGAATGTTGAAGAGATTTTGGAAAGAGAAAGATGGATAATTCAGACACAAGTAATAAAGGAAAAATTCAATCAACTACCTAATTACTTATTATAATTAGTGATAATAAAAGTTAGTTCCAATGATTTCTAAATAGTGACAAAGAGAGTATGACTTTAATTAATTGATTTTTTTAAAAAGTAATTGAAAATTATATATAGATATTTCTTATTTTTAATTATAGATAAATTTTATTTTGAATGGATAGTAGATGACACGTTAAATTATTTTTTCTTAAATACAGTTTTATTTTTAATTTTATTATTCCATACTTTATATAACTATGATTAATGATTTTTCGTGCATCGTGCGAGTTTCAATAATAATAATAATAATAAATTAAGTATGATTGCCCGTTGGGTTTATGGGCCATCGAAGAAAGGCAATACTAGCCCAACAGAAGGTCCAGATGGGCCCATGGCTTAGGGTTTCAGTCCAATACCGTAAAATAGAAACTTCAAGAGTTGCTCTCTCATGCCAAATTCAAATTTCAAACGGCCGCTCCCAACGGTCAAATTTCTCCAACCTTCCCTCCCCTTCCGCAACAAGCAGGCAGTCATTTTATGAGCGACAGACACCTATATATATATCTCACAATTCAGCCGCTCAATCCATCATTCCTCCAGCCTTCATCAGGAAAACCCTGCTTGCCTTTGAATCTTGAGTCAGCTTCATCTCATTGCTGCAATGGATTTCCACACCCTCTCCAGGAAAGAACTCCAGGCTCTCTGCAAGAAGAACAAGATTCCCGCAAACATAACCAATGTTGCGATGGCAGATTCTCTCAAAGCTCTCGAGTTTGTAAGTATTGGTCTCCTCCCACATTCTTGTTTTCTCTATTGTTTGCATCAATTTTAAATCTTTGGAGTTGGATCTTGAAAGCCGAATCAAGATATCTTCGATTCAAATGCAGGTTGAAGGGATTGAAGAGTTCTTGAATCCCTCAGAATCGGTCACAGCTCAATCTTCGATTGAGTCTCCCGATAAATCGGAAGTGACATCGCCCTGTGTTCCTCGCACAGGGGGTAGAACTACACGCCGAAAGGGAGTTAAGGATGTTGAAAGTTCTCAGACTCTGACAATGTCTCGGAGATCAACCAGAAAATTGGTTGTTGGAGAGGCCGATGAAAAGCCTAAAAGGATGGTTGAAACTCCGGCTGGGAAAAGCAGTAGGAGGGCTCCAGAGTCTTCCGTTGGCAGCAAAATGGATACTCAATTCAAGGAAGTCGAAGAGGATAAAAAAGTTGGGAACAAGGACATTTCGAAAACCCCTGGTGTGTTGCCCAGTAGCCAACGAAGGGGCCTAATGGGCGAGAACACAATAAGGCATACTTATGGCACTCGTCAATCAGCTAGGTTGGCTGAGAAGAAGGTGGGGAGTACAATAAAGGAAAGGAGGAAACCGGAAACTATCAAGAGTGGGCTGTTTCTGGAAGAATCTGGAGAAAATATTGAAATTTCGGAGATGAATGTGAAAGAACCGTATGATGATCTGGGTGAAATAATTCAAATCACTGGTATTTATTTGTTAGTTTTTCTCCATGATTTGTTTTGATGATCTCCTTTCCATGCTTTTTTCCTTCCTTTTTTTAATATCTATATAAGGTTTTACAGTAAATAATGATTACAATTATTCATTGGCAGATGTTCATTTGAAGGAAGTATTAGAAAAGTGTTCTGAGAAAAACAATGATAAAGAAGTTGATTCAGACAACAAATCTGAAAGTTTGAATGAGAATCAGATTCAAGATTTGAGCAAGTTTGACAAGGAAAGCAACCAAGGGTTTGTGGTTGTCAGGTCTGAGATGAAAATGGAAGTTCAAGGTGTTGAAGGACATGAACACAATGTTGAGCATAAAGGTGAGATTTGCTCTTTCATTTATTGCATAATCATAGGTCAAGATTAGTAAAACGTTACTGTGGATTGAATGCATCTCCCGATGATTGACGGAAGTTCATTCAGAGATTTGTGAAGAAACAGATCCTTCCGCTGATAACTTTGATGAACCACTTGGAATGTACGATGAGGTTCCAGAAAAGAGTGGTAGGTTTCCTTTCTTGCATATATGTGTTGCAAGTGTAGAAAATGTCACGAATTAAATGTGCTTATCATTTGCCCATAATTGTCATTCAGGAGATGGTGACTTGCATTTGTTCAAGGCTGAGGATACACTTGAAAATGTGTATAAATTGGACACCGAGGAAGAGATGATTTCTGAAAATGTAGCTGCTGAAACTGTTGAAAAAGAAGTTGAAGGTCGGTTTTGTTATTTCTTCTTTTGCATGTTGTTACCTGTTTGTCTGTATTTAATGTTGCGTCCTAATGCATTTTGAACATATTATGATGATAGCTTAAAGGGTAGTATGACTGTGCAGATGATGTATCCATTGACAACAAGACGCTGAAAATGAGTGAAGAAAGAGAGGATCTCAGTGAGGATGGAGACTCAGAATCATCTGACAATCTGTCTCTGACTGATTCAATACTTGATGATCTCGGAGCCAATAAGTACTTAGAAGATTTAGCTGCTTTTGACATTACAGATGGTGGCCTCAAAAAAGGTGAGTTGATACATGGTAGCATGGCGTATTCTAATGATGTGTTATGTGGTATTTGGAAATGATTATTTTTTTAACAATTTTATCATCTGAAATTGGTTTTGTACATAAATTCTTCATCTTGGCTATGCTGTCTTTTTCCCTTTTAGATGGTTTGTCATACATTTGATGGTGTTAATTTTTTTTTTAATGAAGAATCCCATAAATTTGTTGATTGCATTGTGATGATTAATGGGTACTGTGATTTTGCAGATGTAGTCACCACCGGTGACAAGACATTGAAGACAAGTGAAGAAGACATAATGGATCTCATTGAGGATTTAGCCTCAGAATCATCTGATAAGACGTCTGAGTCTGAACAGGAAAATGACATGGGATTCCAAGATGGCTTAACAGATGACCTTGAAGCCAATGAGTACTCAGAAGATTCCGGTACTTCTGGCATGAGCAATGTTGGCCTAATGGAAGCAGGTGGGTTGGTACATTGCATAATCATTTTACAGAATTTTGACCCTCTGAAAATGGTTTTGTACTTCAATTCTTCATTTTGACAATGTTTGTTGTTCTATGTAGAAGGTTTTTCCCCATCTTTGGCAAAAGGATCTGTGGATAAGGAGGAAGGAGTGGACCTTGTCAGTGCTCTGGAGTCAATGACATTAGATAAAATTCCTTCTTTGGAGAAGACCACTGCAGTGGAATTGAATGCCTCTGCTGATGAGAAAACCAAGTCTCATACTAATGTAGACACATCTGATGGTGGCCCTGTTTCCTTCAATGCTCTTTCAGATCCCACTGCTGCCGTTGATATCGGGGAGGTTTCTTTCTTTAATTTTACAGCAGAGCCCAGCAAGATTTTGTCAAGTTCAGATGTTCTTCCAACCTGTCTGACACCAACAAAGAACTCTGCAAGCAATATCCCAATGAAGAAATCTGCAAGCAAGAAGACACCTAATACAACTAAAAAGCTGGGCCATCTTTTTGATGACAAAGAGAATATTGACAACAGTGGGAAAAAACTGCTGATTCTTACCCAGGAGAAGAAGAAGAAAAACGAAGATTTGGTTTTGCTAAAGGACTATAATGATGTAAGCTTGAGGAAGCTGAAGAAGGAGTTGAAAGGAAAGTTAGAGGGCAACAAAAATTTGAAGAAAGAAGAACCAGTGATGAGTTCAAGACCTGCCTTGCAAGCAGTCCATGAAAACATGGTAGGAGAATGAATTATCTGCAGGACACAGAAAAATCTGTTTTTCCTCCAATTTCACGAGTCATGTAAAATAAACTTCTCTGTTGCCTAGTATCCCTTCTTGTGATGCTAGCAAGAAGAGCTGAACAGATATCTGAGTGCCATATACACAGTATTTGAAATTTTACAACTTTTAAGATGGTCTTCTTATGATTCTCTTTCTATGCATCCTTGTTTTCTGTGAGAATGACCCTTTTCATTCATTCATTCTCTTCTTTTTTTCCCTGGGAAGACCCAGATGTTCTTCCTCTGTTTTGGAAAACAGTAAAATATCAAGGCTTTAAGAAACAGGGTTCAAAAATTTTGCACTTTTCATTCTAACCTTCCAAGAAATCGAGTAGCATTTTTTTGTCACAACAAAACAGGACACAAACAGCATCATTGTGCTTTTCAAATCATGCTTCATATTCTGAATACTGACCGCTTTCCTCTTTTTGGCTAATTGATAAGCCAATATAATAGGAACCTCACCTTAATCTTGTTGCTGGTTCTGTTCACCCCAAGGAAAGCAATTCAAGAGTAAAATAAAACCTCCAAATTTTTCACTTGTTCGGCCAAAAAATCACTGGCTTCAGCAGAACACAGAACAGAGAGAATATGATAAATTTAAGAAACAAGATATAAGTGATACAACTTACAGAGTGACTTTGACACTTCATTATTGTTCACAGCGCGTTAAATACAAACAAACTTCCTGAGTGAATTTCACATTTCAAAATGTATTAGCATTATAAAAGCAGCACATTTTGAAGAAAATAGTTCCCCCCAAAATTATTCAGTCAAATGATGACAGACAAGCATTTTCAGGTCCCAAGAAAGGAAAACAACCCAAATACAAGTTAGAAATCAAAGCATTTCTTGAACACTCGAGACTGCAGCCCATCTATCATACAAACCCCCCATCCAACCATGATTGTCAATGAGGGAAATTTAAACAGTACATTTTCAATAACAGTGCACATGTTAACAGATGGAGTTTAATCATTTTCTAACCTAATCTAAGACCTAAAATTCGTCCTTTCTACAGTCTAAACATTTCCAACATTAAAATCTACCTCCGCCTTCGGCTGGCTTCCCTGCGCCTTCGTCTCCTTGCAGAAGGCCCCAAAAGCACTCTGCCTTGACGATGAAGACGACTAACAAAAGATATACCATTATTGGAATCGTCAGCATCACTATCGTCATCACTCTCGCTATCTTGATCAGAATAATCATAGCTGCCAACAGAGGCTGTGCGAGTGACTCCTGCAGTACCACCTCCTTCCAATGTGGGGTTTGAGTCCCTATCATGCCTCCTACTCCCTCTATTTGGGCCACCACTACCTGCAGAACCAAAAGCCTGCAAGAAAAAGAAGACGTTCATCAAATTGCTTTCAATTCTTGCCAAATTGCCATCAATCCCCACTTCAAAACCATCAGTTCGCTCCATATCATCAAAGCCATCTTCCTCCTCTGAAGCAAATCCATAGTGCCCTCCTTCAATCACATAATCACCAAAAACCACTGCCCCTGGCATTGATGATGTTATCGTGCTTATCACATCATCCCTTTCTCGTTCCCTCTCAAGCCTTTTCCATTTTTGTTCAAGAAGGGGGTCTACTTCGCGTGGTTTTGCAGAAGGGTGTTCTGCTCTAACATGTTTTCTTAGCTCCTTGTAAGTTCCAACAAACGAGCAGTTCTCCTGCATGCAGCTTCGTTTTTTGCCATTGAGATATTCTCGTGCATTCTCAACTACAGTCCAGCCCTTCACTTGGCCCCGACAAAGGGGACAAGCAAGCTCTGCAACTTCACACTTCTCCAGAGGCCAACTGGATACTGAACCCATGGCTGCACTATCAACTGAACCATCAAGATGTTGCTCATGATGGGATGCTGTTACTTTTGTGTAGGCTTTTCTATACTGGTCAAGACAGTTTGAATAGCGGAAACTAGTTCCACACATGTAGGGTCGACAACCTTTTTCATGTGAGGAACATAGGAGAAGAACAGCATTATGAGGATACTCCATGCATACAGAACAAGTAGCATGTTCCCAGTCTTTCTCTTCAAATATTTTTGAACTTTTACTCTCATGCATTTCCTCTGACAGGTGACCAGAGGGTAATGGGTATGGGGTTGCCCTGCACTGACGTGAAGCAATCCTGCGTCTTCCTCTGGTACCTTTTGCCATTTCCTCAAAATCTGTAGATTAAAGGAGTAACTAAAATGAAAATCTGAAAAATGTTCTCTTATGCTGACAAAAAAATAAACTATAAGTTTTTCCACATCACATACATACACGTGCATGATGCGAGGGAAAAAGAATCAGACCCAAATCAGGTTATCAGCAACATAACCATATCAAAGGTAATAGAATTTTTTGGAGCACAACATCACAATACACATTTTTCACCAGTCCAAATAGCATACATAATACCAGTTACAAAAAATTTCAGGATGGATGTTTTCATTGGGGATTCCAGAGTAAAACAAATGAAATTTTGCTGTATATTATATGTCACACAAATCTACCACATAAACAGCAGAAATCTTTGAAATATTCAGGCACAGCCAAAAAAAAAAAAACACTCATAATGAAACAGAACTACCATCTGTAAATACTACACAGAACAAAGGAAATCAAAATCTAAGAGAAAAAAACATTTTTGCCCCATCATTCACAAAATTAAATAATAAAAAAGGGGAAGTGAAATACTATTCTTCATAAAAAAGAGCAAACTCATTGATCACCAAAAAATTCTCTCGGAGAATGTGAAATCACCTCCTTGATTTACCTGATCACATTCTGATAGAAGCAACTCCACATGGGCCAAAAGTTAATGTAACAATTATAAACAGAACTCGAGAACAATTTTCATTCCCACCATCATGACAAAGTACAAGCACCCTGCCTCGACATGCATCAAAGACCATCAAGTAAGAACGGATATTGCCCAAACTAATCCAAAACACTCAGATAACATACCAAAAAGTAAGAGGAACCCACCACTTATACATTAGAAGACAAACGGTCCCAAAAGAGTGATGAATTTCCTGGTATTGCTTATCGACTCCATCACAACTTGCAATACTTCAATGCATGATAGAGTTCAAAAAATTTAATGGGAAAAGAACCATTTGACTAGGGACACATTTTCAGATTTTCATTTTCCTATTCCTCAATCATAAAATTTTCTCTAAGCACTTCTTAATCTAAAATTTCCATTCAGTTTAATTCTTTCCAACCCAACATGTGAATCCTATTTATTTACATTAAATACTCATTAATTAAAACAACATTTTCAGTAATATACTAACTATACATAACACCCAACAAATATCATATCAAACATTAAATACAAAACTACAAATTATTATCCAATATCTCTTACTTTCATCTTCAAAACGAAAAGAAAATCATTCAAAACAGCCGAAAGCTTCCACAAACATTCCTCTTTGCTACCATAATTTCTTTTTTTCATGAACTCGAAACACAGAAGCTGAATGTACTCAGATCACGCCATTTGAATCACTTTGAAGGAAAAGCTGCCTGTAATTAAATATTTAAAATTTCAACAATTGCTTCTCCAAAAAGAGATGGCAAGATCAAGAGAGCATTCGGCAAGTATCATAACCAACTTTTTGGTTGCTTATAGAACTCAATAGAGGGATCCATTTAGAACAAATAATAAGATTTCTCTTGATCACTCAGATGAATTTCCATCCATCAAAGCTTCTCTAAGATTGATACACCAGCAGAACCCTCACTTTCACACTCAAATGCAAGAGTCATAGTAAGAAAAGCATAATCAGACGGCTATCTTCTAATTCTCTCACTAGCCAAAATAAACAAACATCTAATGGAAAATCAGCAATACTTACTTCACTAACACTAAAGCAAAAATAACTCATTTTCAATAAAAGTGATTGGTTAACGAACAGCCAAATCTAACGGTTAATCAAATCAATAAATGGTTCGATGAGCAGGAAAGAAATACAGGTTTAAAGGAACAATTGAACTCCTAAAACTTTAATACCCAGGAGAGCATCGAGTATGAGTTCCCGGCAAAGTTGTTCCTCGGCAGAATCCCATAAACCAAAAATACAACAGAGGAAAAAAAGAAAACTTTTCAGTGAAATTATTGTGACCATAATTTAACCACTCTGTACAAAATTAAATATAATCTCATACTGATTTGCTAAATACTCTTCGGAAATAACAAATGGATGCAGAAAACCTATGCCAATTTTGGATAAGGGGTAGTTTGGAATTTAGATCGGAATATTTCTCACTCAAATTCCAATTAAGCAAAATGAATTCAAACAAAACGCTAACAAGCCTGATACTTTACGCACAGAAAAAGTAAAGGCCAATAATTCCTTGATCTCCCCTAACAATCAAGAATACAGAATAAGCATATCAAAGAAAAACATAGAAAAATATAACTCCAGAAAAACAAATCCAACATCTGATACAGCAATTTAAGATAAAATTCAAGAATGCGAGTACCAAAACTGCCTCCGACTTACACCAAATCTGGACCTCACTTCTCAAACAATTATTCACGGGTCTTTAACATGGTTTTGTAGATAGATTGAGATAAGAAGATACCCAAACTACGGAACAACGTGCGACAGCAGAAGAAGCACGCCAGGAGGCAGTTATAAAATGAATAAATTTAATTCAATAACAATAATACGAAACTAAAAACTCAATTAAAGAAGAAAAAAAATAAAAGATAAGGCAGCAAAATCTGAGTTAATTAATACACAACAATCATCCCGGCACATGACCTCTGACTTTTAATATCCATTCCATCTGAGATTAATTAACAATAAATAATTCATCCAAACTCACACCAAATTTCTTTACCAAATAGAGAACCAATCCCTCAAAAACCCCCTAAATTTTCACTTTAAAAAATCGAAGCTTTTCATACCCGAAAATTGCTGGAAAATGGATAATAGATGGATGAAACGTGCAGTGAGAGAAAGTACAAAGTTTTTATAGAGGAAAATGTAGGAGGAAGAAAAAGCTAGGGTTACGGAGACATCTAGGGACGAACATACGAGAGCGCGGGCATTTCTCTAATTTCTCCGTACGCTAATTTAAAAAAAAAAAAGAAAAAAAAAAAAAAGAAAAAGAAAAGAAAATATCGAGAGAGAGAAAAGCTGATCTAAGCTAAAAGCGAGGAGACAATTTTTGGGATTCCTCGACTCATTTCAACGCAACTCTTTCACTGGACGACAACCGCTGGAGAGAGAGCCAGGTGGGTATAGCTGCCTCACGCGCTAGTTTGGGGAGTGTCTCCCCGCTATTCTGGAGGTTTCGTTGGGAGCAGGGATGTTCACGGTTTGATTTGGTTGTATTTTATTTTTTTTTCAAATTGAGCCAATTATTTTGATTTAAAAAATTTTAAACCTAAATCAAATCAATAAAATTCTGTTTGAATTGGTTTTAAAAATATTACTTTTAGTTTTTTTTTTCTTCATTAAATATGAAATTTTCACAAATTATAAAAGATAACACAATTTTATTTTACTTTTGACATTACAAAGATACTCCCTCATGTGTTTTTTTTTTTTTTTTTTGACTTTCTTTAATAAAAATTTCCTTTAATACTTAAACTTTTTTATTTTATGAGATGTAGAGTTACAAAATTAAGTTTTAATACAAAATAGAGAGATAAAAGTGAAAAATAGAACTACAAAATTAAGTTTTAGGACTGGTTTGATTTCCTGGCTCAGTTTTAGAAAATTTGAAAACTTAGAATCATGGAATTAGCTGACCAAATGAATTCCGGACAAATTTTCTATTTTCTATGCCAATCAAACCCATTAGGTTCAAAATTGCCCTTTATTATTCTTATTAATTTATTATAATTCCAAAATATTTTAATATATATTAATGTTTGTACTCAAGTTTATTTATGAAATATTTTAGAATATCTTATATTATTATTAATTTATTATCATACCATCGTAGGTGAAGTAATATTTAAAGAGTGAGTATATGAGATATCGATATATGAACTATTCATTGATTGAAAAGTTTTAACTATTGTTATCAATATAATTCACAAAATTATTATTGTTGAAGTTAAGAACAACATTTTATTTCAAAAATATATAAATTATCATTTTAAAAAAATAAAATTATATTATTATATTGAAAATTAAATATAAAAATTTATTTATATTAAAAAATAATACCTTAGGAGAAAAATATATATCAAGTAAAATGGATGGAATCCATACCTTTCTTATCGTGTAAGTTGGTTAAAGGATGAAGGAAGGCGCACGCGTAGTGAGTGAATGTGACGAAATAATTATATACTCTTTCTAATTCTTTTTAAAAATCATTTAAGGTTTTAAAACGTAATCTAACAATTATTTTAGTAATTAATATTTTTTTTTAAATTAAAATATCTTTTATAATAAATAATAACTTATATGAATTCAATTCTAATATTTACAAAGGTATGAATGAGAACTTTTCATTAAATGTTTATTAAGAAATAAAAATGTTCCTTAAAAAAATATAAGTAACTTATATTTTAAAATAAAATTAATTAGTTATGAAAAAAAAAACCTGAGGGAGTAACGTGCAACTTTGTTGGTTAGAAGTTTTTATCAACATGGGGAGGCGTGAACGTGACTGCAAATGCTGTTTAATGCCTTTGAAGTTTTGGCATCTGAGAGTTTTCTTTTCTTGAAATGGAATCCACAATTTTCAAACCTCATCAAATTTTCTTTTAAATTTTTTTTTGAGTAATTGGAAGTTGGTTTTTGAATAAATTATTATTAGACAACTGGGTTCTTTAAATCTTGTTTTTTTTTTTTTAATGAAAATCATTTAAAAGTTCAGTCAACGACCTTTTGATCAAATTAATAGTCACAAATTCAGTACTACATTATTCAACCTGTCAAAAAAGGTATAAATTAAAATTTTGTTGAGCTAAATTCATGTTTCTAATCCAACGAAATCCATTTCCTATTAAGTAAAAAATTGAAATTTAGCTCAATAAGATTTCAATTAATATCTGTTTCTAACCAATTGAATAACATAATACTAAATTTGTCTCTATTAATTTGTTCAATTGGTTGTTAATTTGGTGTTTCCAATAAATCTGATTAGAATGATCAAGTTGTCAAATGATAATTTGTTTGAAGACCAACACAACCAAAAAAAAAAAAGAGAAAGAATTAAGGATCAAAGTGTAAAACTGACCAAATGTTAGATCCTTAGATGTCTAATTATTCTTACACCTATAATTATTAACAATATAAACAATACTCACTCATCGATATTTTTTATAAGTTATTTAAACTCACTTTCGTTATTACTAAATATAAGTTAAGTATTTTACTTATATCTTATCATATTATTGACATCTATCTCTTTTCTCTATTCAACCTTGTTAGTTTAATTAAAATTATAAATAGAAATATTTTAAGAAAAAAATACATCTATTACTTTAATTTTGATAAAATATCTATTGGCGAGTTATAAATATCGAGTCTCGTGTAAACACTATATATATATTTATATTTATATATATATATATATATATATATTAATTATTAACTTAATTAAATTACAAAAATTCAATAAGAATATATATATATATTTTAAAAAATTAACATTTAATTTCGATCATGACAAATTATAATTAATTAGTTATGCATAGAATGGAAGTAATGATTTTAATCAATAGCTCAATACTTTTAGCCATATGAGAGTAGGCAACATCGCTGGCGTATTAGTTGCAAAGTGTAGTAGAACAGTCGTCAAGAATTCACATGAGAATTTTCTTTTGAAAAGTTGGATTCAAAGTTAAAGCTTTCAAATTCAATGTGTGAGTAGATTGGTGGATGTTGCCATTTTCTCTTCACTTGAAACTTGTAGAACCATCCCTTCTTGTTTTCCACCCACACCCATAGAAAGGTGGAGAAGTTGACAGAAGAAAAATCCACGGGGGTCGTTTGTATTGTACCTATATTTTACCTCGTAAGCTTCAGATATTTTAATATTTCTTATATATTATTTAATAAAATAATATATAAATTATTTGATTTAAATAAAGTATCATTAGGATTTAATATACCTTTTTAGGATCTTATTAACAAAATATATTTGCATTAACATATGTGGATATTTTATCATTGATGGTGTAGAAGATGAAGCTATATATATAGAGGTGAGTGAAATGTCCACATTTAATTCTCATATATAATGTCGTCACTATGTCCTAGTAACATGTTTTGAACCCATTGCAATGCCTTCATTGTGTCCTAGTCTATTATTAATTTTGATCGAGAATTGAATATCTCATCTTTTTACTATTGATTTTCACACTGTTACTTCTTTTATATGTATTTATAAGTCATTTGAAGTGAATTTATTAATATTAAAATAAACTTTTGTTATCAAAATATCGTAAATATCCTTACGAAGAAGAATATTTAAAAAAAGAGTGAAAAACATTTTATGAAGAGAATACATGATATTGAATAAAATATTTTATTAAACTAACAAAAATTATTTATAATTATAGATAAATAAAATAAGTTAAAATGACTTATAAATAGAAATCGAGACGATATTAATTTATCCTCCTAGTAATTGTTAATGAGATTTTCCATTGAAAATTTATTTATTTTTAGCAACAAGATATTTAATTTGGAATAAACTAAAATAAAAAATAGGGTGAAAAGTGTCGGATGCCCTCCAACTTTCAGAAAATCTAATTTTTGCCCTTCAAAGATCAAAACGTACTTAGTTCGACCCTTCTGCCCATTTTCGGTGTGAAGCCCAAACGGAACCCACCTACATGCCCATCAGGTGCAATCTTTAAAGGACAATTTCATCCCTTCTTCAGCCATTATAAAGAGAAGAAAAAAAGGGTAGTGGCAAGAGATCAAATTTAATTTTTGGGGAAATTGATTGCAGGCCAGCCTTTGAACTGAAAAGGTTATTTAGGTGGAATGAGGCATTTTGTGTTCTCACAGATGGCATCATGCAAGGATTTCAAAGCTAGCTTTTGTATGGCAGTATTGGGAAGTGCAAGTGGACTTTATTGAAAATTTAGTGTGAATTTCAATTTAGAACAAGTTAAAATATTGAGTTATACTAAACTTCAAAATGAGTGAGCTACTTACTATTTAGATTATATAATTTATTATAAGAAGTAGCTAGTGTTTTGAGCTAGATATTCATGAAAAACTATTCATGAAATGAGATATGTTTTTTAGTTTAAGACATTCATCTTTTGGTATTAAAAAAAAATGTTAATAACAATTTTTTTTATTAATAATTAGAGTCATGTACTTTAATTGAAAAGTTCCCTTAAGTCTATAATTATGATTTCCAGTAGCCATTTTGAGATACAGAAAAAATAAGAAAGCTCTCAAAACTCTCTCCAAAATTATTATTCTTCATTTTACCTTAAATTACCCTCTATTCCTCTATATAGTACTTAAACAATATTTGGTTCGTTGGACTTGTCATTGGTCTGCTTCTTCAGTAGGCATGATCGTATTTAACATTCGGAGGTAGACGTCCATGAAGACTCTATGTACCACGAGAGGAGCGAAATCTGTTTTTAATTTGATAGTACAAAGTATTAGACTCGATCAAATTCAATCTTTCTCTTCGATAAGTTAGAGAAAACCTAACTTATTTCTCTATAATTGAGTTTGTGTGTTATAATTATTATATGTTTGTGTGAAGTTAACTTCTGTTCTCTATACGAATTATAATTTTGTTGATATAATTTTAATCAAGTATAATAATATAGATTTTTTATTTTAATCAATTTTATCTTGGTATTTAGAATATAAATAAATATATATTCTTAAAGTTAATCTTAAGAACTGCATGTTATTAATATATTTAAGTTTTATATTTCATTCTTTAATTTGTCTAGTTATTAATGGTGATTTTATTTCTAATCTAACTTTATCATATATGTTATAACTAGATGATGAATAATATTCTAACAAACCTTTGACCACATTAGCAACAGAGGGCTTAGGGGTGGTGGTTGGTTAGGAGGTATCAGAGCAGCAGGGTTAGAAGATGGGTTATTTGAAGGAGTGAAAGTTTGAGAGTCAACCATGGAAAACCAGATATGCTTTGGAGTTGTGAAGGGGCTACAGTAAGGGTGGGTGATTGGCATGAATTGGGTATTTTGAGAAACGGTGTGGGATGGAGGTACAGTGGGGTGGCGAATCTGGGAGAATCAAGGGGCAATGGCATTAAGAAGGGTAAGAAAGGGGTGATGACGTTCCGGGGGGAGGAGGGCATAGATGGGTATGGTTATTCGAGGTTGTGCCGAAGAAAGAAAGGGGAGTGTTACTAGGTGGTGATTTGACTAAATCTAATAAGGAGTCAGAAAGGAGTTGTGGCGCTTGTGGAAAAACATTGAAAAGAAGCAAGGGAGGGCAAAAGCAAACGTATGCAATGTTGGGCTCAACGAGATGTAGTGTGCTCAGATATGTGGGAGCCATCGATTAAGGTGACTGTCAATAGGAAGAACAGAACTTGTTAGAGAAGATGACCGGAAAAGAAAGACGTCAACTGACTTGAGGGGCCTTTAGTTTTTTATTAACCCATTCGGAAGGTTTCAATAAGGAAGAGATGAAATTATCCTTTAAAGATCCATTTGGACTTATCGTCCACAATAGACAGAAGGGTTGATTTTAATATATTTTGATAATTGGAGAGCAAAATCCTGAACGATTAAAGTTAGAGGGTAAAAATCAGATTTTTTAAAAGTTGGAAGGTATTTGATACGTTTTTATCCTAAAAAATAATACTCCCTCCATCCAGAACTGAACATCCCATATTATATTTTCAATCGTCCGAAATTAAATATTTCATTTTTTAAATTAATAAAAATTTTATCAAGAGAATTGACAATGCAATGTTAAAATGAACTAAATTAAATTTTTTCCTTAAAATGTATACAAGTCAAAAAAGCGACATTCAATTTAAGATGGAGGAAGTAACATTCATTGAAACCTGAAAATTTGCTGAGGCATATATGCGATGAATTCAAGCCAGCTATAGAAAAGCGAACAGAAAAGCATATGCTTGAGTGGGTTGGGAATAAACTCTATTTATGGCGATTTCACGTGAATGTTTTGATAGAGATACAACGCCACCACTGCTTTTGGTAGCTATGTACCAAAACTCTTGAAAAAGCCAAACTGAAGCTGATTCTTAGAGCATATTCCCTAAAATCTGGAATGAACACATGAATATCAATTCTGACTGACAAAGAACAAGAGAAAATAGAATAGGAGGAGCAACTCCAAGCATAACGACAGACAACACAAGAAACTGGAGAGAATGCCTACTGATGTAACATCTGGACTAACTAAAGGGAAGAAAATTTTGCTGGAAGATTTAACATAAAGTTACAATAAGAACTTTGTGCCACGGGGTAAGTTGAAGAATGATGAGAGGAAGAAGAAAAACAGGAGTTAAACATTGTAGTTGAGGATCTAATTGCACCACAATCATACATTTTTGTTGCTGCTTCTTCTTGTGGACCTGATTAAATGAAAAGCCTAGTCTAGGGGGCTTTTGTTGAGTCTTCTCCAGGTAGATCATCTTCGTCATGGTAGATATTCTCCGCCATCTGCCATATCTGGAGTATGTTGTCTTCAGCTACACTGGCAATTACCCAATCTTCACATGGGTTCCAAGAGAAGTCTGAGATTTTACTTGTATGACCACCATGAATGAAGAGTAACTCTGGAGGCCCATCTTCAGCATCCTCAGGTGTCTGCTCCTCATCAATTCTGTCAAAAGGATGGTCAATGACGTGGTGACTTCTGTGATCAAGTAAATCTTTAACCATATTGGTACTTGTGAATAACAAAAGAGTTATATCTCAATGGACACACTAAAATGCCCCAGTAGGATCCTTAACACTTCAAAATCAAACAACAGAGAATAGCAGAACACATTACAGTTAAGATTGAATGTCATTCCCTTTAATACAAAAAAGAATCATGACCAAGATCATTTGGAAAGAAACCATTGCATGCTTTGCTGGATTCAAGTAGAGAACTGTAAGAAGTTCAAAACAACTGGAAACCACTTGCAACACAAACATGACGAACAAACTAATAATAAAAGATGGAATGCAATGCTGCATCTCTTTCCAGAAAAGAAAAGCAGTAGTTTTTCTTTAAAAAGAAATACCTGCTAAGATCCCAAACCATAAGTCTCCTACCAAGACAACAAGAAGCTAAGATAGTCTCGTTCTTGGGGTTCCAACCCACTTGGAATACCTCCTCCCTATTGTGAAAAGTGCAGCAAAAGACAAACTCATTAATCACTTAACAAGCATATGAAAAAACTTTCTCCAAGCAGATCTAACAGGATTTGAAAATTCACTAAAACCAGCTATAGACGGCTCTTACTTGTGAGCATCAAAAGTATGAAGAGCAGAATCTATCTTTCGGATATCAAATAGCTTGACAGTCTTATCTGTTGACCCAGTTGCTACAATCCATTCATTGAGAGGATTGAATGCTAAGCAATTAACCTACAAAAACAATTGCAGAAAATGGCTATCCTCTGTGTGTATGTGCACATATATGCATTTTGAAACCCGAAAGAAAAAGATCTAAACAACACAACACCTTGTAAATACAAAGTCACCGGATTTGCACATTCAAGATATGCAAAAGAAAATGATTTAACTAAAGTTACCATGACGAAGTTTCCCAGACCTAAATTCCATATCAGTTGAATTTCCAGAACAGTTCGATAGTTGTACAAAACTGTCATTTATCAAATTCATTGCTGTTTGTTAGGCACTTCTCTTTGGATGAATTCAAATCCACCTATGCATCTATATCTGGAAGACATTTACTGTTTGGGAAGTATTGTGGATAGTTATCTTCTTGAAATCTTGGCATAAATGTTACTTAGATATACATGACTTTTTGGAGAAAAGGGGCAAGAAAGAAAAAAAGGGCAAACTGTGAAATATAATAAATGGATATTTTCTTGGAAAATTTCACAGTATCGTTTCATCATGCATAAAACTACCAAATTAGGCAAGGGCATCATCCAAAAAACTAAAACAAACCTCACTCTGATGAGCCACTACAGACTGGGCAGGTTTGGTGGTTGATGAATGGCGTAGATCCCATATGTGCAGATACTGATCATCCCCAACAGAACCAAATAAATATTCATGCCTCAGATGCCATGCTACATCTTCTACAACCCCTTCATGCACCTACTCATGAAAAAAGCACCAAAATTCATCAGTCACAAACCACAGACCCAAAAAATAAAGGATCCAATCTGATAAAAGCCTCAAGTGAAAATTTTCAATCTTTTTTATTTGCCAG
>JAOXNR010000029.1:5651081-5664131 GCA_028571225.1 Parsonsia alboflavescens | reverse complement strand
ATCCATACCCAATCACCAACATTGAACTTCATATCCTTCCTTCCTTTGTTGTGTTGTTTGGCATATCTTTGTGATTGTAATTGGATGTTTTCCCTTGCTTTGGCATGCAGCTATTTAATCATTTCAGCTTTCCTTTTGCCATGTAAGTTATGTATTTCGGTCATAGGAAAAGGAATCAAGTCTAGAGGAGTCAAACGGTTAGTGCCATAAACCATTTCAAAAGGAGAGTAGTGAGTAGAAGAATGTACACATCCATTGTAAGCAAATTCAATGAAAGGTAAACATTCTACCCATGATTTTAAGTTTTTTTTTATTATGGTTCTAAGCAATGTTCCTAGAGTTCTATTCATTACTTCCGTTTGGCCATCCGTTTGAGGGTAACATGTAGTGGAAAAACACAATTTTGTCCCCAACATCCCCCAAAGCACTTTCCAAAAATAACTTAAGAACTTGGTATCCCATTCACTAACAATAGTTCTAGGAATTCCATGCAATCTAACCTCTTCTTTGAAAAACAAATTTGCAACATTATGTGCATCAAAGAAACCAATACGATCTTAACGATCTTAACACTTAAACAAGAAAGCAATTAAAGATAGGAAAAATCTTATGATGAAAACCTTAGCTCTAATACCAAAATATGATGTGATTCCTAGAAGATGAAGTTTTAGGGTTCATAATCTCAAAAACACACCAAAGGAACTATAGGACTCATCATAAAGTTCAAGGCTAATTAGATTGACCTATGTTGAAAATTAACATCAGCCAACCTCATAATTTAGAAGACT
Organism: Parsonsia alboflavescens; assembly: GCA_028571225.1. Classification (NCBI taxonomy): domain Eukaryota; kingdom Viridiplantae; phylum Streptophyta; class Magnoliopsida; order Gentianales; family Apocynaceae; genus Parsonsia; species Parsonsia alboflavescens. Next base: position 5,663,343 of record JAOXNR010000029.1, on the reverse strand, counting down.
ATAACTTAACCCAAAGTAATTGAAGGCCCTAAGTGTAGTCACTCAAGAACCCGAAGAAGATCTCATAAGAACACACAAAAGATCAAGTTTGATCTTCATTTTTGATTCACTCAAAGATGAAAGTTGTTAGTAGGATAAGTTGTCATTCAAATAAAAATAAGAGAGTATTTATACGTTAACTCATAAGAAGCCCTAAGTAAGTCTTATCCATCTTCACATCGATTCCAAGAGAAGTCTGAGATTTTATTTGTATGACCATCAGAATGAAAAGTAACTCCGAAGGCCCATCTTCAGCATCCTCAGGTGTCTACTGCTCGTCAATTCTGTAAGAAAGGATGGTCAATGACATGGTGACGACTTCTATGATTGAATAAATCTTTAACCATATTGATATAGGTCCACGTGAATAACAGAAGAATTATAGCTCGGGGATATACTAAAGATGACAACACCAGACTCTTTAACACTTCATAACCAAACAAACAAACAACAACAGAAACACATTACTATTAAGATAGGATGGCATTCCCTCTTATACCAAAAGAACAAAAGATTAGAATCCATGTAATCATTTAGAAGGAAACTATTCCATGATTTGCACTATAGAATGGTAAAACGTTCAAAACAACTTGAAGTTCACTTGTATTTGCACTATAATCATTTGGGAATGGTGTAATTCCCTTTAATTGGAAACCACTCGCAAATAAAGCATGATGAACAAAATACTCAACCGACATCCCAAACCAAAAAAGGGAATAATGTGCTGCATCTCTTTTAGAAAATAATTAAAAAATCACATTAGTAGTTCGTTCAAAAGAAATACCTACTAAGATCCCAAACCATGAGTCTCCTACCAAGACAACATGAAGCTAAGATAGTCTCATTCTTGGGGTTCCAACCCACTTGGAATACCTCCTCCCTATTATACAAATGCAGCAAAAGACAAACACATCAAACACTTAGCGGGCACATGAAAAAGAATTTGCTCCGAACATGTCTAACATGATATGAATATTTACTTAAACCAGCTATAAACTTCTCTTACTTGTGAGCATCAAACGTATGAATGGCAGAATCCAAATTTTTAAGATCAAATAGCTTGACAGTCTTATCTGTAGACCCAGTCGCTACAATCCATTCATTTAAAGGATTCAATGCTAAGCAATTAACCTACCAAAGCAATTGCAGAAAATTTTTATATATTTGTATTATACAATTTATATATCCTTATAATAAAATAAATATCCCAACAAATGTAAGAAACAAAGTCTAAAATCCAAATTTATAATCAATTCTAAATTAAATGACAAAAAAAAATAAGTTTTAGAAAATTAAAATCCATTCAACATTGTTTAAAACTTCAAAAATCAAAAGCAAATGTTTTGAAAACATAAAAAACCACATCAATATTAATAAAAACATAAAAATTAAAATTTCGATATATTAGTATTTTAATAAAGAATTAGGTTTATTAGATAAAATAATTGTCACATAGAGTATGTCAACATTAAAATTATTAAAAATGTTACAAAAGTTTAAAATTAAATTTGTCTGTATTATACAAATATGACATATTTATAAATGTATTATAAAAATACACTTTAATAATATATTTATATTGATTTAATATCATTTTGTAACGAAATGAAGATATATAAAACACATTAAAGAATGAATATGTAAAGGTCTACTGGAGTATTGGTAGACGCATTCGGCTGTCGCCGCTCGCACCCACGTTCGAATTCTCTTGAGCACGAGTATGATAGAATTTTTTTAAAAAAAAAAATTGGGAAACAAGTTGACACGCAATTTTGACAACCATGAGTAGCAGTGAATGTTAAAAGAGCTGTAATTATCTGGATCTTGGTTTCTTCTTGTTATCTAGCTTGCATATTAGGAGTATTAAGGTCTAATGACCCTAGCCACGAATTATTTAGGGTATTTTGAAGTCTTGGACTATAAGTAGTCTCTTATGCTTGTAATTCCATAACACTTTATAATTTTTCACAAGTTTTATATCAAATTTGAATGGATCGAATATGATCTCTTTTGAGCGTTCTTCATTAACTCTTATAGGGTTCTTGATCAGCTTCTTGTAAGGCTTTTCACTCACTTTGGCTTGGCTAGGGTGTTAATTTACCGGCCAAAGACATTGATTGATGTCTAAAATACAACTTAGTTCAATATTAGTGCTTAAAAGTTGAGCCAAAAATCAAACTCAAGATCACATTAGAGTAGAAGCATGCAACCTTGAAATTGTTTACTCAAGATAGGGAGAGGTGATTCAAAGGTATTCTTTACTAATTGTATACTAATCTTGATGCACAATGCATTCGTTTGGTTGACTTGAATTGCTATTCCATTTCAGCCTTGCCAAATATGAATGCCATGGTGGTTGATTCTCCATCTATAGCAAAGCTTGATTCTGTGTTTCAGCTGTTGCATAACGTTAATGTTCAGTCTGAGATATTGGTTAAAGATATGCTGAAGTGTGTCTATCATTCCTTGATTTCTTGTTAATAAAGAAGAATTAGTATGAATATTTGCAATGTAATTAGAGCTTCTTCATATGTCCTGTCCCTTCATGTGCTGCAAAGCAATCCGAGCCAGATTAGTTGCAAGGATGCAAGATGGGCATTAACAAGTGAAAAAGGAATGATCCTTTTTAATTACACCATTCACTCAGTAGATATTGCATCATACGTTTTGTTGTCACTTGGGGATCAGACTTGACCTGACCTAATGAAATGAAAAGCTACCTAGCCAGTCTTTCACCTACTACCAGAATCAAGATCAATGCCTCAAGCACAAATAAACATGCTATGAAATACAGAAAACCATTCATTTATTGAAAACATAGGCTTGTCTTCATACGTGAAGTTTGTAGGTAGTTAAGAGAAACCAGTAGCCTCTTAACAGTTCAAGAAGACATAAATCCTAGAAGATCTTTCTTTTCAAGTTCCTACCTTCAATATACTAAGAACAAACCAAGACTCAGACTAAAAGTCAAGACTAGACTCTAGACTGAGCTCTGCCTCTAAACATCAGAATGGCAAGTATTTATAGAATATGAGCTTAGGCGGATCTGAAATCCGGACTTGAAAACTAAACTAAGATACAATAATAAAGATAAGATCAAACATAAAAGACAAACTGGTTTCCAACAGGGAATATTACACTGGTCGACAGAATAAAGTGGAATAAAGTAAATAGTACATGAACAATGTTGTGGCTGACAAAGCATGATAGTGAACAGTGCTCTGGCCAACAAAGCATGATGGTGAACAATGCTGTGAGGTCAATCGGTGTCATAGTCTGAAAGCTCATGTGGTAGGGGCCCACCATAATTGTCGGAATCATCGGAGCTGTCTGGAAGGGCAAAGATGTCGCTTCTGTGTCCATGGCAGTCAAACCGGTGATACTCTGGGTGAAGACTGAGGAACATGAGAACTTCTGCATAGAATGGATGATCAGACCAAGGGATGGAGAGAGGAATGTTGGAGGGAATACTGCACATATTTTCTTCAGTGTAGCCATTGAATAAGGCCATGCGGTGTAGGATGTTGAGCCGAGTATCAGGGGATTTGCCATATTGAAAGGGTACCATCCAAGTATTTCTTCAACGGAGAAATGGTGCAGGTGAGGCTCATTTCTTTGGGCTAAGTTGCAAACTGGTCGATAAAGGCGGATACATACATAGTTGCCATAGTGACCACAAAGAAATCGGAACCAGCCAGCAGGCGTTTGGAACCAATTGAGAAATTTGAACATGTACAGGTCTTCTGGGCTCAGATGTCGGGCATTATCACACGTCCATAAGTAAGAGTATAACTTCTATGTGTTAAAACAAAAGCCAATGGAGTGGGATTCCAAGAGGTACCAAAAGAAATAGAGGGCTAACTTTGGTAAGGTCCATGGATTACAGATGTGGAAGATGGTGTAGTATGGTTGGTTTGGATCACATTCGTTTCCTCTAAAGACTTTGGGACCATGGAGTTGCAGAAACAGTTCGTGGAAGAGGAAAGTGTTCAGTTGGCTTCGGGCTGGAAGAACGAGGTCTAGGATTTGTTCTTGGACTTCGGGAGCTAAGTGTGTGACAGAGAAAGGGCCCAGGCAAGGGACTATATAGGACTTTTGTGGTTTAGGTTGAGAAGGTCTGCTCAGGAAATCAGCAAGAATGTTGTCTTTTCCTCGGATATGAGTAACAGTGAATGAATATTTACTAAACAATTTTTGCCAACGGAGTAGTTGACTGTGAGGAACAAGTTTCTGTTGGAATTCGAGCATTCTAGGGAAGGAGGCCACGTCAAGTTCAATGTGAAAAGTATGGTTGATGAGGAAAAACTTAAATTTTTCGATGCCTCGTTTCACTGCTAAGATTTCTTTGAATGTACTGTGGTAATGTTGTTAAGAAGGTTTGAATTCTCCACTGTGATAACCACAGACGTGACGGCGGCCATGGGAATCTTCTTCGAGGAGTATAACACCCCAGTAAAGATCTGAAGCATCAGTTTGAATAATGCGCATTCCATCATATGGAATTCAGAGAGCAAACAGATTTTTTGGAATGCGTTTGAAATACTACACCGTTCTGGTATGTTCTGCTGTCCAAGGAGGAGGATCTTTTTTCAGTCTTTTGCTCAACAAAGATATGTAACAAGCAATGAATTCACAGATGTAATTAACAATGCCAAGAAACTGTTGGAGTTGATATTTTTCAGGGATCTAATTGGGAAAAGCAAGGAGCTTTTTGGCTAAATGAGGCTGAGGCTCATAACAACCATCAGAAATTTTCATGCCTAAAAACTCAATATTAGGAGAACAAAGCAACATTTTCTGTTCAGATAACATGATACCAAACTTTTGAACAATGTCATGAAATTGAGTGAGAAAAATCATGTTTTCCTCCGGAGTTTCAGAAAATAAAAGAAGATCATCAATGTATATCAAAATATTTGGAAGCAAAGGAGCAAAAATTTGACTCATGGTTTTCTCAAAAAGTGAGGGACCAACCTTTAATCCAAAAGGCATGACAGACCATTGATAATGACTGGCTTTGTGAGGAGAAAGATTGGGATTTTTGTAAGAAAGATGAACAACGAACTCAGGGTTTTTCCAGAGAGGATGAGAACATTTTGTGAGAAATTCAAAATGACTTAATGCACAGGAGGTTTTGATGATGTGGTCTGTAAGTTGGGACAATCTATCTGAGAAGCTAAACAGGTTCTTCCTTAGGAAGTTCCAGGGGAGTGTTTGTCCTTTGTGGATAAGACCAGTGGGTGTGAACTGGAGATGGGTGTGAACTGGAGATTAGGAATTGGTGGATGAGGTCAAAGCCAATTATGAGATCCTTTTGCGGTGAGGTGGAACCAAGGATTTGGTGTGTAAGGGTAAGGTTGGGGAAAAGCTGTATGTGGAATGGTTTACTAATGAGGGAGATTACAAAATCTTCACCATTAGCGGCTCTAAAGATATGGGTGCAAGGTTCCCAATATTCTACAGGAAGGATTTTGGGATTTAAAACTGAAGAGGCTGCACCAGTATCAAAAAGGGCTGAAACGGGAATAGGATCATGGTGATAAGTTGGGAAGATAAAGAGTTGGACCAGTGGGTAAGGCTTTGGGTTGAGAGAAACGATCCTGGAAATTTCAGAAAAGGTGTGGAGACATTGAAGAGAGTCATTTTCTGTGTCTGTTTCATAAGGAGATTTAGATGGGGACGAGTCTGGATCTAGATCTAAGAGAGGGTAGCCAATTGCTAACAGAGTGGAATCTATAGGGGAATCCTCAAGATCAAAAAGGGGCTCTAGGTCCTCAAATTCAGCTAAGGAGATGTGAGGAGATAGCTGATTCATGAGCTTGAAGTGTCTCTTTTCCTTAGGGCATCGGCTAGCAAAATGACCGGGCTTTGCACAGTTGTAGCAGGCATTGGACTTAGGCGAAGAGCCTTGCATTTTGCGTTTGAGGTATTTCCATTTCATGGGCTTGGACCTTCTTTTCTTTCAGAAAGGCTTGTTGGGCTTGAAGAAAGGGTATTTGAAATGGGCTTTTATGGTTTTTCTTTTGAAGGCAGAAGAAGGACAGTGATAGTCTTTGGTGTCAGGACACTTAATGTGTAAATGTCTTTTAGAACAGGCTGGAAGGAGTTTGGAGGACTATTTGTGGAATTTTTTCCAGAAATGGAGTTGGACACATAATTTGTCTAGGGATTGTCGCATAATGGCCCAGACTTGGCCAAAGGTGATGTTTTCCCATTGCTGAGTAGTCGAGCGGATTTGTCTCATTGTCTCATCGACTAATTCCTCCGGGACAGAATTTACAAAAGCTTGTGTAAGGCTTATATCATCCATCTTGTTGATAATATAAAACCTTTTGCACATTCTGGCATAATAACGTTCCAAGTCTTTGGGCAAAACTGAGCAGCATCTCATTTTTAAGAACTCAACATGGGCTGTAGTAACATCATGATCTGCATCGCCAATGAAATATCGACGAAGTATGGCGATCACTTCTTCTAGTGTTTCTCGTTGGAGAAATTGCTTCTGTCTGTATTCACCGATAGAAGTCCAAAAGTCTCTGAGAGAGTCTTCGAATCTGGCAACAAATCTCTTTAAGACCTCAGACCATTCATTCTGTTGTAAATCAATGATCAGCCAGGCATATAAGGACTGCAACCAATTACGCCATTTTGAGGGAGGAATATCATCAAGAGTGAATTTTGTAGACATGGGATCAAAATGAGAGTGAGGTTTTGGTCTGTGTGGTACATCAGCTGGTGGGTGAAGATCATCAAAATCTTTAGGCATTTGGACATCAGGGTCCTATTGAGGGGCTGGATCAGGAGCCATCATCAAAAGATCAAACTGTTGAAAGGGATCAAAATTTCCAACACTGGATTGGGAGCTACTGTCTGTATCGGTGTCGAGACAGGTAGGGATTTTTGAAACAAGTTGAAGAGTATTGACTTGTTTGAGGAACGAGTCAATGGGAATAGAAGTTTCAATGGTAAAGAAGGTAGGTTTTGAAGAAGCGCCAATATTGGGATCATCAAGCTCATATGGTGCAGAAGTTGCTGGTTTGGTTGTTGGGTGAGAGGGAGAGGTTTTCTACTGTTTTGAAGAGGACGGTTGGGTAGTAGGAGGTGGAGGTTTAGGAAACGGTTGAGGTGTGGATGTAGCTTGTTTGTCCCAGAGAGACAAGACACGGGAATATGGTTAAGTTGGAAGGATTGGAAGGTCAAAGGTTTTGGGAGGTACTTAGGGAAACAAAGTAGGAAATTTTGTGAAGAATGGATTGGCTTGGTTAGCCAACAAATTGTACTGAGCTTCGAGGCTGGAAAGTTGTTGTTTCAGGAATTCTTTTTCAGATTTCATACTAGCCATTTTGGGAGACTATTCAGTAGTGTACTGAACAAGATAGGACAGTTGTTTATAGATATTTTCAATTTTTGTACGGACTTCCAGAATGAGGGTGTAAAGATGTGTAGTTTTGGAAGTATGTTGAAAGAGTTGGGATTGAACTTTTTCTTGGGAGTGAAGAATCTTAAAGAGAGTTTGGTTTTGAATCTGAACATTTTCACTCTACCAATTTAAGGTGGCTTCAGCTGCAGAGAGAGGTTTGGGATGACCTGGAGCATCTAATGCTGTTGGATTGTTAATCTTCCAAGAATGGAATTTTTGGTTCTTCTCAAAAGATGTGAGTGGAGGGAATTCAGCATCATCAGCGAAAGAGCTTGGGTCCATCATGTGGATGGAGGGTGGTTCAGACGGAGGATCAGGCTAAGGTGAATCATCAGGTTTCCAACCAGGAGGAGAGGGAGGTATGGTAGTGGTTTGGACACGGTTGGGATACAGAACAAAATAATCAAATTTTCCACTAGGTTCTCCAAGAAGGCCAACTTCAGGATCTCCGGCTTCATAATGGGCTGCCAATGATTTTTGGGAAGATTTAGAAGGGGAGGTACTGGGAACAGACGGAGAGGTGCATGTAGGACAGGAGCAAGTATCGAACCATTTATGCCCATCGGAAGACTGTTGTTCATAAATGGGAGTACCATTTTACTGCCAAGCAAAGATGGGTACGAGTAACTGTTCTGAGGGCTCCATCATTGAAAATTCAGTAGGAAAGATGGTAGTTGATTCCGATTGGGAAGGAAAGGTGATTTTGACAATACCATTTGATTGTTCTTCCATAAGGGGATTTGTACGCTGTAATGGACAGACTGGTTTTGTGGAAGAAACATGGTGTTCATAACTGATAACCCAATAACTGGGAATCAGTTGTTGTAACTGGTCTTTGGATATCTGTCTGGGTATGAAAGTACAGTGAAGAGTATTGGGTGTGTCCATAGAGACGAACAACGATTCTCCATTTTGTAAGTGAGATGGTGAACAGTGCTGTGGCCAACAAAGCATGATGGTGAACAGTGCTGTGGGGTCAATCGATGTCATATTCTGAAAGCTCATGTAGTAGGGGCCCACCATAACCGTCAGAATCATCGGAGCTGTTTGGAAGGGCAAAGATGTAGCTTCTGTGTCCATGGCGATCAAACCGGTGAGTCTTCTCTAAGCGGATCATCTTCATCATGGTAGATATTCTCTGCCATCTGCCATATCTGCAGTATGTTGTCTTTAGCTACATTGGCAATTATCCAATCTTCACATGGGTTCCAAGAGAAGTCTGAGATTTTACTTGTATGACCACCATGAATGAAAAGTAACTCCGGAGGCCCATCTTCAGCATCCTCAGGTGTCTACTGCTCGTCAATTCTGTAAAAAAGGATGGTCAATGACATGGTGACGACTTCTATGATTGAATAAATCTATAACCATATTGATATAGGTCCTCGTGAATAACAGAAGAATTATAGCTCAGGGATATACTAAAGATGACAACACCAGACTCTTTAACACTTCATAACCAAACAAACAGACAACAACAAAAACACATTATTATTAAGATAGGATGGCATTCCCTCCTATACCAAAAGAACAGAAGAATAAAATCCATATAATCATTTAGAAGGAAACTATTCCATGATTTGCACTATAGAATGGTAAGAAGTTCAAAACAACTTGAAGTTCACTTGTATTTGCACTATAATCATTTGGGAATGGTGTAATTCCCTTTAACTGGAATCCACTCGCAAATAAAGCATGATAAACAAAATACTCAACCGACATCCCAAACCAAAAAAGGGAAAAATGTGTTGCATCTCTTTCGGAAAATAATTGAAAAATAGCATTAGTAGTTGTTCAAAAGAAATACCTGCTAAGATCCCAAACCATAAGTCTCCTACCAAGACAACATGAAGCAAAGATAGTCTCATTCTTGGGGTTCCAACCCACTTGGAATACCTCCTCCCTATTATACAAATGCAGCAAAAGACAAACACATCAAACGCTTAACGGGCACACGAAAAAGAATTTGCTCCAAACATGTCTAACATGATTTGAATATTCACTTAAACCAGCTATAAACTTCTCTTACTTGTGAGCATCAAAAGTATGAATGGCAGAATCTAAATTTCTGAGATCAAATAGCTTGACAGTCTTATCTGTAGACCCAGTTGCAACAATCCATTCATTTAAAGGATTGAATGCTAAGCAATTAACCTACCAGAGCAATTGCAGAAAATGGTTATTTTGTGTTCAACCCAAAGAAAGAGATCGTAACAACACATAAATTTGTGCATACAAAGTCACTGGATTTGCATATTCGAGATATGCACAAGAAAATTATTATGTTATTAACTAAAGTTTGCTTAGAAATTTTAACTTTCTTCAGGTTAAATCCATCCAAAAATAATATAGAGCAGTAAAATTCATTGTTCAAACTGATTTTGAATTTTAAACCTTCTATAACAATAACCATGACAAAGTATTCAATAACAAAATTAGATCAGGGCCATATAGGTTGTATTTAAAAAATAGTTCAACATTTAATCAAAACTATCATTTATCAACAATGCATCATTGTTTGTTTGCCTCCTGTCTTTGGATGAATAGAAATTCATCGTTGCATGTATAACTGGATGACATCTACTGTTTTACCAATTTTGAGAATAGTTGTTCCTTGAAATCTTGGCCTAAATACTACTTTCTGGATTTACAAATGATTTTCAGATAAAATGGATCAGAAAAGAAATGAGAACTATGATATGTATACATATATGTATACTGTGGTTCTCAATATCACTTCACCATGCTTAAAACTACCTAATCAGGCAAGAACATTCTCCAAAAATCTAAAACAAACCTCACTCTGATGAGCCACTACAGACTGGACAGGTTTGGTGGTTGATGAATGGCGTAGATCCCATATGTGAAGATATTGGTCATCCCCAACAGAACCAAATAAGTATTCATGCCTCAGATGCCATGCTACATCTTCTACAACCCCTTCATGTACCTTCTCATTAAAAAAACACCAACATTCATCAGCGATAAACCACACACCTGAAAGTAAAGGAGCTGAATGCCACAATCTCCAAGTAAAAATATTTAATCTTCTTTATTTGCCAGCATTTTAAACTATCTAATGGAAAATTTAACCACAATATATCTCAATGCACCTAATCGAAGTTTAGCCTAACATCAGAGACAAAAGCAAATTTATATTTTTCTTTTTCACCTTAAATATCTGCATGGCATCCAGAGCTTTATTCTTTGGAGTAGCATTTATGTCCCACAAATATGTCCCACAAACATATTTGGGCATCATCAGAACCACTCAATAAATGGCCTTGCTTCAACTTACTCCATGATAAACCATAACCTTCAGTGCTGTGGCCCCTCAATCTCAATTCAGGATTACATGCACCATCTAGAGGAGGTTTGGATGGATGCTTGCTGTAATTAAAGACATAAACTTCTGCACTTACTGTTTTAGTTGCAATAACAAATGGATTTTGAGGCATGTAATGAGCACGATTAACCTCTCCATCATGATTTACTTGCTGGATTATTTGTACCTGCAAGAAAACACATGGAATTATATACCACAATGCCTCAAATCTTTAATAAGCAATAAACACAAAAATTCGTTTTAACAACCTCTGTCATCTCATCTTACTTTCAGTTTTATTTTCCTTCAACAAATGAATCCTCATACTACTCTTCTCACAAAAATGATGTATGAAGTCTTTAGAATATAAAGATCACTTCAGATAACACATGTCAGCAAATGGAGATTTCCCTTCCGCTAGGTTCATAAATTAGAATAAAGAAAAATATATATATCATTAACAGACAGAAAAAAGTTCTCTCCTAAATAAGGCTATTCCTCCACGAATCACAAATAAGGGAAAATTTGACTTAAAACACGGAATATTGAAAAGAAAAAACATATATGCAAAACCTTGACATTGGCACAACCAAAGCCGCCAGACTCAGAACGATCATCATCGTAATTACGGGAATCATTTTCAGCATCTTCTATGGGAAGCTGAGCATGAGGTAATTAGGCTCATTCTCAGATGTGTGAGTTCCCAAAATCATTTTCTGAACAGAGTAATCTTTCCCTGGCAGCTCTTCCCTGTCCAGGAGCCATTCAACAGTGAGTGATGGCCACTCAAGGGCATGTGTGATAACCAAATCGTAAAGAAATGGCATGTTCTTCTTCCAGATTTTGTACTCCTCATTAATTAGCCTCTCCTCTATCTCCCCCCTCATCTCATCCTCATCTTTCCCCATGGCTTCTGAAAGTCAGCAATTGATAAGAATACACAACCATGAGAGGGAAAACTGCATCAGAATCAAAATCAGGTTATCAGCAAAATAACCATATAAATGTAAAGGAATGTTAAGGGAGCACACAATCAAAGTACACCTTTTTCGCCACTCCAAATTATACATACAATGTAGCTGGCCTCTGTTGCACAGATCTAGCACATGCACAGCAGAAATCTTTGAAATATTCAGGTACAGCAAACAAATATTCATATTGAAACATAACTCTATATGAAAATGATACAAAGAATAAGGAAATCAAAATCTAACTGAAAAAACCTTTTCCCTCATTGATCACAAAATTAAATCAATAAAACAGGGGAACTGAATTAATAATCTTGATATCATCACCAACAGTCATTGCAGCAGAAGGTTAAATCACCACCTTGACTTACCTGATCACAATACCTGTCAAATAGGTCAGCCAAGCCTTAGCAAGCTTAGGCCCCCGTAACTTGGGTCCTGCCAGGCTTTGCCCAGTTCTAAAAGTGCCACATATATTAAGGTCCCCCCCCGCTTCGGGGGGGGGGGGGG
>JAOXNR010000029.1:5625912-5645102 GCA_028571225.1 Parsonsia alboflavescens | reverse complement strand
GCCGCTATTTACAATTAACCAGCAACAGAATTTACATCTTGCAACCAAGAATAGAGGTAGAAAACAGAAAACCCCCACCGGTTGTAAATCTAACCCTATTACAACTATAAGCATTCGCCTGATGTTATCTTGCGCAAAAGAGTAGTTTCATTGGTTCCATTACACGTTGAATAGAAAAGAATTTGCCCAATCATATATAATGGACCAAATGCCCGGGCTTCTGATAGGGATCTTGCCTTCAACATCCTGCAAAAATTGTGACACTGTAAATTCAGTGAGATGCTTGTCATTCAAGAAGAAAACTTACCAAGGCTAAAAAAGCGTTTGGTTTCACAAAGCAATAACATATCATAAACCAAGAGGTAGAGACAAATAGGTGTAAGACCATCCTAAAAGTATATTGACATGAATTGTAAAGCTCCAAGAGGACAAGTCCAGTGAATGCAGGTGAGCCAGAGAAGAGCTAGCAAACAAGCCATAAAGTGATTAACGAAAAAGGTTTGCACCAAGATGAATTTCAGGGCATTATAAGGGAAAACGGTAGTTCAAAGATTAAGGAATTGATTCAAACTTCGATTTTACATGTCAATGCTAATCACAATATCCTGTGGAAAAAAGGGAATTTAATTCTCTGGTTATAAAACAGGGAAATATTTGAAATGGCAATAATTTTCACATTTTTTTTGAGTGTTTGGGGAATCTCTTTCCACCTATTTTATATGGGATAAGATGTCTTCATTATGGTTTAAATAAGTTCAGAGGCACACATCATTTATTTCTCCTCCAAAACAGGAAATACTTTTCATATGGCTGCTCACATTGAAGACACTTGATACTGAATGATCAAGTGTAGACACACTGACGATTATCATAAGAATCTCCTTTCGGGAGAAAGATTAACTAAATCTCTCAATCCCTAGCAGTGGTGCGACAAACCAACCTCAGACTCTTACTTCCCAACCTATTTTACTCTCTGGCTGCAATTATTTAGGCAGTAGTCTGAGTTTGAAGAGCATAATTCCTATAGGGAATGTATTCAAGTGCTCTTAAAAAACTGACAATGAGGAACATAAAAACAAGAAGGTAGAGCTATGGTTTCAAATGCCTGCACTGTAAAGATCAAGTCAGATTTGGTTTGTGTTGAAAGAAACTTGAAGTTTATGAATATATTACCTACCATGACCATGTGATGTCACCCTCCACATACAGGATAATGGAGGAAACCTCGTAACAAATTGGAGGGGTCCATCAAGGTGCTTTGTCTTGTATGACATCTTGGACACAAACAAGCCCTGAGAAACACTTCACCTAATAAACGAAGCCTGATAAATTTTCTGATACACAATGTTCAAATGCATGTTTCTTTGGAAAGAGCAAACTATCTACACTGAACTAGATCATAATAAGACAAAGTCAAAAGGCTCAACCATGATCAGATGCCAACTAGTTCAATTTTCATGAGGAAATAGATAACTCAACTGTTGACTGAAGAAGATAAAAAATTACTTCAGTAAAACAAGGAGAAGTTTTACCTGACTATCTTTGGTACCAGAAGCTTGATGAAGTTCCTTACAATCTAATGTGGAAATACAGGACTTGAGGAAGTTGAGGGTGGCTTTTGAACAAATGGATGATCCAATAGTTCTACAGCAGTAGGCCGATCATCCGGATTAACTTGTAAGCATTTCAGGATAAAATCCTGAGCATCTGTTGATAAGGAATTAGGTATTGGAGGAGGTTCACCCTTACCAATTCTGAATAGTGCTTGCATCTGTTTTTATATAGTGGTCAATATCCATCAAAAACTCTATATACGATGCAATAAACTTGATTCTTTACAAACTGACTCTCATACAACTGGTATAACAAGAAGATTAGCCGGATCATCAGATAAATAAATGAGCTTCAAAAGGAAACAAAAAAAAAAAAAATATATATATATATATATATATATATATAAATATGCACATGTTTACATTAACAGAAACACTTAAGCTATAAGTGAAACCTTTACCGGACAAGATAAGACGGTATAAGCAAAATAACATATTAATCAAATGTCATTATTGCAGCACAAAAACAGTGGAACCTGGTGGATGAGCATCAGGAAGAGCATGGGAACACTATAGTAAACAGAAAATAAGGTGGAAGGAGAGCTTGCAGGTTATGGACTGAATATATAACTGACTTTCAGTTCCACAAACTTTTGACAAATAAATAATTAAATAAAAGAGCAATACTTAAAAATTAAAACAAACATGTGTAGTTCTGTGTTATTTCAGATATGTGACCTTGATGTAGAAACCACTTGAAATTAAGTCGTATCACTAAGAAGTACGCTACATACACGGGTTCTTTTGCTCCAAAAAAGTTCCATGATGCTAATTGAACACCATTATGCATTTCATGAAGCTTCAGTCACCCTCAAATGGCAAGTGATATGATGGAAAGAATGACACTCAATCATGAACTTTAAAGAAAGGTAGCAAATTTATGCACATTTGTTAATTGCTCTAGTATTATGGGACAAAATTTTCTCCAGTGCATAAAACCCATATATAAATGATCTCAAATAGTTTAATAAGAAGTACTGAATTGAACACCAGTCATACCCCTTCCAAATGGGAGTAGGGCATACGGCCAGTTAACATTTCCAACACAGTGCATCCTAAGCTCCAAATGTCAGCAGCAAGTCCATATCCATTGTTTTTCCGGTTAACAACCTGCTAATAAACATATTACAACTTTAAAAGAAGCATGGTGCATATTTTGAACAACTTCAAATTAAAGTTTTCAGTTCATCTGATGGAACATCAAGGTTGTTAAAATATGGGCTTGGACCTAACTCAACCCCAAAAGCTAGCTCAAGGGGGGAGGATTGCCCAAGGCCCTATATACTACAATTGACCCTTATACAAACCCGATGTGGGATTCTCAACACTCCCCCTCACAAACAGGGCCTCTCTCTCTAGAGCGTGAAATTCAACATAGGGGCCCAACATCGGCAAACAATCACACACAAACACAAACAAACCGGGCTCTGATACCATGTTAAAATATGGGCTTGGGCCTAACTCAACTCCAAAAGCTAGCTCAAGGGAGGATGATTGCCCAAGGCCCTATATACTACAATTGGCCCTTATACAAACCCAATGTGGGATTCTCAACAAAGGTTAAAGTAAGTCATGAAAAGGATTGACCGAAGAAAGAGTGGAAGCTGATTAGAGTAATGATGACAAAGAAATAGGAAGTATAATCCGAGATCTAAAAGGAATTTACTCGGTTTAGAATGGATGGGCTTTAGAAGACAAAGTTATAAACAAGAAACATCATTCTTGCAATATGGTTATATTCAAAGAGGTTACTTTGTTAGAAGATCAAGATCCTCAAGAAGATTTTGGAAGTGGCCCAAAAAAGTACAAGATACACTTCGAGAAGCACAAGATTAATTGCATGCCTGTGATGATTTAGGAAATCAAATCCTAAAGATATCAAGACTTCAAGATTTCCTAATCTTGTTGGGTGTCTTTCTTTTTAGTTATTTCTTATTTGTATTAGATTTCTTTTATCAAATTAGGATTTTATTACTAGTTGGTATTAGGATTTAAATTAGTAGGTTTTACATACACTATATATATATAGTTGACCAATGACTTATGTAAATTCAATTCAATTCATACTGATTTTATTGAGAGGATTTTTGTTCCATCTTCGTTATTTGTTGAACTTATCAAACTTTCAGGTTTGTGGTGTTCGTCCTTTGGTTTTTGTTATAGTAGAAAAGTTAATAATCGTAAAATTGGTTTTTGCTTGCGCTAATCTTGGGTCTTCAATCCCTAATTCCTGAATTTTCTTTCCTTGGGAAAATTCAATTTTGACATAGTCAACACTGTTAGTGAAGATCGCCTTTCTGCTACTTCTATATCTTCAAGCAATACAGTAAAGATAGGAAGATTAAAATATTACATGGCCTGACATTTTTGTTACTAAACCTATACAAGCTTTTTGTATAAATAGAATAGGCAAATATAGATTTCTCTTCCAAGCAAAAACAAGAAGGAAATTGGTGGTTGATTCTGTCTTTAATGTTTGGTATTTAGGGGAGGTTTAGACTTTTGTGTGTGAGGAAAAGAGTCCATAATTCCCAGAGAAGTAAACCTGTACTTAATATTTCCTATAACATCAATTTACTGCACGAACGGCAGAATGTTTCACTGTCATGATCCAAGTTGTACTCCTGCATGACTGTTTATGGAAATTACTAAATTTAAGTATTAAACTAAAGTAGCAACAGCATCTTGTTGATACCCAGAATGCTAAAAGATGTCAATACAAATGATATCAAATAACCATCGCTATTAGATGTCCATTATCCATGTTTTTACAAGATAAGCTGCAAATACTAAAGGGGCCATAGATGCTGAATTCAAGTCAACTGTTTATGACAAAGTACATACTAAAGGCATATTTTATGAAAAGCTAACAGCAAGAAAAGCATACACAAGTAACACAACCCCTAACAGCCTCTGATAGAATATACACACTATACTAAAATAATTTGCTTTAATTTCAGACAGATTCGTTCTCGGAGCAATCTAGTAACAGTTTGTGCACTTTTACATACATAATTCTAAACGAAATACTGAAAAAGAATCTAGGCAAACCTCTGGGGCCATCCAGAATGCAGTCCCTTTGGAAGATTTAATGTCATTCAGTTTGGTTGCCTGAAAAGATTCGCAAATGGAATTCATCATAAACCCCCCTAAAAAGCAAAAAGATTATGGAGAATATAACAATATAATATTTAAAGTAGACAACCTTTGCCAAACCGAAATCTGCAAGTTTGACAGAGCCAAGTGCATCCACCAAGATATTGGCACATTTAATATCCCTTGAAGATTAAAAAGGAAAAGAATTTGTCTCAGTGAAAAAAAAGAAAAAAGAAACAACAAGTGCATAATACTATTTCAAAAGTTAAGATTCATGTGAAATTACTTAGCAACATTTTGCAGGAAAGGTAAAAAATACTTAATCATCCCATGCCCCACTGCACCTGAGGTTGTGTGCACAAGAAAACTCAAGAAAATAATTTAAGGCTGTCCATCCCAAGCAGAACGTTAAAGTACAAGCACATAGAGAGATAGTAAGCACATTGACTATCGAAAATTTAGTGTAGTTCTAACTGGCAAATAAAAGGGATCATCTTATACATATTTCCATTGAAGTCACCTTAAGAAAAACACAACCATCATTGGATAACTTCTAGATCTAAGAATCTGTATGCTGAAAATCAGACGAGCACATCAAAGAATAAACTTATGCAAAGTCTTCATTGTGATATGAAAAGCCATGGAAGTTATAGTTGTCATGCCAACAAATTTATGGCAGATTTGCAAGTTTCTTGAAACCAAAATTGTCTGGTACGTAGGTCAATCATAACGTATTTCCAGGAAGGTTTTATTTTAGTTCAGGGAATGTCAGCAAGTAACATCCAAGTGCAGTATCTTATGGATCAAAAGCCTAGACTACTTTTTCTCATTCTCCTTAAATGATTCAATGCCAATATGTCAATCCAGATGGTGTTATTGATGAAATAGTTTTACTTCATTAATCCATTTTTTTTTTTCTGCAGACACAATATTATTTTATCAAAACCTGCACCATTTTTTATGCCACGGAAAGAGAGAAAACCCTCAAACATCACAAACTTATAACTGTGTCCAAGGGGGGAAAAAAACACATTTAGATGACTGGATGTGTGGTTTTCAGGTGAGAATGCCACAGATCAGATATCTTTTAAAAAGGGTCAGCATAAAGCACTTCCTTAATTAAACCCAAATAATTGACAAAAGTCTAAACAATGCAAATTTAATAGGAGCAGAGTAATTTAATTTCTTTATGTATATGAAAGAAAAACTAAGGCATCAAGGCAGAACTCTAAGGAGAAATCCATAGAGTAGAAACTCCAAAGATTTGGAAAAGTTGACAGGCATCCAGTAAGAAAAAATATATATTGATATTGAGCTAAATCAAGAAGCAACACATATCCCACTAGGTTGGAGAATGGGAGTTTCAGGAATATTATATAAAACAAAGGGGGGGAAATCCAGAAAGATTATCACCTGTGGATCACATTCTGCTGATGAAGATAATTCAATCCACTAAGAATCTGTCTTGTGTACACAGAAACCTGGGAATCACGCAAGCTGTACTTTTGGTAGAGACTTCGTAATGAGCCTTTAGTAACATACTCCAGGAAGATATAGAGTTTGCTGTCATCCTAAAACACACATTCATATATCTAAAATCAACAAAACATAAAGCCAAACCCCTTTAGTCAAAACAACCAGAATTAAGAAACAAAAAGATATGTATGGAATTCAATATTATTTCAAGCATCAAAAAGATTTGCCACCACCATTAGCAAATTCTAGGTTAGCCTGTTTCTATTATATTCATAAGATGAAAATGATTTGAGGGGGGTAAAAATCTCGATTTAAACCAGTTACAATTGACTAAGTAAAAGAGGCTGAACTTTTCATGATGAGCTGATGAAATTAAGGCTTATATAGAATGAAGTCACGATATAATAGAGAGATAAGAAGCTTTTTGAAAAGAAAAACTCGATCGATAGAGCAAATAGCCTCTAGAATGAACATAAAGCCTAGTTGACTTCCAGAAATAGAGCACATAGCGTCTTTAAGTCAAATATACAACACCTTGACCTCCAGCATTAGAAAAAACAGTATTCACAAGCTTAAACAAAACCAATAATAATAATTAAAAAAATACTAGAATGCTCAGAATTCTATTAAAAACTACAATGTACAAATACAAATATGCCTTCGTTTGAATCCACAAGCAATAAAGAAAGGTTTTTGTCAATACATTTATATTTCTCCATCACTAAATATGTTTATACAATCCTTCAAGAGTTTTTAAAACTTTTTTATAGAATAAAAAGTCTCTCGAAATAGTGATTTCAAGTCTGTCACAGGGACAATATTGCACTGACAAATGAACAAATTTATTCTCAAAACGGAATATAACACAACTGAAATCATGTAGCCATGGGGTTAAAGAACTAGGAAGTAAACAGAACTTTAATTAAGCATTACACATGAACATGTAGCAACAAAGAAGATATGTAATAGCAAGAGAGAAGATAATGAATACCTTTTTTGTTCCAAGATACCGAACTATATTTTCATGATGAAATTGACTTAAGAGAAAAATCTCCTGAAAACATCAGGATTAAATCCATTAGGAAAATAAAAAAAATACTACTCCCTTTGTTTGAATTGAATGTCCCTCCTTTTATTTTAAGTAGCCAGGAAGTGAATGTCTCATTTCTAAATTAATTAAAATTTTGTTAAAAAATTTATATTTTTATGTTTAAAATGAACCTAAATCAACTAATTTTCTTAAACTCTTTGTATAATCAAAATGAAATATACAATTCCACATGGAGGGAATATAATATACTTTTTTTAAAAAAAAAAAAAAGTAGTTTTCTAATTTCAAGCATATAGTATAATCAAACATCACACAGAACTATTATTAGATTGTAAAGTCTACTGACTTGTTCAAGCTGAATAATGCTTTCCCTCGCTTGGCTCCCTTGGTCAAGCAGAGAAACCTCCTTAACGGCAAAAAAGAATCCATCACTGCAGATGTGAAAATTATAAGGTAACATATAGATGAGACAATGAAATTTATGGAGCAAATAAATAGAGTACATGTATTAAACTACTTGAGGGGTCTCCATAGAATGGGAAGAAATGTCCCCTGTCAAAAGAGGATAATGAGAGTAAAAGAGTCACCAATTACAATAAAGGAGAAATACTAGCAGCTGAGGAAGAGCAGGTACTGTCTCTGACCTGGTGACAAGGTATGCAGCACCCCCTTTTTTTTCCAAAATAGGTTCATTAGAAATAATGCATCAAACATTTTAACCTTACCTGTAGGATTATTATTCTAACTTCTATCTCAACTGAAATATGTTGAAATTCACAGTTTCAAGACCTAGAATTTAACAAGAAATCAAATGCTTGATAAGGACAAAATTCTTTTCCATAAAATAATTTATGTAGACATTTTTCCAGCAGACAAATGCAAAAGGGACTGATGTTAGTCGATTAGATCCCTGTTATTTAACACTCCAAATTAAAATTGCCACTAGATCTAATCCCCAAAGGAATGCTTCCAATACCTATATTGAATAGAAACCCATAAGAATGAAGAGGTATGACCATATGATATATATATTCGTGCAGGGGACACAAAGAGTCTATCAACTGAAAATAAATCAAATACATAAAAGCTATCTCCTCTATAAGAAAACATTGGCTAGATCTTCAGTGAATGGTCTTTGCTTTGCCATTAAAGAGAACTCTGCATCAATTAAACTGGTGGCAAGAGTAATGATAGTAGTTTTATAAGCATGACAAGACATAATGGAGACAGCAATCAACTAACAAACTTATTCTTGTTACTCATCGCAAATTCTTTCAATGTTCTCCAACTTTGAAATTCGTTGACATGTAAAAATTTCTCAAGGTTTGAAGGGTGGTTGAATAATCTCCCCAAACCAATTATTTGAATATAACCGTTACCAATTTCTATCCACTAAGCTTCTATCTTAATTGGTCTCTCATCAGATTCACTAAACTGAGATACTTTATAATGTCCTAAGATGTACCAAACTTTTAAGAAAACTTACTCCGTGAAGGCTTCATACACAGTCCCAAAGGAACCACTCCCCAGAAAGTCTCCCTTTTGCCAAGAATCGATTCTACGACCGTACGAAGCATCAGGTTCAGGTGAAATGCAATAGAGAGGTTCCACCCTCGCATTGAAAGAATCGCCGTCCTTTTCGCTGTCGCTCTCATCGTTAGAGGAATCTGAACAAGATTCCGAAACAACTCTAGCACCATAGCCCACCGCTTCTCTTTCATTTACCCCGTTCTGTCTCTTAAACTCATCCAAATTCGTCGGCGAAACAATATCCTCATCAACTGGAGGACCAAAAGCCTTTAATATATCCCATGTGGAACTCAGATCATCATGAACTCTCTGTGAAATAATAGGAGGAGGAGCCAGTTTTGGGGGCCTAAATCCTTTAATTCCATAACCACTAACACCATCCACTTTAAGATTACCGCCATTCACCCAATCAACTTTACCAATACATCCAGAAGTATCAATCTCAGCAGAATCATCAACAGCCGTCAACTCCTCATTAACACTAACCCTATCATCAAAACTATCCGAAAACTTTCCATCATCGCGAAACCTTGAACTCCGTAATCGAACAGAAGGCGAAGGAGAAGGAACAGAAACCTTACTAGCCTCCCAAGCAGCAGACGGAATAGCAAAATCCTCTATCGAAAGACCGAGCGATTTACAAATAAGATCGAACTCACCATCACCACCTTCAACTCGAAAACTCGTTCCTCCAGACTTCGGCGGCAATAAGTTCACATATCCATTCCTCCTAGTCAAAGAGTAATCAAACGACGATGAAGAAGAAGAGGAAGGCGAATCTGTAGCCTCATAGTCAATGTTCTTTACCGCATTTCGCCGATCGAGCTTCGGCCTCAACCTCTTTTGCTTCGTTGAATTCATCTTCCTGCGTCGGCGGTCTTCTCCAACACTCTCAAAACTACTTTCGCTCTCTACATTGATATATATAAATGTCTATGGCTTGCTGGCGTGGGGAATGAGCAGAGAAGAAAATTCAGAAGAGACGGCGTTGACTGCTTCTCTCTTTCTCTTTCTCTTTCTCTCTCTAATATAAAATTGCGAGCCAGTTGAAACTGGGGACTCTGGTCTTCTTCATGGTTTATGGGTCGGGCGTTTTCTTATTTGGAACGAAAGATTTTTATTTTTTTTATTTTTTTCAAATCTTTACAAAATTTCTATTTTACCCAACTATAAAATTAATTTTTCATTTTATATCTATTTTAACTTTTTCTATTGAAAGGAAAAAATAATATGAACATTTATTACTTTTAACCTATCGCTATTATATTATCCCTTAATATTTAAAATATCTCCAATTATCATTGCATTGGTTTAAAATCAAATTGAAAACAATAACTATCATTGTTGATGATGTTTCATTTGGTGGAAGTTGAGAAAAGTTTTACTTGAAACGAACTCATTCTCTCGGTCGAAACGAACCCATTCAGTGATGTGTTTTTTTTTCTTCACAAGACTAAGGTAGTGTTCAAAGTTGAGAAGATTGATTTTTTAGGTTTTTTTTTCCTTTCTATGGTGATTGATGCTTGTGTTTTGATTTTATACTTTTATTTATCTATTTTGTATTATTTGTTTAGTGTGATGACACTTGGTGCACGTGTGATAAATGTTTGAATCCTATGCGGCATTGCAAGGCACTATAGGTTCGAGTGATCGAGAATGGTCGGGCAATGGTGTTGCATTCCACAATACTTGGCAAGTGAGTGACAAACCATCGTTTTCCCTGTATGAAGCACTTGGGGACATTATATACTCGCACGAGTGAGAAATGACTATTTTACCTCTCTGCAGTACTATGGGGCACCATATGCCCGAGTGACCAAGCATAGCCTGAAAAATGATGCGACAAGCCATGAAACTTGGTGCTTGTGTGACAAATGACCGTTTTGCTTTTATGCGGCACTATATACTCGAGTGATCAAGTATGGTCAATTAATGATGGAGAACTCCATGTCAATTGATGCACGAGTGAAAAAATGGTCGATTTGCCCCTAGGTGGCACTCCGGGGTACTATATGTCCAAGTGACCAAGCATGGCTAGGTAATGAATTTGACTCCAAAAGTTTCGAAGGTCAGATCGACCTTCGGGAATTTAAGTTCGACCTTCTTTATATATATATATATATATATATATGAGATAAATCAGCCTTCCAAAATTCTTTTTTGACCTTCTAAGAATTAGATTAACCTTTGAGCCCCTTTTTTTTCAAGTTGAACCCACCTTTCAGAGCTCTGTTCCGACCTTTGAACTTTTTTTTTTCGTTTTTTATTTTCTCAACACTTATTTTTTTCAAACAAAAAAAAAGGATAATTGGACCCTATTCTCTCTCTATTGTTTTATCAAGTTGTTTCTCCCTAATTTTTACCTATTATTTCCTATATATTTTCCTTAATATGTTTTTATTTAGATTCTTACAGAAATGGATTACATCAAAATTACCCTTCACAATGGTTCTCTAAGTGGAATGATGCATCTTGTAGTCATACCAAAAACATCAATTATGAAGATTTCAGGATAACTACGACTGACTGCATGAAAATTGATTTAAACCAATTCAACATACAAATTTCAATTGCATATAGATTATTTAATTGGAAGTATTAAATTAATGGAAATTGAAAATATCTTCGAGATCTTGTATTTGAAAGGGAAGTAGATCCTAAAAGGATGGTAGTTAATAAAATTGAAAGATTATATTAGTGTAGTGGTGATCATGTAATTGATGATTTTGTTAATGCATATGAAAGAAAGCCGGATGGGACATTTTGTTAATTTATCTAAGTTAAAATTTCCGACTAATAGTAGTATTATTTAATTTAGTAATAATAATAATAATAGTAATTTTAATTTAACTTGTAATTTAACAAAAAATATTAATAGTATTTTTTAATTTAAGTTTTAATTAAACAAAAGTATTAATAGTAATTTTTATCTAAGTTAAATTTTAATAATAATAATAATATATATAAAATATTATTATTAGTTTATTAAAATTTAATATAATAGTAGTAGTAATTTTTATCTAAGTTAAAATTTACTACAAATAGTAGTAGTACTTAATTTAGTAATAATAATACTAATAGTTATTTTAATTTAACTTGTAATTTAACAAAAATATTAATAGTATTTTTTTATTTAAGTCATAATTTAACAGAAGTAATAATAGTAATTTTTATTTAAGTTAAAATTTAATAACAATAATAATAATATTTTTTATTTAAGTTAAAATTTAATAATAATAATATAAATAATAAAAAATAATAATATTTTTTATTTAAGTTAAAATTTAATAATAATAATAATATAAAATAAATAATATTATTAATTTATTAATATTTAATATTTTAAAATTATATTTGTGGAATGTTGTTTTGATATAGTGGAAGTTCGGATTCTTAATCCGAAAGTCCTGATAATACTCTCGAAGGTCAGGACAACACTCTTAAAGGTCGGGATTACGGTATCAAAACAATCTCCCACCATTTCAACACAAAAAATCACACTTTCCCAATTTAACCCATTTCAAACCTCCCCAATCCATTTATCCAACCATTTTGTATCAAAATAGGCTCAATATTCCTCAAACATCAACCAAATTTCATAAAAATACATCTTGAACTGTAAAAAAATATATATATTAAAAAAAAAAAAGTTGAGCACATTCTTTGCAAATATTAGTCAACACATTCAGCATTCAACCCATAAACAAATAATATAAAAAATTTAAACAATCACAGAATCTCTATTTATCATTATCAAATGCATAACTATAATCATTGACGAAAAAAAAATTCATGGAACAAAAACTAACCTATAAATCGTGGAAATGAAGTGTTGCAATGTGTTGTGACTTGAACCATTAAGTAGTCCTCACTGCTTCTTCGACAACGGTGAGGTAGCAAAAGGTCCTTTAGGATTGGATGGTTTGAGATAAGGGTTTAAACTCACAAAAATAATGGTTTTGACTTTTAACTAGCAACAAGAAGGAGGTAGGTTGATTTTTCGATCACCGATGACTATTAGAACGAGTGTAATTCAGGTGAGTTTGGAGTGACAGACTATAACTTTAGAAGTAAGGTTGATAATTATTTGTTTGACTTTTAACTTAGTTTTGAAGAGTTGATTTGTCTACGGGATGAGTGTTTTTTTTCATAAAGTCCTCTTCATGCAAATTTTAAATTGAGTATCCGTACCAATTTTGATACTTAATGAAAAAATAATTATTCAAATAGATATAATTGAAATACATTTAATTTGAATATTTTTGGAAATTCTTACTTTAGGGTTTAAGAGTGGAAAAAGGTTGTTGGGGACCCCACAAATTTTGGAGGGAAATGGTGTAACCTCGCAAGCTTGTCTGCCCCGGTTTTCCCAGAGAGAGGTCAAATTTACAGCTGATTTGACAATTTTTTTTTGGGTCAATTTTTAATTTATTTTTTTATTTAACAGTAAAAAGGTAACGCAAACGGCCAGTTTATAACGGGCCTAACACATTTCAAGGGCCAAATGGGGGAAGTTGGATCAGAGTGTGCCGGTAAATCCATTTTGACAATATTGTGAAATTATTTTTTCATATTGTTTTAGAAAACAAATATTGGTTCCAAATTAAATACTCCATCCGTCACTAAATATAATTCATCAGTTGAAATTTTCTCAAAATTAAGAAAAATTTTATTTTCTTATAATGTCCTCTAATAACTATTTTAAAATTTTAAACACTATTTCACTATACATCATTAGAAGGGTAATATAAAAGTTACAATTAATGACAATAAAAGTTAGTTAAAATTATTTATATTTAGTGATGGACGAATTACTAGTTACAAAACAGATAAAGTAGTCCCTTCAACACTAAATATAAGTTATTTTAACTAATTTTGTATCACTAATTATAAGTCATTATGGTTAGTTAATTATTTTTTTGAAAGTGTTTTTTCTATATTACTTTATTTTCTCTTTTTCTTATATGTTGTTGTTAGTTTGATTACCATATAAATGGGAACATTTTAATGGAAAAAAAAATTACATTAATTTTTTTAAAATAACGGCTAATTACTTATATTTAGTGATGAGGGAGTAGTTTAATATAAATGAATATTATACGAGATATCTCCTAAGTTTAAGCTCCATGAGTAAAACTACAAAAACGAGTTGGACATGCAATACTCGTATATATTATAATCTATGTTTATATATATTAATATATAAAAGTAGTCCCCCAAAGTATTAGAGCTGATAAATATTATTTTCTGAATGCTCAGGACAATGTTTAATTATGTCCAAATGAATTATTTTCTCTCTCTAGATGCTAGATAAATATTAAAATATTTTAGAAAAAAAAAATGTGAGTCTCAAGAAGCCTAAAGATTCAAACCTTTATTGACCAGTATTTTTGGTTAAGATTAAGTGTCGTACCTGTTCTTATCACTTTTATATTAGATAATTGAGCCATTCACCCTCATGATATCAACTTTATTATTTTTGTGCAAAGGGTCCATTGGGTAGCTTGCTATTCGAACTTTCGCAAGTTTTTATTAAATAATAATAAATATCTAATAAATTCAATGTATAACATATAATTTATAAATTAATTTAAAAAATCAATTAGAAATCATGGATTAAAATTATACTTAATGGTCATGATAAATTTGGAGGGAAAGAATATGTGATCATTTGGACGGATGGAGGATGAAACATAAATTATATTATTTCTTAATGCAAAAAAAAAAAAAACTTTATTCAACATCTTTAAGCAAAAAAGTAAATTAAAATAAATATAATTTGAAAAATATATAATAAACCAAATTTAAAAAGAACCATATTTACTCATATAAATTCAATTAATTAATTGATTTTTTCTAAAAAGTAATTAAAAAGTAATTCTTATTTTTGAATTTTTATTTTTAGAAAATATATTAATTTGAACTTGTAGTGGATGACACATTAAATTATCTTTTTTATTTATATTTATGTTTTCAATTTTTTAATATTTTATACTTTATACAATGATTATTAATACTTTCCTGCATATTACGTAGTTTTTATCCTAAAGTCAAAAAGCTTTTTAATATTTAACTTTAAAATATTTATTGTAAGTATATATTTTAAAAGAAAGTAGATAACTATAGAAATTTTTTGAAAATTTTATTTTGAATAATATAAAAAATTATAAGAGTTTGGTAGATTATATATATAAGAGTTTAAGAAAATATGTTTACTTTTAATTGGTAAAAAAAACATGAATTTTTGATTGGTGACAACTAACAATGCATATTCGGATAATTATTAAATATTATTAAAAAACATCGATTTTACATACAGCTTAATTTATAAATTAGCTTTAAAATCAATAATAAAACAATAATCAAAACTTTACTTAATAACAGTCATGAATTCATGATTCATTAGTTTAAATTTTACAAAAAAAATGTCTATCTTTTTAAAAGTAATATAGATAAATAGAAAATTTGAAAAAATAAACCAAACTAAATCAAAAAAATTATTTTTTTTTTTTTAAAAATATAATTTGAATTTTAAAAATTATGATAATTTGGATGAGTGGTGGATAAGATCATACATTGTTTTATTTTTTTAGTTAAATTTTTTTTTTTAAGTTTAGTTATACACTAAGGATAATTTAAAGTCAGAATAATATTTCTTAGTGCAAAAAAAAAAAAAATTCAATACTATTTAAATTTCTTTAAAAAAAAAAAGAAACTTCATTCAACTTAATTTTAAATAACATATGATTAAATAATATTTTAAAATATAATGACACAAAAAAATAAACTTAATATAAAATATAATTGATAAATATCTATAATAATTCATCACTATATCATATGAAATTTAAAACGAATTGTATTAACTATTATGATAATTGAATTTTTCTTAAAAAGATTGAAGATTACCCATAAATAATTCTTTTTTTTTTAGTTTTAGAAAAGATGTTAATTTGAAAGGCTAGTGAGGACACGTCAATTTACTTTTTTTAATTTTTAGTTTTATTTTATATTTTATTCATGATTATTAATGACTTTCCACTTATTGCTTTTAATGACATTAATTTACCTTTTTTAATTATATTTTTTTAATGATATAATTCAAAAATAGAATTGATAATTCCAAAAATATTATTAATGACATGTTGAGTGTTCTTTTTACGTTTTGTAGTTACATGCAAGACTTTATGCTTTTTTTTTCTTTCAAGGAAAGAAACATAAATATAATGTAATAAAAGATAATATAATGACAATTGGTCTTAAGTTATTATTTGTGTTTAAATATAAATAAAATAAGGTAAAATATTAGTTTATCTAAGGAGATTCTAGAAAAGAAAAAAAAAACTCTTTTATCTTTCCAAATATTATTAAATCGACTAAGTATACTTTAATTTTTATTTTTATTTTTATGGAGGGTAAAATATTAAAATTTTCATTTCATTGAATAATTTAAAATTAAATTTTCCAAAATGTTATATAGATTATTAATTATTTTATATATATATATTTATATATATTTATAAGACAAACAGTGAACTTTTATTTTTATTACACTAATGAAGTTTTTAAATTTAAACAAATTTATATAGGAGTATCAATATATTATAATAAATTTACAAAAAAAAAAAAGGGTATGTTAGGGGATTCTAGAAAAGAAAAAAAACCGCTTTTATCTTCCCAAATATTAATAAATCAACTAAGTATACTTAAAGTTTCCTAATTGTTATGTAGATTTCTAATTATTAAATAAATATATATAAAAGATGAACCGTGAACTTTGATTTTTAAGACAGTAAAAGTTTTGAAATTTATACAAGTTTATATAGGAGTAGTATGTCTCTATAAAGACATTTAATAAATTTTAATTTATAATTTTTATATAAGAGTAATGGGTCTGTAAAGGGCTTCGGATCTCCTGTTACATTAATGATTAGATCCAAATTGTTTACTTTCTCGCTCTTACTAAATAGATATTAAAATTAGGGAAAGAGATAATTAGGAAGAGCGAGTCAAATTATATCTCTAAAGAAATAAAGAAAAAAATATTAAGTTATACTTTTTATATGTAAAACTTCAATTTAAAAGATTTTCAAAAATCAAAGATTATATACATATATATATTTATATATAATCTTTGATTTTTGAAAATATTTTCTATTGCAATATCCAGACACAAGAATTAGGTCATTTTTGTATATTCGGGATGAAGACCTCTAATTGATGTTAGTTAATTTAATCATTATATCTTTATTTACTTTTGTAATTATGCATATGCTTTATCATATACATTGTCTATGTTTAGTTTGTTATTTTTAATTTTTATATATTTTGTATATCAATATTGCTTCCTATAATTCATTTTTGCATTTTAATTGAATACTATGACCAATTATTTATGTTCATGATGAGTTAATGACGCAGGACGGAAAAATATGGTGGGGAAAATTATAAAACCTCAACTGTAAACAACTTCACTCGAAAGCTTTTTACAGAAAAGGGAGAATCAAGAATAAAAAGACAATTTTCTTGAGACAATAGCTTGAGTTCACAAGGAAAGAGATAAAACTCTGAAAATATTATTGATAACAAATTTTGCTTTTTTTTTTTTTTTTTTGGAAAATACGAAGAATTTTCCACCACCCTCGCCTTTGTCTGTACATCCGAGTTTGTAGGGTTCAGTATGCGGCTCTGTCTGCAAGTTCAGCTTCTTAACAGCTTCCTGCGAAATCACGTTTTCACAGCTTCCCGTGTCTATTATCACCTTACAGACCTTCCCTCCAATGGTACAACGGGTACTGAAAATATTTCGTCTTCGCCAATCCTCATCTACCCTGGGAGCTAAACAGATTCGGCGGAGGACTAAACTCTCTCCTCTTACATCCTCTGGTGCTACGATGTATTCTTCCCCCTCTGCCATCTCAGCATCTTCGAACTCTCCGATATCTTCTTATGTGAATTCTTCCTGGATCAATAATTGCGACTTTACCCGGGGACATTCGTAAGCATAATGTTCCTTCTGCTGGCACTGATGGCAGACGATATTTGCTTTGTTAAACGGTGGTCGCGTCTGTTGCGGCCCTGGCCCTTGGCTTGTCTGCCCTGAATTTCATCCTTGTTGATTGACAATCCTTGACGAAGAAGATGACGCTGGGCTATTTGCTGTCGGATTCCAAGGAGGGGTAGGAAACCCTCTGCCGAAAGTTACTCCCCTGTTACTAGTTCTCGCCAAGCTCTCTTCCACCACCCTCGCCTTTGTCTGTACATCAGTAACGTTCCTAAAAGAATGCACTTGCAGGGCGTCTTGGATGGCTGGACGGAGGCCATGTAAATACGGGCTACCAGTTGCTCCTGTGTCTCACGGAGCTGATTTCGAGCTACCAGTCGATAAAATTCCAAAGTGTATTCGTCTACACTTTTCGGCCCTTGTGTCAAACTCTGTAAATTTCGAAACAAGGTCTGATGATAATTGAATGGTAAAAATTCCTGCCGCATCTCTCGCTTCAGTTCGTTCCAATCGGCCAAAACAGGCATCCCATCCAAATATCGCTGATACCGAAAAGACTGCCACCATGCTGCGGCTCTATCCTTGAATCTGATGGCGATCAGCCCTACCTTCTTATCCTCTGGGACCTCCCTCAACGAAAACAATTCATCCACTGTGCTCAACCAATCTAAAAATTCTTCCGGCGCCAAACTCCCGGTAAACTGGGGAATCTCAAGTTTAATTCCGGAATCCCATCACGGCATATGATCAACCCTAGCTGCTGCCGCTATCCCTGGATTCCCGCCGCCGCACCTATCGACGACTTCGCCGCCGCCGCCGCCGCCGCCGCCACTGCCATTGCCGCCACCGCCGCCGTCGCGCGCGACTAGTCTTCCCGCGGGTTGTTCAAAGATCTGATTTGCTGGTGGATTCGCGACTGTCATCCTCTGTAGCATCTGCTGGTCTTGTCGCTGTTCCTGACGCTCAATAAGTCGCTGCATATCTCGGTCGCGTTCTTCGCGGCTGCTGCGCAATTCCTCCAAAATCGCGGCAATTGATGGATCAACTCCTGACATTGGCGATCTAGGCTCTGATACCAATTGACATTGGCGATCTAGTTCGAGCTACTAGATGGATATAGTGTCTCCAATGTGTTCAATACACAACATCTTTCTCGTTGCCATGGAGACAAGCGAGCTTGAGGACAAGCTCTCTTTAAGAGGGGGAGTTTGATGCAGTACGAATAAACGTGCAAGATCAGGATTGTTCAATAATTTTACTTCTTTAATTAGATAGAATTTTATTTAGAAACTTGTTTTATTTTTTTATTTTCTTCCTAATTTCTATTTCCTAATCTGATTAGAAATACATAACTTAGCTATTAGTAGTTTACTTGGTTTCTATTTCCTAAGTCTGATTAGGAATACATAACTTAGCTATT
>JAOXNR010000029.1:5608565-5625812 GCA_028571225.1 Parsonsia alboflavescens | reverse complement strand
TCTCTTTCCTTGTGAACTCAAGGTATTGTCTCAAGAATATTGTCGTTTTATTCTTGATTCTCCCTTTTCTGTAAAAAGCTTTCGAGTGAAGTTGTTTACAGTTGAGATTCTATAATTTTCCCCACCATATTTTTCCGTCCTGCGTCAGTTAATTATATATTTAAATTATGTTAATATGTGCTCTGAAAATATCATTATTATATGTATGTCAGTAGAATTAGTACGTACATCTATATCTTTAGTTTTTTTTTTTTAAAAAAAATTGTAATATCATATTTTTTTTATATTTGTTAATGTTAGTACTATAAATTAAATATTATTAAAGATATTATTTATGTTTATGATAGGTCATTTTAAATTTTAGTATGTTTATGTGCACTTAAAATATTATTGTCATTTGTGTGATAGTGGGATTATTATACGTGAGCATATTTAGATTCTTATTTTTTAACTTGGTAATGCTAATGATTCAAAAATTTTATTAGTAGTTTAATTAAGTATATGATGACTAACAGGCATTTATGTTTGTGATTGTTTATTTTAATCATTTTTTTAGCATATACTTATTGGAAAAGGAAAAGTACATTAAATTTTTTTTTTTTGGGTAGATAGATAATGTACCTCCACACCAATTATGGATGTATAACAAAAACACTCTCGGACAAAGGAACCTTACGAATGAATTTTATGACAGTGTAGAAACATTTATCGCAACTACATGTCAGTTACCATTATTTTTGAAGAAGGGAACCATTCGATGTCCATGTTTAAAGTGTTCAAAATCTATGTGTCTTCTAAAACTAGATGATCGATGTTAGGCTGCATTTGTATCATCGAGGATTCAAACCAAATTACTGGTACTGGATAGATCGTGGGGAGGAAGAGCCTTCCATCGCTGGCCCTTGTCATGGAACTTCAAATAGTGAAGAGTTTTTTCAAGAGCCCGATGCATTGGACCAATACAGGGAGATGGTGTATGATAAAGACATACAAGAGTTCGGAAATGCTTTTGGCAGTGATGATAGAGGAACAAATTTAAGCACTACAATTGAAGAAACAAAAGAGGAGGCTCAAAAGTTTTATGCTCTTTTGGAACAATATAATCGACCAATACAGTCAGGATGTTCACAACATTCTCAGCTATCTACCGCATTGAGGATTATGAGTACCAAATGTGTCTGAAGGTGCAGTGGATCAGATGCCTAGAGTTTATTGGCGAGACCCATTTGCTAGGTCATACCATACCTGTGAATTATAATTCTGCAAAAAAGATTATATCAAAACTTGGATTAGTTTCTATGAAGATTGATGCTTGTAAGGAGGGATGTATGATATACTACAATGATGATGACACATTGTGAGGACGTAAATTTTGTGGTGCTCCAAGGTAAGAATTATTCAAATTAAAAAAAAAAAAGGTTAAATATGCAAGAAGTGTTTTTTTTTTTTTACATTTAATTTGAGATATGTAATTCTATTTTAGTAATTGATCTTATTAGGTACAAGATATGTGTTGATGCTCATGGAACAGAGATAGCTGTAAAGAAGATGCATTACCTGCCGCTAATTCCACGTTTGAAAAGACTATATGCATCAGATAGTACTGTTGGTCAAATGCGGTGGCACTATGAAAATTGCAAATTGGAGGGTGTTATGTGCATCCATCTGATGGTGAGGCTTGGAAATATTTTGACCGTACGTTTCCTGATTTTGCTTGTGATCCAAGAAATATCAAACTAGGTTTATGAGCTAATCGATTTTCACTATTTAGTCAAGGTGCTGCTCCATTTTCATGTTGGCTTGTGATTGTGACTCTTTATAACTTGCCACCCAAGTTATGTATGACAAGACCCTATATGTTCCTAACATGCATTATACCCTGAATCGAGAAATCCCAAGAATCAAATAGATATATACTCGAGACTACTAATAGATGAGTTGAGGTTATTATGGGAAGATGGCGTCCAGACATATGATATCTTGACCAAGTAAAATTTCAATATGTGTGCAGTTTTATTAGGGCCTATAAATGATTTTCCGGCATATGGAATGCTAGTCTGTTGGATGACTACTGGCAAATTGGCATTTCTAGTTTGTATGCACAGTTAGAAGGTATTTTATTTGAAGAATGGGCACAAAAATTGTTGGTTTGATTGTCATTGACAGTTTTTCCCAATGAATCATTCGTATCGGAGTAATAGATCCGTTTTTCAGGTTGGGCTTGTTTGCTTTGACCATCCTCCACGTAGACTAAGTGGTGAAGTAATATGGAGAATGATTGGTGACTTCCCTACTGTCGAGGATGGTCTCGTTGATAGGCTTCTAGGTAGGGGCACAAGTCACAATTGGACAAAGAGAAGCATTTTTTGGGAATTGCCTTACTGGAAGAATAATCTACTCCGTCACAATTTAGATGTGATGTACAAAGAGAAGAATGTATTTGATAATGTATTCAATTCAATAATGGATATCATGGGCAGAACAAAGGATAATGTTAAAGCTCGATTGAATATGATGGATTATTGTTGAAGGCCAACCTTAAATTTGGTTGATAAAGGAAATGGAAAATTACTCAAGCCTAAGGCAGCCTATACATTCACAGCAGATCATAATAGGAAAATATGTGTGTGGGTTGAGAGATCTTTATCTTCCAGACGGTTACTTATCAAATTTGGTGAGGAAAGCTGATGCTACTAAAGAGAAGATCACTGGGTTGAAGAGTCATGATTGTCACGTATTTCATTAAACAACCATTAATTATTGCATTCAAAGAATTTCCTGACCATATATGGGGTCCTTTGGCTGAGCTCATCAAGTTTTTCAAAGATTTATGTTAAACCATTCTAAGACGAGATGATTTGGATAGGATGGAACTCAACATTGTCGTTATATTGTGTAGGTTGGAGAGAATATTCCCTTTCAGATTTTTCGACTGCATGGAAATTTATCTATTCACTTTTTCTAGAGTGTCCCTTGGAGGTCCTGTTGGTTATAGATGGATGTACCCGTTTGAAAGAGATTTGGGAAATATGAAGAAAACAATTAAACAGGATGCTTATGTTGAGGGATCGACATGTGAGGCTTACTTGGGTAGAGAGAGAGTGCATTTTTGTTCATTCTATTTCAAGGATAATGTGCAGTGCTCCACAAATAGAATGCCTCGAAATGATGATAGAGGATGCAATGATAACGTTCCCTATACTTTGTTGATATTCAATCAACCCAGGCGACCTGTTGTTGCTTGCAGTCGGAGGTACTTAGATGGCATGGAACAACACTCGGCAACTCTCCATGTACTCTTAAATTTTGAATAAGCGAAACAATATTTGCAGTAAGTAAATCTATTTTCTCATAGCATTTCGTTGATTTATGAATTATTTATAATCTTGTTAATATTTTCAATCTTGAGAGGACATTTATTATGTGGTATGGTGAAAGTAGAATCAATGCAGACTATACAACCTAATTCAAGGCATTTATAAGTTAATTTATTTATTATACATAAATTATCTAGAAGTTTTAACATTGTTTATTTTTTTAATAGTTTGTTATAAGTATATTGTTGTAGAAGAATCTTTCGGCAACATGTGTTTATAGGTTCAGGATACAAGTAATAGTGTCACAAATCAAAATTTGATGGACATAGCATGTGGCCGAATAAAATGGTAAACATATAATCAATATTTTGTTAATGGATTCAAGTTCCACACATATACATGGAGCGAAGGAAAGAAGACAATGAATTATGGAGTTTGGGTGAAAAGATCTAATGGCAACACTGATAAGGGTGATTGGTTTGGAATTTTGCAATAAATCATAACTAGAGTATCTTGGAGAGCACAAGAAGACGATGGTTTTATTCAAATGGTACCCGTGTTGTTCATCTAGAATATGAGCTTATTGAGGTAAAACACATTAGTAAGTATAATGAGTATGACCCATTTATTGTTATCCAAAATGTGCATCAGGTTTATTATGCACCTTATCATGGACAAATTTGTGATAAAGGAGGTTGGTAGATCATCATCAAAACGAAATTGAGTAGACGGATAGAAATCGAAGCTGATGATTATTTAGATATGACTTACCAGAATGAGTTACATGCTAGTGTCAATGATATTTTACCGTTTGTTACGTCATCTTTGATTGTTGATCTAAGAATTTCAATGGAAGAAGTTGACGCCTTAGACATGCACATCGATGCAGAGGATGATTTTATTATTGAAAGCAAAGAAAGTTAAGGAAATTCGAAAACTAGTGATTCAGTTGACTAAATGTTCGAATGATGCTATTGTCTCGTTAATATCTATTGTATTATTTTGTATCAGTCAAACATAATACATTTGATGCTACTGTCTCATCAATACCTATTTTAGTAGTTTTAGTCCAATTGAATATAATAATCTTTATCAACTTGTTATTTCTTTCTTTTTAATTTCAGTGATTTAAAATTATAACTATTAGATTACGAATTAAAGAATAATACATTTGTTCATGTAAAAAATTTATACATAGAGACATGGACTTCTTGTTTATGTATAAAAGTAATTTTTCTAAATTAACTTAACTCGTACTTTATTATTATTTTTTAAAATTAATTTATCAATTATATTGCATATAATTATGTGCTTTTCTCAGTTATATTTAGGACTATTAGTTAATAATATTTAATAATTATCGTTTCACCTAAATAGTTGAATAAACATTTTTATTTTTATAAATTGAATATTTTTTAATTATGTACCGTGGTCATGGGAAATTGGCTTAAAACTTAATGTTTCCAATTCCTTTTGATTTTTTTTCCCCACCAATATTTTAATAATAATATATTTTTTGTTTAACTTTTTTATGCTTTATTTACTCTCTTAAATGTCAATTATAAAAAAGTCAAATGTATTAAGTTAATTTAATAAATATGAATTATTTATTGAATCATTTTTATCTAATATATATAATTAATTAAATAGATGTTAGTTAATAGAATTTTAAAATTCATTCAATTGAATTATAATAACTAATTATTATTAAATAAATTTTAAACCATGGTTTATTAATAATATAATTGAGAAATGTATTATTAAGAAATGTATACATGTAATTTATAAAAATTAGTTCAGTGTATCATTCGTCCTAATTAATATCTTTTTAAAAAATTTAAAACATCATTATATTTAATTTTTTTGTATTATCCAATTTAAACTTTTAAATATTTTTAATTTAATGAATGAAAAAAATTACTTTCAAGATATTATTTCTTATAATTTTAAAATTTATTTAATTAGTATTATTATTAAATATAATATAAATTTAATTTAAAGAAAAAACAC
Source organism: Parsonsia alboflavescens (assembly GCA_028571225.1). Lineage (NCBI taxonomy): Eukaryota > Viridiplantae > Streptophyta > Magnoliopsida > Gentianales > Apocynaceae > Parsonsia > Parsonsia alboflavescens. The sequence goes on along the minus strand of JAOXNR010000029.1, from coordinate 5,620,485 downwards.
CGCAAAGTAAATTTATAAAGGAATTCTAGTCATTTTTTTTAGTTTTGTTTTAGTCATTTATAATACATTTTAAAAATAATATTAAGCAACACTTTTAAAAGTATTTAATTTAATTAATATTCAATGAATTAAGTTCTTTTAAACAGATGAAAGAAGAAAAAAGGGGCTAAGTTAGGTGGATATAATCGAATTGTTATCCAATAGTCTGATTTAGTTAATATTCAATCAATTAAGTTCTTTTTTTAAAAGAAAAAAAAGAAGAAAGAAAGAAAGAAAGAAAAAAACGCAAACATTAAATGGATTTTATTGAATTGTTAGCCAATAATTTGATGATACTTGTCAATCAATGAATTGAGCTACAATTTATATATAGGTATAGATTTATTAAATTTTTAAAAATCATATTAAATAACCCATTTAATTCAACTTCCCCATTATTGCCTAACTTTCCTTTTCTCATTTTGGCAAAAAATAAATTTATTTTTTTCTCATTGTGCTTTCTCATGATATTAGACAAAAAAGATTCTTTTATGAAAATAAAATATAAACAAAGAAATCAAGATCACTAAGTAAAGCAATTAATAATAACTCTTTATAAAGTAGAACAATTGTCGTCAGAAACGAGATATTAAATTTGACACCTCAAATATCTCGTCAAATTATTCTGATTTATACTTTAAACCATATAGAAAAATGTAATAAAAATTAAAATTCTAATTTGAATTTGGTTCATGTTTCATGAAAAGTACCTGAACCTTGTGAGTAACCTTTAATTACTTCCTTTTAACATATTTTAAGTTTAAAACCTAAAAAATTAAATTAAATCTTAGGAAAACTTGATTTTTTATAAATGCTTGTTAAATTTCTACTGACATAACAAGAAACTACATATAATTGCGTAACAAGAGATCCTAAATCTATTTTATGGATCACATTGACCACATCATATAATTGTCCAATAAGTTCATCAACCTACTCATGTAACTCACACATTATACTCTTCTTAATTTGTTCCTTCACTTAGATCGATATTGAATCATAAAATTCATGTGTGGAGACGTTGAACTAGGCATGTTATAATTTTTCACATCGGAAAATTATTATGATGGTGGTGCAATGCAAGTTAAATGGATCGAGTACATGTCAATATATATATATATATATATATATATATATATATATAGATATATATATATATATTTATTTATACACAAAAAAATGCTACACAGTGCATATGAAATACATTGTTAAATCTTTAATAATAAAAGTTAAAGGTTAACTATTAATTAATTTGATCCAGTATCCATTAATAATTTTTTATTAAAGATTTTATTTTTTTAAAATAAAATCAGATGTTAACTGTTAATTTTGACCGTTAAAGATTTAACTGTGCACTTTATATGGAGTGCATTCTATAGCATTTTTGTAGATATAAATAGAGTGCACCATTAAATCTTTAACAATCAAAGTTAACGGTTAATTTTTTTTATTTAAAAAAATAATAAAATTTGATCAAGTATCCTAAGGTTTAATTTGTTATTTTAAAATTTAATTTATAAAATATATCGAAAAAAATAAATTTTTATAGAATTTTTTTTTTTTAAACAAATACAGTTGACTCTTAACTTTAAATTGTTAGAAACTTACTTGAAATACTTTATAATTTGATCTTCATAGCTTTATATATATATTTTAAAAGGGGTCACAACAGGAGTGTTGTTGGAAATTTCAAAGTAAATAAATAAATAAAACTAACCAACCAAAAAATTAAGTCCTGAAGTATGGATTGAGACAAATATTTATGAGGTTTACCGAAACACACAATGGGCAGTGTGAAACATCAACCAAAGAGCAAAATTCTTTTTCAGAACAAAGACTTCCTTCTCCGAAAAAATACCATATATATAAATACATCTCACAGTCTATATAATCTCTTCTTCTTCTTTGTGGCACACAATACACAGATAAAATCTCTTCGTCTTCACCTTCCCAGTTGAATTTCTGCCGTTACTTGTACCCGTGGGACTCTTTAATTTTCAGGATTTTTGAAGGCTCAAAGGGAAATAAACAAGTTTATACATATATATATATATATATGCAAACCGTCAATCTGCAAACCTCACATATGTCTTTTCGTCTATTCTAGAAACTTCTTCTGTGCTCCGGAACGCCGGGCTTGTGTCGAAGGTTAAACTGGTTAGGGTTTAGTTTTACAAGGCCTTTCCTTTTCCTTTTCCTTTTTTTTTTTGGATTTTTATTATTATTTTTCCTTTGTTAGTTGTTGATATTAATTGAACGTTTTCTTTTCATAATTTATAGATAGATTGAAACCCTGAGGTTTTTCTGGTGGTGGGATAAAATTTGTTTTCTGATAGAAAGTGGTGGTTTATTCTCTTTGTTTCCTTCAATGCGTTGGAGTTTTTGTTAGAGGGGTTATCTGTCGTGTGGTTTTTGGAACGAGGGCTAGGCTTTTTTTTTTTTGGGTTTAATTGAAGTTGGTCAGAACTAGATGAGCATCTCATTGGTTTGTGTTTCCTGAATTTTGTGGCCTTCAGGAAATCCCTTGTTGATTTGTTCTTCTTGGGGACTGGGATAAACGTCTGAGTTCTGTTTGGTTTTCGAAGCAAGTCAAATTGTTGTTAATTGGCTGCGCTCACAGTATAAACATAGTGTTCCTTGAGGGAGAACCCTGGTTCCCGGTATAGAACAGCGAGATTCTTTTATTTGTTCGTGGGGTTTGAATGATATTGAGTTTTTGAATCTGAATGGAAGGATAATGGGCATTGGAGTATATTGAGTTATTAATCTGAATTGGCGGTAGGAGTCATCCATTCATGAATGTGAATCATGGGTTCTATGGTGGGAAATATTGAATATCTGATAATTTTGTGAAGACACCTGGGATTTGTCGGTGAGAAACGTGGTGATTGAATTACCTTTGGGATAAAGTGGTGGCTAGTGGGACTTTAAGATAGGTTGTCTTCCCCCCTTCAGTTATCTGAACATGTCCTGTGCTAATTATGGAAAGAAGTGAGCCCTCATTAGCACCGGAATGGTTGAAGAGCAGTGGAAGTGTTACTGGTAGTGGGACAACAACCCACCCACTCTCATCATCATCCTCATCGAATTCAGGTATTGTATTTTTTAGTACTTATATAAAACTAGTTGTTCTTTTGTTAATATCATCTTCATATTCTCATATTTTTCTCGGCAACCTAGATGATCATGCTGTTTCAAAGCTTGGAAGGAATAAGCCAGTAAATAGTAGTGATTATGACTTAGGACGATCTTCTGCCTCTGACAGAACCTCTTCCGCATATTTCCGCCGGAGTTCTAGTAGTAATGGTTCTGCTCACGCGAGGTCTTACAGTAGTTTTGGTAGTAGGAGCCATCGTGGTGGCAGGGACTGGGAAAAAGACACATATGAGTTTCGGGATAAGGATAATTCGGTTGTGGGTGACCTGAAGCACCGTGATTATTTAGATTCCCTAGGGAATATTTACCCCAGCAGGTTTGAGAAGGATGGCTTAAGGCGTTCTCAGTCAATGATTGCTGGTAAACGTGGCGAGGGATTGACTAGGAAAACATCAGCTGACAGCACTGCCCCTAAAAATGATGGTATCGAAGGCAATGGTATACTGAACAAGGTTGGCTCTACTAGCAGTCAGAAAGTTTCATTTGAAAGAGACTTCCCTTCTCTTGGATCTGAAGAGAGACAATCAGCTTCTGAAGTTGGAAGAGTCCCATCTCCCGGTTTGAGTACCAACATTCATGGCTTACCAACCTCGGCCGTGGTTGGGAGTGATAAATGGATTTCGGCCCTGGCAGAAGTACCTGCGTTAGTAGGAAACAGTGGAACTGGAAGTTCTTCTGGACAACAAACTTCTGCTTCTAGTGCTACTTCCCTGGTTTTAAGCAGTACTACTGGCCTCAATATGGCTGAGGCTGTGGCTCAGGGTCCTCAACGTGCTCCAGCTACTCCACAGGTAGCTTTGACAATCCATTTTTTTTATACCTGAAATGTTCTTCCAATGAATGGTTGCTTACATGTTACTTACATTTTTTTACATGTTGCTTAGTTATCTGCTGGAACACAAAGGCTTGAAGAACTGGTTATTAAACAATCCAGGCAATTAATTCCAGTGACTCCCTCCATGCCTAAGGCCTTGGTAAGAGTCGTTATGATTATTATTATTATTTTTTGCTTGTCATGTTAGCTCAGGCGTTAATGTGTTTGTTTGGTTGTATTTATTTTTGATTCAATATTGCATAAATCAGATGGTAAATAATTCATTAGAAAACCTTAAAGGTTCTACTATTTTGGGATTTGAATGAAAGTTTTTGCTATAGGATCATATGTGTTATCGCCTTTGAAAATTCTATGAATTCACATAAGGGTTATACTGTCTAATGGTTTTCCACTAAATTATGTGGTGCCATTTTTGTTGTACACCTTAAAGGAGTTCTAATGATACCTGCATTATACCATAAAAGATAATGTACACTTCAGGCCACATTGGAATTACGTTTGGGGTAGAATGTGTTGAATTTGTATCTTCCTAGCTTATCAACTGGCTTGTGGTTAGATTGCATTATCATTTAGAGCATTTGGTTTTTTTTCCTTGGTACCAGAATGTCATAAGATGCATTTTCCCTGTATGTTAAACTTGTTATGTTCCAAGCAGTTTAGCTGATTATTAGTTTCTTTAGTTAAGGACAAACATGGCATGTTGGGATCTCATTATGAAACCATTCAATTGATGACCTATGCTTTACATCCGTGTGTCCCTCTAAACTCCTGTGTCATCTTAAGATTCCATAAGAGATGATTTTTGCTGATGAGCCATTAAATAATTCCAAGAAGTACTATTTATGAGAGCAGAAGTGTAAGTGGTTTATATTTAAAAAATGAAGGACAGTGACGATGCCGTAGTTTGTTTAGGCTAGAACAGAATCTTTGTACAAAAAGGTTAAAGCATACATGGTACATGTTCGATCTTCTTTCTTAATTTGATATATGTTCTTAAAATTTTATTTCTACAAGAGGGTTGTTCTACATCTTTCTTGGTGTAATAAATGAGAATTTTATTAGTATCTTTGTAACCGTTACATTCATATTCAACATGGAGAGTTATGTTTTAAACTACAGTTTTAAGCAATCCAGTGAGAAGGATGATACAAAAGAAAAAGACCTTGCCTATGTTTGATCTTCCGTGTTAATTAGTTCTTCATTTAATAAAAAGAGATTCAAATTTCTTGTTTCCCAATTTGTAACTTGGATATTGTCTTATGTGCACACATAATCATGTGTTCAGCTGAAATCAATTTTGAATTCAAAAGATGATAATCGTGGGAGTGAGACTTAACTTATTTTTAATGCATTCCTTGAATGCTGCAATTTTTAATTTTGCCTTCCATTTGTTTATTTGTACGGGGAAGTGAAACCTAGTTCTGAAGAAGTCTTACAGTTACTTCACTTCATGTTTAACATTTCTTTTTCGCCGGCATTTCACCTATATGCCTTGTTTTGTGGAGAATGACCTATGTTATTTTATTTACATGTTTAAGTATTATAATGTAGTGTACTACATATTTAGGTGTGGTTTGTGACTTGAAGATATAATATACCAATTGATTTCCTTCTCCAGTCTTGCAAGTTACTCTTAAGTTACTATTGCTTTTCACCATTTAGAAATTACCATTTAATCTTAGTACTTTCATTCATTTTTTATTTTTTATTTTCAAAAAAGAATTTGTTAGAATCTTTTTTTACTCTTTTGACATATTGGAATCAACCAGAGGTAAAGGCATTGAGAGTTTATTTCCTTTGCACTTCATTTTTAATGTTGGATGTTGTGAGGTAATGAGAAAGTTAATAGGAAAAGAATCCATTTTATTCTATTTTTTTTAGTTTTAGAAAGAGTGAGTTCCTTGCCTTCTAGTATGTGTATTTGCTTTGACTTCTTATTTCTGTCAAATGTTCAATTCTGTCACTTTTCTGATGAAAATTATAAAAATAGGCCTCTTTTCTTTAGTTTTTCTGTTTCCTCTGTAACTCCACTTTGGCTTGAGGAATTAGGAATGTTGTATGAAACTTGGATTGATATGGGTGCCTCTTTTTTATAATAGAGGATGTCTTTGAAGTTGTAAAATTTCCTTAGATTTGCTAATATTATATTTGATTAAATGAATTAGGTAGTGAGCATACTTCTTCTAGAACTTGTTGCTTTGGGAAAATAATCAACAAAATGCAGTTTTAGTGTTTCTTGAATGTTTTACATTTTTTGTTCTAAATAAATCTCTTGGGTTGAGTGGATTAGGTAAATTCTGATTTTGTGGTGGTTCATTCTGTTACTGGGGTCTTTTTGAGGAATGAAATTCACCTTGAATTAATTGAGATTGGTAACTTTAAGAAGTTAATAAATTAAAGAACTAAGCTGAATACTGCTCCGAAGAATGGAAACTCAAAAGTTCTAAGTCCATGGGAGAAATATTAAAGGGGAGAGCTAGAGATATCAATCAAGTACTTCTTCCTAATAGTATCAGGATAAGTTTGATACCCAATTTGTTGTAGGGTAATATATTATTGGAATTATGATATGGTTTGTCGGCAAAGTACGTCACATGTTTTGTGTTTCGTGAGCTCATCTAGGCCTGTAGCACTGATCCCCTTCTTGTCCTTTTGCATGTTCTTCCCTTGATTTTAAGAGAGATGATCTTTTCTTTTCATTGTAATATTGTATCTTTAGGTATTTTTGATAAGCTATGTTTGTAGGGGGATTTATTGGAGGAATATTTGCTCCATTTCCATAGAGGTCGTTTAGGGGGAGGCACCATTGGAATAAAATCTAACAGATGTTAAGACCTAGAAAGAAATGATCAATTTGACAGTATTGATTTTGCTATCTGTTTATTATAGATGCCCTCTTCTTTCTATTTGTGCATATCTTGGTTCATCCTTGATTGAGTTGATTCAACCCCATCAATCTCTTGTTGTCCTGCTCACACTATTTTGGTTTATCCTTGATTGAGTTGATTCAACCCCATCAATCTCTTGTTGTCCTGCTCACACTAAGGCCCTCAAACTGCAACCATCACTATCACTACTGCTACAACTACCTTGAACAACATCCACTTGTAGTCTCTCTCATCCTTCAGTTTGCCGTCTATCACTGAACTCTTGTCACCCATCCCCCTTACCAATTTTTATTATCACGGATTTTTTATTAGCCTAATTAGAGCTGATAAATAAAATGTGGCAAAACCATCAGTTTTTTTGCATTGCATTGATGAAGCTGATTGGTGTGGCAACTGATGAAATTTAAAGGAGTTGGAGTTTAGTGTCGAGTTGATGAAAACCTATTACTTACCTTTATAGATCAACCTTGAAAGCAACTGCGAGAGAGATTGATGTTGGTTTAGGAGGAGATGTGACATTAATGGATCGGGTATCATCGAATGCCATTTATTATTTATTTTTTGTTGGCAAAGGTCAGCATGTTGATATTGCCATCCTTAAAATATTTCATGGTGTCAGTCATGGGACCATAGGAGCAGCCTGCGGTGGTTGTTTCAGTGGATTCCACCTATGACAATTAGAGGAGGACCAGAAAAGGAGGGAAAATGAATAAAGGCTAAAACCAAATGAGACTAAGCTCCTTTCCTTGTATTGTCGACAAATGCAAATGAATTTGGTTAGATGTCATTTAACTCTTGAACCTGTTTTTGCCATAAGTTCTACTTTAGTGTTTGTCTGATGATTTAAACTATTTACATAAGGGAAAGTAGGTATCCAACTGCTGTTTTTTGCTCAAACCAAACCCTCATCTGAATTTGTTAGAAGTTTTGGTCTTTTGAGTTATTGATCGGATCATAATATCATCGGCATTCTAGATTTTCTCAGCATACTTTTTTCCCTTAAGTAGAACCTTCTGAAATAGTTTCCTCTTCTAAAGATACGTTGATAGATTTTCTTTGGTAGTTACTAGTATCCCATTTAAGTTGATATTGGCTTGTATTTGTTTATGCAAATGATATTCTGCCATTTGATCTTTTATGTGAAAAAATGGAGAATAAGAAGATGACATCCTCTCATCTTTTACTCAATTAACTTTTGTTGAAATTGATATGGCTATTCTCAAGGTGGAAATTCTTTTGGGTTGATATGGGAATGGGGATGAATTTTTCATTAGAAATTGTTGCCTTTTCTGCTCTTTCTTTCTGGTTCTTTCTTTGATTGAAAATTGAAGAAAGAGTATGATTAGAAACTCCCTTTTTCTATCCTATTGACATGCAGTGTAGTTTATGCTGGATTTCTGATCAGGACCCAATGAATTTCCTTCAGTCAAAGAAGAAATGATCTTGTGTCCAGAGTTTTTATTCCCCCCTTAAATTGTTAAAATTGTTGCTAGGATTTCTTTGTATCGTTGTAATGCTAAACTTCCTAAAATTTTATTTCATGTAAGGTTTATCTGTTGGCTCTTTGTTTTCAGGTTTCGAGTTCTTCAGATAAAGTGAAATCCAAAGCTGGGCAGCAGCTACATCCAACTTCTTCTGCTTCTCTTCTTAGTCCTACCTTCCGTGGTGGACCAGTAAAAACAGATTTGTCAAAAATAAGTAATTCTGGAAAGCTGCTTTTGCTGAAGCCAGTGCGAGACAGAAATGGTGTTGCACCTACTGTCAAGGATAGCTTGAGCCCTACAAATAACAGCAAGGCAGCAAATTCTCCCCTTTCTGTGGTTACCCCGGTTGGTGGATTTTCTGCCTCAAAGGGCCCTGCAAGCAACTCATCATCTCCCACTGCTGATTGGAAGCATGTACCAACAGCATTGGAGAAGAGACCTACATCCCAAGCTCAAAGCAGAAATGATTTCTTCAATCTTGTGAGGAAAAAGTCTATGGCAGCTTCTACATCAATCCCAGATCCAGGTCATGGTTCTGTTGCATCACCATCTACTTTTAAGGCCGGTGAACAAGATGCTGTCCCTGCCCCTGCTACCCCCCAGGGGAGGGATGTCACATTAACAGAAAGCCCCAAAGGCTGTGAGTCAACTGAGAGTAAGGGTAGCTTGACCTACAATTGCAATGCAGTTGATGGAGGCAGATACCTTGAAAATGGGAGGAATCATTTAAGTTCTAATCCATTTTTTTCTGAGGAGGAAGAGGCTGCATTTCTTCGTTCACTTGGTTGGGAGGAAGATGCTGATGAAGGTGGTCTAACAGAGGAGGAGATTGATGCTTTCCTGAAGGAGGTAAATGAGACACGCGAATGTGTTTTGTTGAACAGGGGAGTCATTATTAAATTTTGTTCGTAACATTCTTTTTCTCTTTTTTTTTTGCCTTTTTTCTTGCAGCATCTGAACTCAAAGCTGTCCTCGAAAATATCGCAAGGAGTAGAACCAAGGTTTTGTTTACCGCTCAAGTCACAAGGTGACTCTGTTTCTTCTGGAAGAAGCTCATCATCTAACTCAAAATTGGAATCCTGAGGTGTACCCAACAGCTTGCTGGTCTGAATTTGAGGTGGGAATAATGCATTCATCCACTGTTTGCTCATTTTTCAAGATTGAAGTTCTGAGTAGCCTATGATGGATAAAAAATCCCTGCAATTTCATGGATGTGGATAGGAATAAAAGAAAAAAAAATTATAGGTGGTCAAATTCTGATGATCACTTCTGAAGATGTTTTGCCCTGATACTACTGAGAGGTTTAGGAGGAGTTGAGATATGAAATATATAGGATTTAGGTTTACTGTCTGGTGCAGCTGCTGTCCATGAAATTGCTTCTTGTGCAGAATCTGGATTTGATTGATCAGTTTTGTTTTCTCACAGGGGTTGAAATACATATATACCCATTGGGGTCATTTTATACCTTTTAAATAGGGAAAAAAAAAGAGGAAAGATAGAAACTTTTTAACTAATTTTATTCCATTTTTTTTTTCTTCTTACCTTTACTGTTTGTTTTTTCATTTTTTTTTCTTCTTTTTCTTTATTGGGGTTCTTAGTTGTTGTGATTGTATTACCATGAGGGCTTTAAGATCTTTTTTTTTACCGAAAAAGGTAAGGAACTCACAAGTCACTGTGGATTATCTTGGTTACCAAAATTACAAGTTTTTTTTTTTTTTAAAAAATTTTATTTAAATAACTAAATATAAAATCTTTTGAAAAAAGAGAGAGAAACTTCCATGAATTTTTTTTTGTGAAATTTTTATGTAAAAAATACCCATCAAAGTGGATCATGTTGGTTTTGTTGAGGCTCCGGATGGCCTATTATGGGGAAATTAAAGGGATAATTTTCATGTTGAAGAATATATTGATATGATATGAATTGTCAAAAAAAAAAAATATTCTAGAATACCTTCTGGGAAAAGTGAATCACTATATTAATAAGATAATAGAATTATAAATCCGACTCAAAAAGATTTTCAAGAGAAAGGCCTCGAGCTGGTGTGTCTATATATATATATATTATGCTTAATAAAAATATTAATAATTTGATTTGAAAAATTAATACTTGCTTTGTTAATAAATATAAGTTATTTTAACAAATTTTTATTGTCACTAATTATAATTTATTATTGTTTATTAATTAGTTATTCAAGGGTAATGGTGTTCATATTTTTTAAACCATCATTAGAGGGCATTTAAGGGAAAAGTTTCTTTCTTAATTTTTTTTAAAATAATTGTTGGTACCTTATATTTAATGATGGAGGGAGTTGTTCCTTTAGGGACACTCCAATGGATGGAATGGTGAGCGCGTAGATCATAAGTCATGAATTTGAATCCCACTAACATCCTTTAGATAAGTGAAATGGGATGTGTAAAAACTGATACGGATACCGTTAAAAAAAAAAAAAAAACAATGATGGAGGGAGTAACAAATAACATAGTCAAATGCAACTTCACGAACCATGCTACTAAAATCTGCCTTATTAGAAAATCGACTATTAAAAGTATTTTGTTGATAGGGAAAAAAAAATGAAGTAAAAACAAAGAATGGGAATTGATAAAAAATTTCATTAAAAAAAAAAAAAAAAACACGAAAGAAAATCAGAGATGGAAACAATGTTGAATATCCTAAAGCCGAAATTGGTGACTGGAAAAGGGGTCAGTGTCAAATCAGGCATTGATTCATTCATATGCGGAGGATGATCAGAGAAAAGATTAAAAAAAAAAAAAAAAAAAAATCATGTATTTGCTCGTCATAAAATATAAGTCATCGATTATCGTTATGTAAAAATTAATGTAACTTTTCTTTTCCTATAATCGTCCTTTTAAAAATTTAAATACCATTTCTATGAGTACATAATTAGAGGGATAATATTAAAAAAAGCAACTTCAAGGAGCTAATTAATTAATAATAATTACTTATAATTAGTGACTAAAAAATATAATTAGAATGATTTATATTTAATAATGGAGAAGTATAGATTATCACTTATAAAAGTTAAGAATTTATGACACTACTATATATATATTTATATAGGTTCTTTACTGTGCGTATTGTTGCACAGTGCGATGCAATGCATCCTTTTTTTTCCTTTAGAAAGGGGGCTAAAACGACATCGTTTTATTCTATAATTTTTGAAAAAAATACAACGCTACATATAATAGAAAACTTATGTAAATTTATATAAATATAGAGGAATGATAGTGTCTGTTTGACCGTGCAACTAATGAGTACAGTAGTTAGTCAATTAACGGTCAACTAAATCCTAAGAGGATAAACTAAATCCTAAGAGGATAAACTAAATCCTAAAAGAATAAACTAAATCCTAAAAGGATAAACTAAACCCTAGAGGTACTTGATTAAATTTAATAAATTGTTAAAAAAAAAGAAGATAGAAACCGTTAAATTTGACCGTTAGTTGACTAACTACTGCACTCATTAGTGTGCATGATCAATCACATATTAACATTTATAT
>JAOXNR010000029.1:5553159-5602031 GCA_028571225.1 Parsonsia alboflavescens | reverse complement strand
TTTTGGGGGGGGGGGGGGGGCTTGCGCTCTTTTATCCTTTTGGCAGTTTCACTTTCTATTTGTATTTGTTATCATTAGTGAACAAGTATTTTGGAACCTAATGCAGGCTGAGCAAAGGGCACGTGAAGAAAGTGAAAAGCTTAGACAGCAAGAGCGAGAACAGATTGCTGAAAAACGGAGGAGAGATTTGGTATGTTGTTCTCATTTGGTTTATTATTTCTTTTCATTGCGTCTTCGGGAGTTGGTTTTGGTATCTTCATCTTGACAATCTAAAATCTTTGGTTATGTTGCTCCTTCCCTTTTCTAGACTCTAAGAGCACGTGTTGCAGCAAAGGCAGAGGAAAAGAAGCTGGAGTTGCTATTTCTTCGCTGGAGTGAGCATCAAAAGAAACTTGGCAATTTTATAAGGTAAGTTGAATTGATGAAGTAATTCATATTGATTGTTTCAAGTTTTTTCTACTGTATCATGTCTTATTATTTAATTTACTTAGTTTATTAACAGCTTCATATCCTTGCAGGTTATTTCTAATTTTGGTCCAAAAGTATCCCTATTCACAATTTTATTGACAAGAAGTTAAGTTTCGGATCAAGTGCAGAATGTTGAAGCAGTTACATGATATTTAGTTGCCTGCTTTGCAGGAATTTATCTCGATCAAGTGAGTATGTTCTTTGTGTATGTTTTTGACTCTTTTGCTATATTTTTTCTGGATTTATTTTTTCCAGGACAAAGGCAGAGCCTCCTATATATTATGCTTTCTCAAAGCCAATGGATGGAGGTACAGCAGTGGTTGGGCAGCAGACAGAGCAGGTGATTCTGGAAATTAAGATTTGTAACTTAAAGTTTGCAAAAGAATTTTGGAAGCAATCTTTTCATTCACTGAGTGTTTTGCAAGTGACATGGAACTTATGAACATAGATTTTTGGTTTTTATAGGTTTTCTCTTAATGAATTTAGGCCCTAATCAATCACAAGATCTCAATATGTAAAGGAGAGAGAGGGGGAGTTGTATTGAGAAAGCAAATTAATTACACTTACTATGACGGTAAGTTTTAAGGGTTGAAACAAAAGAATAAAAGAGAGAACCTGCTTGATATGGGGCATGTGAATATTACCTTTAAATCTTAAGCTAAATCTAATAAAAATGTTCATCAGATGTTTAAAGAATGGAAGGCTGCTAGGAGAGAAGAATTGTCTCAATATCAGAAACAGATTGCTGAACAATATGTTGCCGATGTTGAGAAGGAGCTAGAGAGGTGGCAAAATGGAAGGAAAGGTAGGAAAGCAAAAAATGATATGGCAAACCTACAGGAGACTATGGATAAGGAACTGGAAACCCATAGGCTTGAGCATGGTCCGAAGACTAGAAAGATTCCGGGTGGAACCAACAATGATGACGAGGATGATGTGGAAGATATCAATGCTGGCGAAGATGACATGATGGATGATGTGCTAGATGTTGATGAGAATGGCAGAAGGGGCGACGAACCCGCTAAACCAGAAACAGGTGATGGTATTGGTAGTCCACAAACAGAGAACCTGGATCTGTAATAGTCTTTAGTGGCGTTCTTGATTTACTTCTGCTTGTAGTATTAGTTCTAGTTTATAATTTGTTGTCGTGATCTTTCCTGTTTGTTGGGTTTTCTTGTGTAACTAGTTAAATTGTATTGGTCTTTAGAGGATGGCCAGTTTTATTTATAAACCGCCAACATCCAACCAGAAAAATTTTTGTTGTATTTGCTTTACTTTTTTGCTGTATTCCTGTTTAGTCTTTTATCAATTTGGTGCCTGTTTTCTAAGCCCTTTTGCTTCCAAAGAATCACAATTGAAGTTGTAGCCATTAGACTTTCTTGAACTGTTATGTCTGTGGCAAGAAAGTTATAAATTTTAGTCTAACCAGTAAATGATCAATAATGAAGCTAATTGTGAGGTTAAAAATAATAACTATGGATTGGCATGAATGGTCCTTTCAATATGGGAACGTTTTAATTTAGTATTTATTTAATGTAAAAATTAAAGAACATTTGTACACTTGATGAGAAAGTAGTGAGTGATTGGAGTCCGATTATCAAATTTAAGAACTACTTTGATAAACTCATGAAATTATGAACTTAAACCATTTATTTCTAGACTAAAGTAGTGTTTTTGTTTTTGAAATTCTTTTTTAATATATGTCATACTACACCCCGCATCCCCACCAAACACACACACACGCTGGCATTTAAAATTCTTTATCATTTGACTTTTCATAAAGTTTTAAATAATTTTAAAATTATCTTATAATTTATTTGAATTTTTTATAGTAAAATAATCCTTTAACATTATTTTTGATAAATTAAAGGAAAATTCTGGACTTGATCGATATGGACCTTGTGATTAAAATCGAATAAATATTTTAAAAAATGCATCTATTTTGTGTTTATTTTATTTTTATTTTTCATGGATAGGGACTTAACTCCAAAGAAATCAGAATTCACATAATTATCCCTTGGAAAAGAAGATTCAAGATTGTCAAAAAATAACTTCCATTCTATTTTTAGTTGTAATAAAAGTTGGATAAAAAGATTGTGCAATTTTTAATTTTCCACAATCCACATTCTCCCACTTCCCCATCCCACTAGCCAAGTAAAGCAGTTACATAACCTATTCCACACTCGGCTTTTACAAGAGCCCGGATAGCGTATTCCCTCACCTTCTCTCTCTTTCCCCACGTCCTGCTCAGAGAGGGAGAAAAAATATCCCTCGGCCCCTTTTCTTCTCTTCTCTCTATCTCTCTCTTGAAAAGCAAGCAAACACGGAAGGAAGGAGAGAGAGAAAGCAAAAGCAAGAGAGAGATAGCTCATAGAAAAGAGAAGAGAAGAAAAAAGAGAGAGCCATTGGAGTGGGACTTTAATTTTTTTATTTTTTTCTTTCTTTCATTCATTCCTTCTTCAATTCCAACCCTACCTGGTTCTGAAGGAAAAAAAAAAAGGGAGAAAATGACTACCAGAACCTCAAATGCGACCAATGGCACCCACGCACCACCTCAGTGCTATCCTCCTTATACTTCTTCTTCTTCTTCTTCCTCCTCTGCCTCATTCAGAGGTTGCTGCTGTTGTCTTTTCCTCCTCTTCGCCTTCCTCCTCCTCCTCGCCGTCGCCGTGATACTTGTAATCGTTCTAGCTGTTAAACCTAAAAAGCCCCAGTTCGAACTACAATCCGTTCGCATTCAGAACCTCGGCATCAGCCCGACGCCGGTGAGTACCCCGACTCCAACCACCACCGCTGCTGCCTCCGTCTCCCTCACCATTCTCATGGTCTTCTCCGCCGTTAACGATAACAAAGTAGGGATCAAGTACGGTGACTCGAAATTCACAATCATGTACCGGGGAATTCCGTTGGGTCGGGGCATTATTCCTGGATTCTACCAACCCGCCCATAGCGTGAGGCGGGTGGAAACCACTATTGCTGTGGACCGGGTGAACTTACTCCAAGCTGATGCCGCCGATTTACTCAGAGATGCTACTATAAATGATCGGGTCGAGTTACGAGTTGCGGGTGATGTTGGAGCTAAGATCCGGATTCTTGGGATTACTTCACCCGGGGTTGAGGTTAGCATCTTCCCCATTACATTCTTCCCTCAACTTCATTACTTCCCAGTCTCTGTTTTTTTCATTATAATAATTAAAAAAAATCCAAATATTATTATTTACCATGGACTTCTTTTCCCTGGTTCTTTGGCTCCATTGTTCTTCTTCTTTGAATTACTATTACTATTATTTGTTTTATTAATCAAAGGATTTTTTGAAAAATATTATATAAAAAGAAAGCGTAATTATTTTCTGTGTCCTTTTGTGTTAGTAATTCTTGAAGAGGTTACAGTGATGTCGGGGTATTGTGTACATTTGTCCTTCTGGCCCCGCCACCGTTCGCAAGTGGATCTGCTAACGTGAACTAACTTCATGTCCACATTGCTAATGTGCGCCGGGAAATATTTTTACTTTTTTTAGTGCCTACCAAAAGATTATTTATGGGGAAAAATTGTGATATGAAATTGAGCATTCGGACATAAATACAAAAGGTCCATATCAATCTTTTAAGTGATGAAAAAAAATAAATAAATAAAAAGAGTAAAATTAAGAGGATATCCATGTGTGGGTCCCACCAATAAGTATGTAGATATCAAATATCTAATTAATTAAAGATAAGATTTAAAATTAATGATGAAATAAATTAATTAAAATAATTTATATTTAATAATCGAGAGATTATTAAATAATTATTATGATGTGGCTGAAGGAGAGTCACTAAGTCTATCTGTTCCATTTACTTAGGCCTCATTTTACATCTACCTTTTCTGCCAGTAGTAGTTAGCACCGGCAGCGATGCTGCAGTTATTTTTACTGTTTTTTTTTTAAATTTTTTTTATTTTAAGAAAAAATTAATAATTTTATCTTTTGAAGCCAATGGCTTGTCTTGTGGGAAAATATGGATCACAATAGCTTGTTTTTAAAGGTAAGCTTGAAAGGGAAAGTTTACATCGTTGCTCAAAGGATTATAGTTGGCAGAGATATATAAATATATATGCTGGACTATTTGTTTTAGTTTGATCGTAATTTGGCAATAAACATTTTTTTAGTGTTAATTTTTTTACATATAATAATGTTAAGAAATTTGGTGATAAATAAATTATTATTAATGTCATGACTAATTGATACTGCGATGCATGACAAGATGATGTCCTGCTAATTGAACAATGGGTTTATTCAAATAAAATTTTAGTTTTTGTTTAGACATTATTGGTTGCTTATTTTTCACTTCATATGAAAATTAATTTTTTTTAAAATTTTTTAGTGAAAGTTATTAAAATATTACTATAGTTAAGGATGGAATATACTCCTTTATTGAAAATTAAATGTTCACTTGACTTTATATGACCAAAAAAAAGAGAAAAGGTGGGTAAATGTAAATCTTTTAAATTAAATAGTTAGTATAATGGTTCTTAATGAAATGTTGACCAAACAAAATACACACACATATATATATATATATATATTTATATATAGAGTTTTTTTGTTGTGCGACGCGTACAAAATAACATCATTTTGGTTTAAAAAAAAAAAGGGAATCAAAATGACGTTGTTTAGTAGGTATCACAAAGGTGTGACGTTACACATAGCAGAAAAATTATATATATATATATATATTTGTATATATATATATATATATATATTATAAAAAGACATTTAGGGTTGAATATTTTAAAATTCTAGTGTAATATTTCGCACATGTAACATTTTACGTTTATAAGTTCTTAATTATGAAAAGGGCTTTTAACCTATTTGATCTCACATGTATGCATCAAATTATAGTATGATTTTACAAGTATTTTTTCAGTTATTATGGTCCTTCAATATTTTATGGATAATTATTATTTTCTAACAAAATACTAGTCGTTACTAATCATTTATCAAAATAAGATAATATTTTAGGAGAAAAATTATCAATATCATCCTTATTGTTTAAAATTCAACTACTTTTTTTATTTTTTAAAAAAATTCGATACTTTTGATTAATAAATTAACTAGACAATTAAAATTCATTCACAATCCGTTGATTGAATGTAGGATCATATGATAGTTTGATTCAAATCTATGGATTAAAAGATGGTATCAAAATTGGTTTTCTAAATTCTAAATAGTAGCATGACTTAAGAATAATTAATTGACAAGGGTCAGGGGGGGAAGGGAAAGAAGAGCGACTCTCCTTTCGGTATGGGCCGTGCGGGCGGAATGTTTGCTTTGCTTTTACGTTTTCGTACCGAACATGAGAACGTGGAATCATCGGAACGTGCGCTGACAACACGCGCGTCGCAATTGCTTAGATTTTTGTAATTTAAATTTATTTTTGACAACCCACTAGACCCGTGTGAAAGAACAAGGAATATGGAGACGATGAAGGGGTCTGTAGTCGTAGCTCGGTGTTCAGTGCCTTCTCTGCCATATGTTGTCCTTCTCACATGTGCTCGGTTCAATCTCGTGTTTCCTTTTTTCTTCTCTCCAAGTTCTCAAAAATTGAATAGATTTGCCCCTAAATGACTGGGATGATATGGTTAGGCTTGCGGAAAATAGAACCATTCTTGTGTTTGTGTCTTTTTGGGGATGCTAGACAAAAGGAGATGACGAAAAAAAAAAAAAGAACAAAAATCAGAGGAAGTGGCGGTCCAGCGTCATGATAAGCACCCTGCAAGGAAAGAAGAATGAGATTAGATAATAAAAAAACGTCTAAAAATGAATAGATAGTCAAAAGTCTCGTCGGAGGGAGTACGAAGGCCAACATTTGTTTGTTTCTTTCTTGAGCACAAGGGACAGACTTATTAGTTTTGGAAATGGTGGTGGATGCAGGTATCGGTGAATTGTCAGCTTGTGATAAGTCCCAGAAAGCAAGCTCTTACGGACAAGCAGTGCGGGTTTGATGGCCTCAGCGTGTGATCTCTGATTCTCCCCTCCTCGTTCTTTTGGGAAAAGGCATTTTGGAAGGAAAAAAAAGGGAGGAAAGAAATTATTATTTCTTACTCTTTCTTTCTTTCTTATGATTAAACATATATATATGTGTGTGTGTGTGTTTGTTATAAAAAGAAGGGAGCAGGAATTCGATGATCAACACAACAGGTAAAAAGGGGTAGTGAGTCAATTGCACATGCATCTCCTCCTAGAAAGCAGAAACAAAAGAGAGAGATTAGTCTTATTTTTTTACTCATTTAGCCAAGTGTTGATAAGTTAATTATCATGGTGATATCTCGTCCCATTTTTCACAAATTCTTCTTATTATTCTCTCCTTTTGGAATGGTAAAAGTTTTGGGTACTTTCCCTGTACTCTTGAACTGAAAGAAAGTATTTATTTCCCAATCTGGAAGTCGGGGTCATGGGAATCTTAGCCAGGCTGTGAGGTGCCTTTTTCTGTAATTCTCATCGGATCATATTGCCAATTACTATTCTTAAATCTTTAATACTCCCTCTGCAAGTATCGTGTTAAATTATTTTTGGAATTAAAAATTTATAATCATATGATAAGAATATTTATTACATTTTCTTGACTATCTTGTCTCCAATAATTCTTATGTTATCATTTTACCAAGAATTCGCCATCCTTCCAATTCCATCTGTCACCAAGACAAGCATGAGAGAGGAGGAATATTTTCAAATTTCAAATAGTTGGTATCAAAATGGTAACACTAATGTCATCAAACGGGCCTTTCAACCCCCTCACCCCCCACTTTAATTCTACCAAACTTGCCGGCTGCTACATCTCACCATGATAATGATCTCACAGTTTGCAGGAAACCAGTAGCCATCAGAAATTTACGAAGAAAAATTGACAGCGATGATCACAAATGAATACGCAAATACTATGACAAATACTCAGGAATCAAAACCAAATCAAGTCAAATTCTCTCACAAAATCCAAGTAAAGGAATTCAGACATTTAACATCCTAAAATTCAAAGCAGGCAGAGGGAAGTTCAATTCTTCTGACCATAGGATAATAATAAAGAAAACAAAATCATCATGATTCCTAGTTGATGTATAATTAATTATGCCTTCAGACGACCAAAGGTCTTCTGCTTCTCTTGTGTGGTCTGGAAGCGACCGTGTCCAAACTTTGAGGATGTGTCGATGAACTTGAGTTTGATTTCTTCAAGAGCAACACGAGATGTCTGCTTCAGCAATGATTGGCGAAGGGTAACAACCCTCTTCTTAGGACCAACACAGCAACCCTTGATCAAGAGGTAATCGTCCTTAACCACACCATAGTGGGGGAAACCACCCATCGGAGTGATATCCTTCTCAGTCCTGCAATCAATGGAGATTGTGTAAAATTCACAAAAAACCAGAGCAGTGTGCTAAATCCTTCAGTGGAACACCAAGTGTGGTTTTCTTTTTGATGCTATGTATGATAATGAACGGCAATTAAAAAAAAACAACCTGTCAAATTCTGTGATGGCTGCATGGGATTCTTGGCCTGCCTTTCCAAGCTTGTAAACCTTCTTGTTCAACTCAGTACGATGGTGATATCCATTCTGACCAGCTCGAGCAACAGTGAAGGAAACCCTGGCAGGGTGCCATGCACCAATACAAGCCACCTTGCGGAGACCTCTGTGGGTTTTACGAGGAAGGCGAGTGACACCCCATCGGGTCACGACACCTTCGTACCCTTTTCCCTTTGTTACCCCAATGATGTCTATCATCTCATCTTTCTGGAAAACAGCATCAACTGGTATCTGCTTCTCAAAGAAGCCATAAGCGTAGTCCACCTTCTGAGCAATGGATCCACCATTCACTTGGATTTCCATAATATGGGCCTTCTTTTGTTTCAGTCCCTTCATCTTCCTTATCTGTACGAAACATTAGCCATTATAAGGAAATAGAAAGAACAACGGTTTTGCATCAAGATCGCCAATCATAAATTGTAAATAGAACATATGAACACAACAGTGGAACCCAAAGTGCATGGTAAATTCACAATCAATACCTGTGTGTGAGCCAAAACACGGATTACAGATGCATATTTTTTCAGTTTCTCCAGCTGTGCTTGGATATCTTTTTTCCCTTCCTCAGTCTCATACTTTTTGGAGTATCTGGTGAATGCCTTCTTTTTGGACTTGCACCAGTTCTTGTAAAACCTCCTCCTTAACTCTTCACTCAGATGCTGGGCCCAGACAGTATTTAGGCAACGGAGACCACGGGGAGTTTTCACATATCCAACCACTCCAACAACCACCATTGGGGGTGCTTCAATTATGGTCACAGCCTCACATGTCTCCTTCTTGTGAAGCTCTAGAATCAGAATTATCATGTAGAATTCAGAATATGAAAAACAAATACATCAATCAAGACATTCATACAAAAGATCAACTCTCAGAAAATCCAGAAAATTAAGGAATCATGACAACTCTGTTTGATTCCAATAAGTTGATTCCCTTATGATTCTTACAAGAATAACAATATTGAAAAGCCATAGACTGCCCCAGAATACTCTTTTCATAAGAAATACAGGCCAAAATTCAATGGAGCTTCTGAATGGAATTGCTTACATTATACAGAAATTATAAGAAAGCATAGAAATTTTATCATAGGAAAAAAAAGGGGGGAAAATCCAACATATTTGGCTACCAGCCTACCACAAATAAAATACAAATTAGAAAAGTGAAATCATCAGATGAAAAAGCTGGATGGATAATAATGCTTTGGAAACAGAAATTACTTGACCCCGGCTTCTCAACTTCTCTGACAATGTGAGTCATTCCAGCCTTGTACCCAAGGAAGGCAGTCAACCTGCAGGGCTTGCTAGCATCATCCTTGGGAAATGCCTTCACTGCAATGAAGAATCATGAATGAAAAACATTACAAAAATAGGAAAATACAGCTGTGGTAGAGAAAATACAATATAAGCATTAAAACAGTCCATCTATTGCACTAATACATCACCATTTCCATACTTTTGCTAAATACAAGTCCATCCAAATGACACTAAAATTCAACGACCCGGGAGTGATGAATTAGAAAATGGTAATACTTACCCTTTCCCCTATGCCGAGCAGCTCTCTTCCTCGGGAGGAATCCCAGAGAACCATGACGAGGATGCTCGAACTTCCGGTGCGACATCTTTCTGTTTCTTCCTCAGCTCTAAAGAAATGAACAGAGAAAATCAAACCCAAATGCCGAACAATCTTCAAAAAAGAAAAAAAAAAAAAAAAAAGAAAAGAAAAAAACTGCTTCCACATAAAATCAAACTAAATTATACAAGAAACCTCCGTTCTTAACAAATCAAATTTTTAGGTTAATAATGTAATAACCTATGAATGCACAAAATTCTTTATAAAACAATAATTATCGAGAAAATTTATGAAATTAAGACACTACAACATTAATTGTAGGGATATAGCGGAAGATACAGACCTGGGAAAGAACGGCGTCTTCTGAGGTTGAGGCCTTCGAATGGCTAAAACCCTACTTTAAAGCTGGAGCTTTATAAGCAAACACTGTGGCAAAGGTAAATGGGCTTATTTGTAATTTTGGGCTTGAATTATTTCATTTTTGTGTGGCCCAAGTTCAGCCCAGCATAAGTGGCCTAATTCCAAAGAGAAGCTTAAAAAGGATAAAAGGCTTGGTCATTCTCTTGGCCCAACATCATTTCCATGATTTCAGGAGGCCCAATCCCCAATAGCTCAAAGCTATATATGGTTTCGGTCTCCGCAGTTCTCTACAGTAGAGGCCGGAAGGAGACTGCCAGAGCTTCGAAGCCCCTCCCATTGCTTGTTTCAGCTCTGCAACCGCCATGGATTTCTCGTCTCTTACGGACGCCCTAACTTCCCAAGCATTTGACAAAGTCGCTGACATTTGCGACGCCCTCATGCTTCAGGCAATGTTTCATCTGTCTAATTTTTTATTCTATTTTCTTAATTTTTTTTATCCATTCAATTCTTCTTTGGAAAAATTCTCTCGATTGCAAAGTCGAATCCTAATTTCCTGTGTTCCTGATATTTTTATGTATGTATATATATATAGGTTGCAGCAGAGGGCATTGCGTTCCAAGATGAATGGCCTTATGCGATTCATCTTTTAGGGCACATCTACGTCAATGACATGTAAATTTTATCATTTTTAGCTATTTAATTGGATTTTAAGCGCATGCTGTTCTCTGGTTTCCTGTTTGATTTGGTAGGGTTTGCGGTTTAATGTGTTGGGTGGTCATGGTGGTAATTATTTGTTGCAGTAATAGTGCGCGTTTTCTGTGGAAAACGATTCCGGCGTCAATCAAGGAGAGTAGGCCAGAAGTTGCTGCCGCTTGGAAAATAGTTCAGAAGCTCTGGACAAGGGACTATGCTGGCGTCCATGAGGCTCTTCGTGAGTTTAATTGGAGTCCTGAGGCTCAGAGAATTGTTGCCTCGTTCTCAGGCAAGTTTCTTTTAACTGATAAATATTTTAATCTTTTAGTTTCTTTGTTTATGTATGTGTATAGCTTCTACAACGAAGTCATAGTAAATCAACTTTTAAGTGACAAATGGTTTTAGATGTATATGTAGACACACAATAGCGTTGTGAAAGAATGTTTGGCATTTGGCACGCACAAAATTGGATACATCTAAGCATTGTTTATTTAAGTACCTTTAATTTTAAAATTTAAGGTCTCTTGAGCTTTTTTTCACACTGGGATGTATCAAACATGATGGGGGGGATACTGATTGCCTTTGATGGGTTGTAGTTAGTGTTTGGTATGATAAAGGAAAAGGTGGTTTGGAAGGAGTTTCTGAATTATGCTTTTCTGTTTATTGGGGATATTCATTTGCCAAGTTAGTTGTTTATCTTTTGTTGTTTTTATGGAGCATTATAAGTCCAATTAGCATCCTCCATTAATTTTAAAAGGAGGAATTCTGCTTCACATCACTCCCTCCCTTCAATATCCAGACAAACTTGTTCTGTTTCCTGTTCTATCTTTCTCCAGATACAAATTTGTCAATTGTTGAACAACTAGTGGATTGTTGATCATGCTATATATTTTTTGGGAAATATTTAGGTGGACCAAGTCCTTTTCATGTTATACCTTCTAGAACTATAGGAGTGTTTTAAGCATATGGACTATGAAGATTGTGCCTATTCTCAAATTCAAATCCTTTGAGAGCCTTCAATTTTGTCCTTCATTTCTTTGTTTTCACTATACTGTTTCACTGCACAAACATTACCATGCTTAACCTATAGAAATTCACCTTGTCTATTTGTGTTTTACTTGGATTTATTGATTTAGGGTTATTGACTTTGAAAAAGGAAAAAAAAGAGAGACTCCTTTACCAATCAATATAAGTTGCCTTGTGTGATTAAATTTACCGGCAATTTTAAAATTTCATGTATTCTTTGTACTCTCTCGGGAAGATTGGTTAATCATAGGGATGTTGGAAAGCCCTTACATTAATTACATTATTGTGCTGTATGGATCTACTAAACAAGAAGAAATGTGGAGAGGACAAAGTAAACAAATTTCATCAATGAGTCCCTTCGGGGACATCCTAGTGGGTGGAGTAGCGAGCACGTAAACTATAGATCTTGAGCTTGAATCCCACCTACACCTTTATGGATAAACAGAATGTCAAGATGCTTGCAAACTGATCCTGACACCACTTAAAAAAAAAAAAAAAAAAATTCATCAATGAACACCAAAAATGAGGTATGCTGAAAACCAGACTACTATTCTTAGCCAGAATGCTTTAACATGTTTGAGTTTAAGATTTCTGACAAGTTAGTGAATTCTAGGATGAAATTGGTTCTGGATCATCGTCTTTGGTGATGTGAATATCTTGAGGGACAGAGATCAGAGTATTTACCACAGTGCACCAAAGCCAGATGAGACTATTATCAGTATGTCTTCTTTAATTGTGTCTTCCATCATGGAGGATTCAGAATAAAACTCTTCCATATAGCATTTTAGGCATTTGTTTCTGAGAGCTTCTTTCCTTTTTATCCATTATAACTGGTTGTTTTTCCATATGTTCTTTTTCTTCCTTTGGTTGTGTGTTTTCCTTTTCCTGTGTGTATACACTTTGCCGGACTTTTCATAGAATGAAAGAATTAAGAATTCTAATTCAAGCTCCTTGGGCTTTGCTTAACATTTATTATCATTTCTTTTGTTTTAATATATTGCAGAACTTTATACTAAAAGGATGTTCAACCTATTGCTTTCTGCATATTCAACTATAAGCATTCAAGATACTGCTCTCTTCTTGGGAATGAATGAGGATGATGCTACAAACTGTAAGTTTCCATTTTCTTCTCTTTTTTTCCCCCTCTTGTAAAAGCTGGCCAGGATCTTTGGCATCCGGGTAACTAATGGACTCCGTGAAATTTATTCGTTGAGCTGTATGCTCACGTTGTGCTGAGTGGGCTGTGAAATGTACTACTTTTTAAGCATCACTGTACTTGCAGCTTACTTAGATGGCTGAGAAAGTAGTGTTGCATCATTAGGTTGAAGCTTTGCTTATGAAGATGTTAATGAAAGCCAACCTATGCCATATTTATCCCCTAAGCTTGCATTTATATCTTTGTATAGCTTATGGTTAATAATTTATTATTGGATTTGGGGTTCATGGAAAGTTATTCAATTTTTATGTAGTGATGTATTGATTATCTTTTCTTGGGTGGCTCGCAATTTTATTATTATACCACACCACAGTCCAAATTGCTTTTGTATCCACAATAAAGACAAAAATGTTTATACTTGGTGTGTGTAAAGTAGCTTATGGTGGCAGGGGTCTGAGATGAACACATCTAGTTTTAAGCACATGGAGGGATCATATGGGTTTTTCCAATCGTATCATTTGAAAATTCATGCAGAGACTGATTCTAGTCTTTGTAAGTTTTCAGCCATTTCTATATCAGACAACTAACTATTCATACCATGTGACTATTTCCGGATTGCTGGTTGTGTGCAGATGTGGTGCATCAGGGTTGGATTTTGGATCCCAGTTCTGGAATGCTAACTGTGAAGAAGCAGGCAATTACAACGGAACAGAGATTAGATCCGGGCAAATTGCAGCGCCTTACAGAATATGTGTTCCACCTCGAGCACTAACATCATACATGTGCAATTTATGTTAGTGGGTAGTGCCTTCCTATTCTTCCTTTCAAGCAATATATGGAACTTGCTTAAAAGAATGAGTTCTGAAAACTTGACACAACATTGAGGGTTGTTGTTACTTATTGTTAATATCAATTTGTCTGGATATCTTTGTTCTATGCACAGTGATTACTAACATCTGTTGAAAGACTACTTCTTGACTGTTGACATTTATATACTTCTCTCATCATCTCAACTAACCCTTTTGAGACAACATTTTTCCTTTTGAGGATCTCAAACTATGCTACTCTCAGGACATATTGATCAGATGGGATGTCGAACAATTGTGGTAGATGCTCTCAGGTACTCCAGGTTGTGTAATTTTTCTCAAGAATGGAAAGTCAAATTGGGCAAATATGAATTGGCATGCTTTTGATGTTATGTATATCCTATTTGTTAATGTAATATTTCCCCCCATGAATGAATGAATATGCGTGGAAGAAGGTGGTGGCTTGTGTTGTGTTTACTAGTTGGATTTGCGTGCTTCTAACGTTGGTTAATTGTTTCTGTCCCGTTTGGTCAATTACGTTAATCCATGCTAGCCCTCCCTGGTGGTGGTATAATGCCAGAATTCCTCTCTCATTTTCTTCCTGCGGAATTATTGTGTCAGACCGTGAGAGATATGTATAAGTTTCTGCAAGTCTTCGTTATTAATTTAATCTGTTGGGCAACAAAATCCAGTTCCCTCCAAAACAACAGGAAGTTACTTCTCCATAAATTTTGTTTTGTTTTACTCCCTCCGCGTCGCATTTGACTTGTTAAAAATTTATAGAGTGCTTTGACTTTTATATAAATTATCATTTTTTAAAAAAAAATTACAGCATACTTTTGACTTTCATGTAAATTATTAATTTATCTATATAATTAATGTAGTTAGTTATAATTAAAAAGTTGTTAATGTAATTTCATATTAATATTTTAACTATTTTAAAAAATGAAATATTCAATTTTAAATAAATTATTTTTAAAAAAAAAAACATTCAATTTCCTTAACTAGAATGATTGCGTCATATGAACACCATGCCAAGTGAAAGGTTTCACGAAATTAAAACCTTGAAAAAAAAATGCGAAGAAAGAGAAACATATACATGCCGTATGTGGATGGCTAATGATGATAAAGTATACCATTTTCTTTTCCATGCTAAGTTCATTATTTATGGAATCCATGGATTCATATTACACGAAGGCGACTATCTCAAAATTTTCTGCTAATGAAAGGTGCACCCAGTCCTTGGGCATAATTCATGACATTGAGAATTGAAACATGCAAACGACCACAATCCTCCCAAAGTAGCAAAATAAATAAATAAATAAACCCACAAAAAAACAAAAGTGGCCACTATTCTAACTACCTTAGAACTTTGGATGTCATTTTTCATGCACTTCATAGTCTCATAGCGATAGAAAGAGGTAATATTATATGCCAAAATCTTTTATAACATGGAATGGAACAGAATATTAATCAAACTACTATGAATTAACCCTTCTAAAGAAAAAGAACTATATATATGTTTTGTCCTAATTTTTGGAACAAGAATGACAGAAAAATTTAAGACAGCCCCTTGCCAGCATCAATGCATGAAATAATAAAGATGTCGATTCCTTATGCAAAAATAAACATAGCACAGTTAGTGTTTCTATATACTGACTAAACCAACATGAAGTTTATCACATGTAGAGATGGAAGTTATCAATCAAGAATTTTGCCATTATTGGTTTTGGATTTGCAGAAAGAAAACAATTGCATGGTTTAGGAATTAATCCTACACATATATATAGAAAACAGCAGCAAGAAATGCTACTGAAAATATAGGATTTGAACATATCCCTAAAATCATCTTCTGCTTTTCAAGATCAATCTAATTCTAGTCGTTTATGATAATGTTAATTCCCTCAACCATTAAAAATCTTGTAGTAATTGTACATCTTCAAGACATGCTTTCAGAGTTCCAGATTAAAGAATTGTATTATATATTTTAAATATTATTGCCTGAGTACTGCTCGAGAGAATTCTAGAACCTACCTGGAAAAATATCTCCTCCTCCCCCATCACCTTTCCCAGGTTCAAACTCCAAGAACTACTGCAAATTATCCACCTACCATTCGATCCCATTATCCCAGCATGAAAAAAATAAATAAATAAAACATTTACGGGGCAGAAAAAAATAGTAATAATAATAGTACACAAAACTAAAGGGGGGTTCTCTTATAACATTGAAAGTTTTATCAGAGATGTCTATCGATTAGTTCCAATCACTCAGTATATCTACAAAAACTATATACATATACACAAAGGCCGTGATTTCCCCGCCTTCTAAGACCTTTTTACTCCAGTATTTTTCTATCTTTCTTACCTTTCCTCCTCAACATAGGCTTGGTCTTCAAATAGAGATCAGAAACGGATCGAAGCTTCCTTTTCCTTGGAGGAAAAGCTTCGTCATCCAAGTAATCCGCTAAAGCATCATCACAGTTCATGGTGGAAGATACCTGATCCTCAGCCGTACTGCCTCCATTGACGGTATTTATAATATTTCCAAAGCTCAGTTCTTCTTCTTCTAATTTGGGCGCCAAATCGGAAGCATCATTATTATTATTATCCCCGATAGCATCAGCAGCAGCTGATTTACTATCCCTGGAATCTCCGCTGAGCTGAATCAACTGCAAAGCGGCATCCACTTCCGGGTCAGTCAGAGTCGAACCGACCGTCGGGCCTTTCTCAGTTTTCCTTTGCGAAATCCTCTTCATAGAATCTCTTTCGGGACAGAAGAAAAGATTAGAAAACCTCCCAAGACTCTACACACACGAAAAGGGGAAACTTGCGTGGGTAGTAGATGCTTTATATAGGAGGTCTTCCCTGGATTTTTCTTTTTTTTCTATTTTTATTTTATTTTAATTAATAAAGATAAAGATATTTCGGCCACCACGTGGTCTAAAAATTTTTATTTGGATTAAAAAAAAAATTTAGAAAAAGGACTTTAAGCCTATTTGGTCCTATATATTTGGATCAAATTATAATATAATCTTATAAGTTTTTTTTCCTATGGTTATGGTACTTTAATATATTATGAGTGGCCGTTATGATTTTTCAACATATTATGGATAGTCATATGATCTCAACTATCATTTTTTTAAGCAAAACATTTATTGGAACCGATTGTTTTATTAGTACCGGATAACTTTTCAGGGGTGAAATTATTCATCTCATCTTTGCCAATCAAAATCCAACCAACCCAAGGGTTATGAATGAATTTTAGTTGTTCAGTTAATTTGTTTGAGTTTATTAATCCAAATGCATCTATATTTGTTTTTTTAAAAAAAAATAGATTAATTAGATTTTGATCAATAAGAATGATATTGATAACTTTTCCTCTAAAATGTTATTCTATGCTGATAAATGATTAATTATGATTAGTGTTTTATTGAAAAATAGTAGATGGGACCATAATGGTTGCCCATAAAATGTCGAGAAACAATAATGGTAACAAAAAAAAATTATAAGATCGTATTATAGTTTGATCCAAATATGTAGAACAAAAAAGATACATAAAAAAATGTTTTAAAATGTGTCAGAACTTTTATCATACAATCTATTATTATGCAATAATTTAAAATCGCTTCTATAAATAGATTAGTTGATAAATAATTATTAATGAATTTAATAATAATAAATCATGAATTTATTGGATCAAATTAATTAAAATACAGATTGAAAAAATAATTTGTTTCAATTATATTTAGATTAAAACTTTTTTATTTTAAATTGGAGTTTGTATTCTAGAGATTTTCTCCATTCTCCGATATTAAAAGGAGACAATATTATATTATTATTAGGATTTTAGTATTATGGACAAAAAATTTTATATTCTATTTTATTTTTTGTGTTTGAATTTAAATTTTTTCATGTTTTGAGATAAAATATTAAGTCCACGACGACTCCAACCATAAATAAATAAATACAAGAATTTCGCCGGATTTTCCCGATTACTTTTCTGGATTCGTCGACTTCAAAAAAAAAAAAAGCATAAATTAAAAAAATAAAACGATTGGGCTTCACTTGACTTGATTTCTGTGGGCCCCAAATTCTTCCTCAATTTCTAAATTAAAACATATAGTGCTATTAAGGAACTTTTTGGGCTCAATTATAAGACATGAACATGGTCAAGATTTTATTTATTTTTTAAAAAAAGGGTAAATAAAGCAAGAATACAGCTTCAAGAATCAAGATGAATCAATAAAATAAATAAATTTTATTACAAAAAAAAAAAAAAGGGAAAATCGAGGAAGGTAAAATCAAGAATTCCATCCTGCATATGGCTTCTCATCTGTTGATCGGAACAAGTAAGGAGCTGTTTTAGCTTTTTCTTGATGGAGAATCAGAGGCCGGGAATTCACATAAAGATCAAGAATTGACCGAAACTTCAGTTTCCTGTCCTTCGAGGAATGGTTTTCTTCGTCTAAAACTCCTGCAATCCCACTAATCACATCAATGGAAGAATCCAATTTCCATTCAGCTGGTTTCTTCTTATTCAGTGACTGGGTTCTTCCTCTTTTTCTTGCCTGTGAAGATGACGATGATGATTTAGATTTCTTCATTGGTGTAGAACAAGGGCCTGATTCTTTTAGTTCAAAGAATATCGATTGATGTTTGAAAGGGAGATGGGGAGTACGGATTTATATAGTGGTTTGATTTGAACTTCGCCGCTTTGTTCGATTCCTAATCCTGGAAGGAGAAGGAAAAACTAGGGGCTAAAGGATATGGTAACTAGATGGGAAAAGTTGATATGGAAACTTCCTTAATTTAAGACACGTCCATAAAGAATATTATTTCCAAATCCATTCCAATGTTACGAACCTTTTGAACTATTCCAGTCCACCTTTCTTGCTTTCTTTCCCCTTTCCTTCACAGACAAAGACTATTCTCAACAGATTTTGATGAAACTTTAAGACACAAGAAAAAATAATTGTAATTGCCATAGATAACGGCACATAACACAATGTAGAGCTGATTTTAAGGATGCATTCCCTGGGAAGTTGGACATTTCCTTCTTATTTGAAAAAGAAAATACAAGCACATGAGCTTTTGTGTACAAGAATGTGTATAGAATCATAAACAATTCCCTAGTGGCAGCGTAGGTTGAACAATCAAATTTCCTCTCCCTTTCAAATATAATGTGCCCCCCTGGAGAGAGAGCTCAGGAGCAATATATATATATATGCACCGTACTAGTACTGTTCAAGGAACTAAGCAGTTCTTAACATGTAGCAATACCCACCAGACTCGAGAACTCAAACTCTTTACTTTTCAATCCAACTAAAATTTGACATTCTCTATACAATCTTGTATGTTTTCAGAACTTGTAAACAGCATGTCTTAAAGGTCTTCGTTAGTGTCATAATTGAGGGGGATCTTTCAAATTCAAAAACTTCTCAGGCTTCATCATAGTCAGCCAATATATGCGATTGAGATTCAATTTGTCATAAACCGAGCACCTGGACAGAACTCTGAAGGGGAAATTGGCTTGGATCATATGTTTTGGCAAACAATTGCCTGGTGACACCCATATTACCCTGAATCCTCAAATACATTAGTATCTTTAATCACATTGCAATCAATGTCTCGCGACCTGGATTACATGCTCAGAAAGTACAGGAACAAAAACAAAGTCAAACAAGCATTGTAGATTCATTTGGGGGAATAGAGCAAGGATTTCCAGACATAAAACAGCCAAGAAAGCATCAGCTATTAACTTGCCATAAAGCAGATTTTTCGAGTTGCTTAAGCAATCAATCATGGCCAAAAAGGGATCAGAATTCGAACCTCTAAAGCAGCATCGGGAAGCAAGAACAGAAGACAGCTTCTAAGGAAGCTGTTTATGGAAGACTGATGCCATCTCATGCATCACCATCAGCATGCTAGTTTGATCTTGTGACCATTCTTCAAACTGATCAGAGGAAAAAAAAAGCTTTGTAATTCTTTAATTTGCACTAAGAGAATGAATCCCAATATATGCTATGCTGAAAGCCAATTGACTTGAATATAGGTTTCAACAAATTTAGGCAACACATCAATATTTGTCTCTAAAAAGGGAACTGATGCAAAACAAGATGATGTCCACATTTATAGGCCTCCTCATGTTAAATGTATGAAGTCATGGTTTTTCCATTCAACAGAGCGATTAGTGCAAATACAAAGGGTGGGCACTATTCATTAACCAATCCAGTTTCCAACAATAATAAAGGCAATTGTCAAGGATGGACTATCCACACACTTGGAAGGATCACCTTGTCCACTCCAACTTACGATGTCTAACAGTCGTAATATGTCATAGAGTAAAAATCAGAGACAAGTATGTTAGCTTGGGAGGTAACTACCCAATGTGATCTCCCGTAACATATGGACTACCTAAAACATAGACTGGTCTGCTCCTCACTGAATTTTGTTCAAATGAGTATTTGAATATCAATTCCAAGGAAATTGGATAAAAATTCAGAAACAGAAGAAAAACCTCAAGTCGATTAATCTAAATGCATCACACTAATGATTTCCTGATTCCCCTACAAAACAAAATCTAACAGAACCAAGGAAAAATCAGAAATCCAAGTGCTTATGATAGAAGATGTGGATGTCAGAAGATGAAAAATTTGTGTGCAAGGAAACCTAAACAATGTAACTTTTACAACCAAAACCTGTTTTGCAATTGGAAGATACAGTTGGAATAGATGTTCAATGCTAATAGCTTGTGATACTCAAGCATCAAACCAAATATTTTGAACACCAAAAAGGTTGTTTCAGATTTACCATTAATCAAAAAGTTCAGGAAACAACGTACTACTTTTCAGATTGCTAACATTGGCATTCTATTACCACCATGGGGGTTAAGAAGAGGGAATTGTTGTCCAATATGATTCAAAACCTTGATCGATGATAAGGAAGAAAAGAAAAAGGTTTTGGCAGCTTTAGATGTCCAAGTTAGAAAACATTCTTGGCCTATTATAATCATTTCAAGGAATTTAGCAGACACTAGTGTGAAACTCAAACAATAGATTGTAACAGAATACATATGAGGCATGAATGTAAAAGTTTATAGAATGGAAAAAAATTGATTGAATGATGAGGTCTATTTTCAGATACCTTAGTGTTTCAGGAATGAGAGAATCAATACATCCAGGATCTGATATTTATTATTTGGAATAAAATTCTATTTAAAAGAATTCCAAAACATAAGGAATGAAGCTCAACTTCTAATCAATATTGAAGTCTGATGGAGGATGGATAGTGGTCATCCACTTGGGTCCTGGAGCCACAAGCATGAAAAGAGGTTCTGTTAACTAAACAGCTACTGTCATAACCATATTCGATCTGAACAACTCAGGTCTCTTTGAAGACGAAAAACCTGACTGCCATCCCTGCACCACAGCTTCCTGTATCCTACAGGCTTCATTTGCCATCCCAGCCTTCAGAAGACAAGATACCAGAGAATTTACAGTAATTTTGTCAGGGGAACAACCTACTAAAGACATCTTAGTGAAGATGTCAATTGCATCATGCATTCTCCCCTTCATACAATGACCTATAATGAGAATGGTAAATGTATACTTATCAAGATTGCACTTCTTTTCCTCCATTTCTGCAACTATTGCATTTGCCTCATCAAGATTACCAGCCTTACAAAATCCATCAATCACAGGGTTGTAGATAAATGCTTGTGGCAGAATATCATTCCTCCACCTCAACTGGTTTAATAAACCACGGGCTTCATTTAATCTATTCTCATTGCATAGGGCCTTAATAACAATGGAAAATGTATATGCATTCGGGTTCAGATTTTTTGAATTCATTTCATCCCACAGCTTCAAGCCTTGGTCTATTTCTCCAATCTGACAATAACCACTTATAAGATTTGTAAAAGTTATCACATCAGGGACACAACTAAAAGTAGACATACTCTCAAATATCTTCAATGCTGAAACCATTTCTCCTGCCTGGCCAAAACCATGAATGAGAACATTAAAAGTATACACATTGGGGCTAATCCCAACATGAATCATGTCACCCCAAAGCTGTACAGCCTCATCGCTCCTTCCCAACTTGAAAAGACTGGATATGATTGTAGTATAAGTCTTGACATCAGGAGACAATCCACCTTGCAAATGAATTTCTCTAAACAATTCTAGTGCCCTATCCACATCAGCAAGTTTACACAAACCATTGATCAGAGAATTATACGATGTTATGTCAGGCAAACAACCAAAACATTCCATGTCATTAAAATACTTGAAGGCCTTGTCAACCTGGCCAGCCTTGCACAGCCCATCAATCACAATATTGAAGCTACAAGTATCCAAACAGAAGCTCCTTAACCTCAAAATATGATCTTGAAAGAAACTGACAGCCTCATCTACTCTATTTCGCTTGATTAACAAGGTCAAAAATTTGTTATGTACAAAAGAACTAATAATCTCCTCTTTTCTAATGTTTACGTGAGCCTGAGAAATCAAGATTTCTTTAGCAATGCTAAACTTCCCAGCATTTACCAATGAAGAAACTAAAAGCACCAGAACGGGACCATCCAATAAAATTCCATCAGCGCTCATATACTCAAATACTACTTCAACTAAATCGAAAAAACCCATTTGACAAAGTGACCTCAAAAGCAAATTAAAAGTCGCAACTGAATGTATTATACCCAAATTGAGCCTAGTGAATTGAAAAAACTCAAATGCCAATTTGGGTTTAATAAAATTATTATTCAAATGCTGAATCACACGGAAAGCAATGCAAGGACTCAAGTTCTTACGAAAGTAATCCGAGGCAAAAACAGTTAAATCTTCAGCACTACGAATGCAGAGAGTATATACAACTTTAATGAACCAAAGGCTCTCGCTTCTTTGAGGACTCGGTGGCGAGGACTCTACGTGGGAGGTACCATGGACACAACGAGCAATGGATTTGAACGCAATGCTTCTGGATGCCCTTTTAACCCACAAGGGCATTATTTCCAATTAATCAGTGTAACGTGGGTCCAAGATTGTTTCATTTGAAAGAATCACAATCATGGATTGATCATCTGAGCTGAGATAGGAGTTTGAATGGGCGTTTTTCTTAGGGTTGGAGGCGCCCCGCAAATGGTCACCTCGGCTTCGGAGAAATAGGATTTGTGAAAAAGCCGAGGAAAGGAGGGTTTGGGTAAAACGGTCATTTTAACATAAGATCACTAATTTGTATCCTTCAGGGTTTTTCCATCCTTTGGAAAGACAATTTTTTTTAAGAAAAAGAAGCTGTAAATTTAGTTTTCACATTATTTTTGAACAAATGAACATCAAATTCACTACAGAAAAAGGAAATTAACCAAATAAAACTAGGAAATTGGAATTCTCGAAAACTATAAAAACCCCAAAAGGTTATGGCTTAAACCCTGCTGCCGTATGCTGACTCTGTAAAGGGCGATTGAAGTAAAGCCCTCTCCAGTCTCATCCCCCTCCTCTTCGTGAGTGGACACTTGAGACATGGCAGTAGAAAAGAACAAGCTCGAAGAGGAAGCTTGTGTTCATCGTTTCTACAAAATTGTCCTCAGCTGGGATTATCTTCTCATTCTCAAAGAATCCAGTGTAATTTCACTTTGTCTCTATGGTTCTTCTGTTTTATTCTCGTCTATTTATGTAGATATTTGGGAATCATTGAATCGTTTGAGTTAATTTGAAGCAGAAAAACAACAAAGACATAGGGGATGGAAGTGCTCGGGGTCTGAAGGAAGTCAAGGTCACTTACAAAGATGTGGATGACTACCTTGCAACTTTTGAGCCTCTTCTTTTTGAAGAAGTTAAAGCTCAGATTGTTCAAGGGAAAGATGAGGAAGAGGGTAATTTCTTTATTTTCATTATAAAAAAAAATGTTCTTGTTTGGTTCTAAGAGTTTGGAGAAATCCCGTTTTTATCATTTGTTAATTCTTTGGATATGTGCTGTTGAGTTTTGATGGCTCAGAATGCTCTACCAGGAAAAAAATTATACAATGTGGTAATTTAATTTGTTTATGCATAAAATTCATCTTTGATTGTCTTTTGTCCTGCTCTTTTGGTGTGTTTGTGTCATTTTGTGTCACAGTGAGAATTGTGTAAGCAAAGGCCTTTGTGTTAGAGAGAAGGGGGCAAGAAAGATAAGTTTTACACAATGTAATATGCTTCTGCCAAATTGTATGTCTTTGATGTATCTGGGTTGGCATTGCAGTAACTGAATGGGCACAAGGAATGGCAACAGAATGCAGTGAAGTGAATGGATTTCACATGCCCACAGTTATATGTGTGAATGCTGAATCGGTGTCGCAGACTGATTTATTACTTCTTACAAATAAAAAGGTGGCAACTTTAAGTTTATTAATCTTTGCATGCAGTGGTATTCGTGAAATTTAAATTACTAGTGGTAATGCCAAGCTCCTATATGCATGTTTACTACAAAAGTTATCTCTTTTCCCAATAATTGCTGCCGTTCATCCATTTGCAGTAACCCTATTTCATATGCAGTAGCTGTTCTCTGGAAACATGCATAATAATCATGGTTTGTTGATGGGACTGTTATGCAGTTTGGAGAGGGTAAAGCAACAGCATATGCATTTGCCTTGGTTGAGCATCGCCAACAAGATAAGATCAGACTCAGGATGAATTTAAGTGGAGAAGTCAAAGGATTCAATACAGATGAGCTCCAATCTTGCCCAAGACTACTGAATATGCATCCATTGATAACTGAAGTCCAGAGACATTTCTTCATGATGAAGGTATGCCATGTTATTATTTTGGACTTTCTGAGTATTTGGGATCGGCTGCATTTGTTATTCTAGACATCCCCTGAGAATTGATTGATTTACAACCTCTGAGGTAAACTTAGGAGCAAATCACATGCAAAGTTTTTTCTATGCAAGGAATCGGTATTAGGCCAAGTAGCTTTAACAGAAGAATGCTCCAAAATCAAGCTTCATATGATGGTTTTGTGAAGATTTATTTGTTGAAACGTGGATTAATGACATATCAAGTATTTTATGTTACAACGTAAAAATTGATAGTTTGTATTTTTGACAATGAATTGAGACCTTTGACTTGAAACCAACAATGCAGGAAACATGCATATGTCCCAATTATCTTGTATTTGCTTTGCCATCCTGGTTTCACACTTATGTAATTATATGCTTTCCTCTTACTGTGATTATTGCTTCAGTTTATCCGTAATTATATGCATATGTATTTATTGTGCATGCACAAGTCTAAGAAGACAGCACTCTGACTTTTTCCAATTCTTTTTTTTTATGTCATGATTTTGTTTACAGATATGCAGCTTATCAACTATTGTTCGTGAATATGTAGCTCTGAGGTCAATTAGCTCCCTTCCTTTCAAAGATTTGATACTTTCAGTAACTGAAAGCGAGGATTCAAGTGAAGATCGTGCCTGGAAAATATCTAGACCCCTAAAGGAATTCATTGAAACAAGTCATAATACATCCCAAATTGAAGCCATAAATGTGAGTTTAAAGGGTTCAATTTCAATTCATCCTATATTCTTAGTTTCTTTGACATAATTCTTCCTGATATTGGTCTCTAGTTTTTTGTAAAACCAGAATTCCTGGGCAAACCTTGATGCAATGATAAGGTTGCTCAGTCAGGATTTGGTTGAGTACAGCTCTTGGTCCTTTGCCCTTTGCTGACTATGCATTTACTAGGCAACACAAAATGGATTTCTCTTTTTACCTTGTAGCCTTTCATTAACAAAAGTACTTGATTTAGTATCTCTGTTTTATCCTTGCTTATATTTTTAACGTACGGTATATTGTTTAAAATTTCCAATGAACTTGAGCTTGTTTTTATGTTGCAGGTGGGACTTTCACGTAAAAGCTTTGTTTTGATACAGGTTTGTCATTTTCCTTTCACCACCTCAATTCATGAAATTTAATCACTTTTGCTGTGCCTTTTTTTCCCACTAGTGTGTTCTACCTGTTTATTATAATTGAAGTTTTTTTTTTTGGTATTTCTTTAATCCACTTATTGGTGAAAACTGG
The DNA here is from genome assembly GCA_028571225.1 of Parsonsia alboflavescens. Taxonomy (NCBI): domain Eukaryota; kingdom Viridiplantae; phylum Streptophyta; class Magnoliopsida; order Gentianales; family Apocynaceae; genus Parsonsia; species Parsonsia alboflavescens. The sequence continues at coordinate 5,576,347 of JAOXNR010000029.1, read as the reverse complement.
ATATGACTCTTTCATTACTAAATTTGTAAACAATTTTTTACCAGCAGGGAAATGCAAGTGGTGTCTTATTGTGTTTGCTTTGAAATTTTCCCCTGGCAATGAATATTTCAAATCACATATTCCTAAATGAGAATATTATTGGGCATATGTCTAACAGTCTACTTCTTTCTAGGGTCCCCCAGGGACAGGGAAAACACAAACTATTCTGGGGCTGCTTAGCACCATTTTACATGCAACTCCTGCTAGAGTGCACTCCAAGTAACTGTTTCCTCAGTCAATAAGCTGCCTGCTTATTCTTGTGTTTCAGTCGACAAGATAACACAGCAACTGCTAGTGTGATTTATACATATTACATCAGCTTTTTGTCTTCTTTCACTTCCTCTATTTATTTACATAGCATCATGTTGGAATTTTCTATCTTGTAGGGAAAAATTAAGTGGCATGAAACGTGGACCTGAACTTCCAATTCAAGAAAAGTATGTTTTATATTTTATTTGTTCATTTTGATTTTCCCTTCTCTTTTTCTTTTTGGATTGGGGTAGGATGGCTTTTGAAATATATATAAATAAATATAGTTGTAAATATAAATATATATACATATATATATATATATATACACAAACTGAATATAGTTGTAAAGTTTCCCTGAAAATAGTTTCACATGGACCTATAGTTGCAAAGCCTAGGAGGTATAGAATTGTTCAGAAACATGTTACCAATGTCAATACACTTTCATAGTCCACAAATTTGTTTTCTATATGATTCTAGAATTAATGATTTTCTGTCAGTGGCATGAAATGAAGTGATTTTTGTCATTTTGCAGATACAATCATTGGGGAAAAGCATCTCCATGGTTGATTGGTTGTAATCCTCGGGATCAACTAATGCCTACAGATGGTGATGATGGTTTTTTCCCCACAAGTGGCAATGAGCTGGTTGATTCTGAAATCCTTTCCTACAATAATAAATTTCAAATTCCCAATTCACCTTCTGACTTAATTATTCTATAGAAACCAGAATTGGTTAATTCCAATCGGAAATATCGTGTCCGTGTTTTAGTATGTGCACCGTCAAATTCTGCTCTTGATGAGATTGTTTTGCGACTTCTAAACACTGGTCAGTTTTTTTCTTCCATGTACTTAAATTTTTCTCTCTCCATTTACTTGCATTGTTTTAATTCCTGAAATTCATAATTACAGAATCAAGCACTGTGTCAACTACTATACACGTTCTGCCATTGAGGCACCAAAAACCATCCCCACACACCCCCCAAACCACCATCCAAAAATTTATAAAAATAGAAAAAATAAAGACAGAAAGTAGTTATTGCTAGTATTACATTTTTATCAAAGGAGAATGAGTCAAGTATTAAAATATCCAAAAAAATGTTATATATCTTTACCTCCAACAAACCGCAACATTCCAAAATTCTGAACAGAGATGAGATGTTGCCTATTTTCTTTTGAATTTCTTCGCACTGTGGTTCCAAGATCATTCACCTATCAGAGACTAGTCAAGACTTTACTTTTCACATGTTATGCTTTCTGTCTTCTATCTTGATGCAACAGTTCTACCAGAAAAATTATATCTGTTACAGGATATAGTTTGTTTGTCTGTTCTCTGCTCAAAATCAGTTATAATTTCTGAACTAACTGAGAATTTAGGATGTATTTGGCTTCTGAGTTCTCTGGAATTCCTTTCAGTTTTCAATTGTCATGCATGTCAATTGTTGCCAATGAATCAGTACCACCTGACACTGTCATTTTCAAAATTTTGAAGATGTGATTGATAGTTTTTTTTTAAACCCACCCCTCCCCTCAAGGATCAACAATGTGATTGATAGCTTAGCTACCAAACAACTCTCTTAAATTAATGTAGGACTCCTATCATCCAGTATGTCTCTTTCTTCACTTTCAGGTATTCGTGATGAAAATAATCACTCATATAATCCCAAAATTGTGCGAATTGGTCTTAGACCACATCATTCTGTGCAGGCTGTCTCAATGGATTACCTTGTAAGTACTTCACAACTCTGGATACCGTTCTGAATTTCAGGTTATTCCATGTCATCTACTGTGATAATGTTGATGGATGTTGACATAAATTTTTTTGTCTTTGTAGGTGGAACAGAAACTTGCTGGCATGGATACTCAAAGTGGTGACAAGCAAAAGCAAGGAGCTCTAAAGGATAAAGACAGTATCCGGGCTTCCATTCTGGATCAAGCAGTGATTGTACATGAAATTTGATCCTGTTTCTGTTTAAAATTCAACATTTTTAGTAACTTTTAGATAATTGCAGGTATTCTCCACCCTCAGCTTCAGTGGTTCAACTCTTTTTAGTAAATTAAATCGTGGCTTTGATGTTGTTATAATTGATGAAGCGGCTCAAGCTGTAAGTTGTAATACCTTCTCACTCAAATCTAGCGTCTTAGGTTCTACCTGCTGTATACCTTAATGACTTTTGAAATCATTTCTTGGTTTTATTGCTTTTACACTTCCACATACTTAACAAATATCTGATGATAAACTTAGAACACCGAACCCTGAATTATATATATGCAATGTAATTATCTTATTTGGAATACAAGGTTGAGATAGAAAGAGTACAATAGGCTGGACTGTACTGAAGGAGTAGTACATCACTGCTTCTGTTTGCTTAAGTCCCATTAAACACGATGTTTAGCTGTCTGAACTCTTGGGATCTGATATGAGTTTTTCCTTTTCAATAGGTGGAACCGGCAACATTAGTCCCATTGGCAAATGGATGCAAACAAGTGTTTCTGGTAAAGTGATCTTTATAAGTTATGATGTATCTGTTTCTTGTATATTGAATCTCTAGTGTAGAAATTTCGCTGCATTAAATATCCCTTGGAAAAATTTGCCCTTGAAAATTCATGATGCAGAAAACTGCTGAAACACATACTCCGAAACTTTGGACAAAATCCATAGTGGTCTTGACACAGATTTTGTACCCAAAGAAATTTTAGATATTGCAACTTATCAAGTTTCAATTTGCATGCACCATGCGTTCGACTGTGCAACTCCATGTTCATTTTAGGATTTTCTTATTAACATCATTTTATCTTAACATTTTCCAACCAGGTCGGAGATCCAGTCCAGCTGCCAGCCACTGTTATATCTCCAATTGCTGAAAAGTTCGGGTATGTGCAAAACGTTCCATTTTGAGGTTGTATTCTCAACTTCTTAAAAGTTTTTCATTGCAATAATTGCCACCTTCAACTGTTGCTACAGATATGGCACAAGTTTGTTCAAAAGATTCCAGAGAGCTGGATATCCAGTACAGATGCTGAAAACACAGTATCGTATGCACCCAGAGGTGCGTAAAAGTTGTCTCATTATCTGCTTTTAGCATTATCTGTTTCAACCCTCACATTCTTTTTTAAAAGTTGGTTATTGAATTGATCTCTCTTTCAATTATCCGCATAGATAAGGAGCTTCCCTTCAAGAGAATTCTATGATGAAGCACTGGAGGATGGACCTGATGTCATAGACCAAACAAAACGGTCATGGCACGATCACCGCTGCTTTGGACCTTTTACCTTCTTTGATATACATGAGGGAAAGGAATCCCAGCCTTCAGGAAGTGGCTCTTGGGTCAATGTTGATGAGGTTGAGTTTGTTTTTGCACTTTATCATAAGTTGGTGACTAGATATCCAGAGCTCAAGTCAAGTTCCAAGCTTGCAATCATATCTCCGTATAGATATCAGGTCAAGCTCTTCCGAGACAAATATAAGGAAACTTTCGGCATGGAGTCAGAAAAATTTGTAGATATTAACACTGTTGATGGGTTTCAGGTAAATAGCAAATATTCAAAAGCCTGTATTTTCATTATGTCATCTATTTGTTAAGTTTTCAACTTCTAGATAGTTAATCTGACATGCTAAATGTTACTATCAAGAAACTAATGGTTTGAAACATATCCCAGGGACGTGAGAAAGACGTTGCAATCTTTTCTTGTGTTAGGGCAAGTATAGATAGAGGCATTGGATTCGTATCTGATTTCCGGAGAATGAATGTTGGAATAACCAGAGCAAGGTCTTCTGTACTGGTATGGATCTATTTGACCAATGGTGGCTTCCAGTTTCTTGATCTTGAAATTCCTTTTTCATCATCCTTTTCTTTCTTTTGGGGTTCATTTTATTAGGTCGTGGGTTCTGTATCAACACTGAAAAGGGATGACCATTGGAAGAACTTGATTGAAAGTGCAGAGAAAAGAAACTCACTTGTAAAGGTAAATTGGTCCTCTTGTACTTGCAAGCTTACTTCTCAGGAACTTATTTTATCTTGCTATATTTCGTTCTTTCTATCATGAGATCTAGAAACTATGAAGCAGCTCCAGTCACCACTCTACTCAACTCTTCCCTTCAGGTTTCCAAGCCCTACACAGAGTTCTTCAACGATGCAAATCTTAAACTAATGGAAGTGAAAGAATCAGTCCCGGAAGGGCCTGAGGTCCCTCTTGAGGATATGGAAATCACTGCACCCATCGAGGAAAATGGTGATGATCAAGGGCAAGCAGCAGATCAGGACTGGGGAGAGGCTGGAGAAGAGGGTGGCTTTGAAGGTGGATTTGATGAGGACTGAGTTCAACTCAGAACCGGTTCCCAGGAAGAAGGCAGGAGCTCACCTAAACTTCTATTTGCTAACATTAGTCTTTCAAAATTATAACAACCCTGTAAAATTCTTAGCTTAGTAAAATTAGATCATTACACTACCTCATTGAATCCGAAGATATTGTAATAGAAATTTATGACGCTTGTACTAGTATACTGGAAATTTGAAATACACGAAATTATGTGAATCTCAAGTGTATTTCAAACACTGCAAAAGAAGCAGACATCGAAATGGTTCCAGAAGCTTACACGAATCCTGATCTGTTAAAGGATAGTGAACGGTAATGTTACCATTTATCATACTGAAATTCTTTACAAGCAAAAAGGGTAGAAATGGTGTTAGAAACTGGTTGATGCGCTGCTGCAGAACATATTGGCAGTGGAGGGTCTTGTGCAGTGGAAAGTTCTCTGGTTTGATTGAGATTTTCCAGGCACTGTTTCTTTGATACCATCTAGATACTCAGGCCAGGTCACCGGAAGGTCAAGGAATTCAGTCTTGGCTTCCTCCATGTTTATCACGGACAGGTCCCTGTTTTGCAGAGAACTCAATTTATATTCTCTTGTCATCATACTCGATGGGGGAAAAGAAATATGATCATCATTTTCAGTGAATTCTGGGGATTCTGTGGTTGAAACGTATGTCTCTGCAGGTGCAGGAGTTGGAACTTCAGACCATAAATCAGAGGCCGGAGAAATCTGTGAATGAAGTAGATGGGGAGAATTGGCTGGGGCGATATCGAACGTAGGTTGTTCACTCTCGGGAGGTTCGATTCCATTGTGAAGTATTTCTCTCGAAGTCGGTGGTGGTAACTGGTATTGACTTACAACCGGTGCTCCGAAGCCGCGATCACCGTACACGTTTCCTGGCGAAGGAGATGGTGCTTCTCGGTTAAGGACATTTCCAGAACTCGGTGACTCGGCGTGATCGGAGATGTTTAACTGCACGGGCGACTCGGAAGGCTTTCCTTGAAGAGAGTTGCAGTTGATAATCCCTCCTAAGCCATGAACGGCGATATTAAGGCTGTAAAAGAGGCCAGGAGAAGTGACGCCAACTCTATCAACGGTGATGAAATTGCCGGAAGCTGCCATGGAAGGCCGCCTAATAATGCGAATTATCGCTTGATGGTTTTTTAACAGAGTAGGGAAATAAGTCTCAGAGACAACAGTACGGAGGTCGGCAACGGAAATGCGGACAGGGAGAATGTGGCAGCGGAGGGAGGCAATGTAATCCGGAGCAGTATTGGACATGTCGAGAGCAAAGAGAGCGGCATCTGTAGGGGCGAAAAACGTGAAGGATTTTCCGCTGAGAATCTCCAAGACGAGGTCAGATGCCGCTATGGCGTTGCTGAAGAGATGGTAGCCTCTGTCTCCAAGTGCGTTCAGCATGGAGTCCAGCTCAGCATTCTCTACAGCGGCGGCGACTTCGATGGCAGTGGTGAAAACAAAGAGGAGGAGGAGGAAAGCGGCCGCGAAAAGTCGCGACGCCATTGTTTCCGGTGGATGTTAATGGTTTTGGCGGGCTCTTTTTGAAAGCTAAATTACTGCTTCCAACTACTTTATAACCGATTATGGGCTTCACTGCTTCCAACTACTTTGAAAGCTAATTTGCCCAGTTACTGTTTTACTTTGGGCTTTAATGATTCTTGATGACCTTCTTGGCCCATTATGATGCTTTTGGGTTTTTTATTTTTTATTAATGATTTTTTGGGCTTTTTTCATTTTATTAGGAGCATCTTATTCACAGTTTTAAATTAATTCTTACATAAAATATTAAAAATAAACATTTTATACAATTTTAAATTAATAAAAACAAATTTTTAATTAAAACATTTATTTACATTTGTACAATCATTTACTTAAATCAAAATTAATGGTTTTGGTGCCAAATTCAAGTTTTTAATATTTCTATGCATTTCAATGGTTGTACATGAAGTTTAAAATATAATGTTTAGATTACAAAACATTAAAACACTTTTTTTAAAAAACCAAAATCATTATCGAAATGGACTTTAATTTCACCAAGTATATGAATAATTTGAAACAACACACAAATAAATTATGGCTAAATTTAAAAAATAAATAAATAAACCAAGTAAAAATTATATTTACTATAGCGCGAAAGAATAGTACAAGATGTTACTATTACTTTCTAAATATTTCCATTGTCTCTAATTATATGTTATTTGTAAGCATTTTGTTAATATTAAGATTTAAAAAAGTTCTATTAATATCTTTATGGAGAAAAATATTACCAATAAAATAAATATGATGGAAGAAATAGAGCATGGATAACATTGAAAAATATGAGAAAAAAAATTATTAAACTATCAACGATGTATAAAAGGGTGAACTCAAATTAAAATTTAATGAGAGTACAAATTTTGAATATAATACAATGTTTTTTTGGTGGTTGGGGTGCTGAAAAGGAGTGTTTTGGGAAGAGGATGTAACTGGCAAGCAAAAGGGACCACCTGTCTTATTTACTTTAAATGCATCCCCACTACCCCCCCCCCCCGGGACATCACGTTTTTTTTACCCCTACAAATATAGAGGAGTCGGAAAACTTTTGAGTGAGTTTTTAATATTATCATTTTTTTTTATTTCTCAATATTCTTTTCCTTTTTTCATTTAAAGATGGGATTTAGAGATGAAATTTATATAATACATATGATGAGTTTGACTCGCTCTTATTGACCGATTAAAGGGAAAAAAAAAAAATTACTTCCTTTTCCATAGTTGATTAGATTGAAGATACTACGTGAAGTCCCTTCCAAAACTTGTAGCGAACGAGAAACGGTGCACGTGCTTTTGGAGCAGCTTGTAGGAGAAGTAATGCACCTTCTTGGCAATTCTCTTCCTTTATTTGCTTACTGTTCATTCTCACCTAAATTTGCATGGGAAAAGGTGAAAGGAAAAAGGCATCAATCCCACTGGTCCAATCGCCAATGAGTATCATATATTTCACCATAAATAAATAAATAAAAAAACATCATTCTTAAAACGTGAAGGATATATATATACACACATACACGCATGCTGGTTCCATACTTCTAGTGGAAGCAATGGGCAATAAATTAGTTTGATGGTTGAACGTCTATTATGTTATTTTAAGTTATATTAATAGAAATTTAATATGTATCTTTAAAAAAATAAATTGATTTTTATTAATATGATAGGAATGACATGCGATGATATAAATAAGTAATCAAAAATTCGAACCCCAATTAGACTCTTTAAAGGGATATTGGAGATAACTTTTTTTTCATTTTGTGTTTTATTTTAATTTAATTAATTATTATTAAAGATTTAAAATGTGTATTTGATTTTCATATGATTCAAGTGGTAAAGCAATTCTAGTTACGATTAGTAACCGTCTCGGTCAGCCCCCTTTTTTTTCCCCTCTTTTTCCAAATCCAAATTATTGTATTTCTATTTTCAATAACCAACCAATAAGAGAGAGGAAAAAAAAGTACAAATTACCTTAATTTTTTAAAAATAATTTCAAGTGACAATTATTCTATCCGTCTTTATTTATAAGTTACTTGAAATTATCTATTTAACTCTAATTATAAGTTATTTTTATTAGTTTCATAGATATTAAAATAACCATGAAATTATTCGCCAAAAGGGAACATAGTGTCCCTCAGAGCCGCAAATCCAATGTAATCCGACGGCTTAGATAACATAAACCACTATTTCCAGGCTTTCTTTGATCCTTCCAGTGCTCTCTGGATTTGTCGGATACGAGGAAGAATGTCACTTTAGAAACGGACAGAAGGCATCTCTTGAAATAGTAGAAAGCGTAGCGAGTTTAGTAATAATTTAATTTACACCCGGGTCCGAAATTTCTGCTTCTTCTTTTTTTAATCAGCTCGACCTTGCTCGTCTTGGCCGGCAGTGAATTTACATTATTGCCTAATATACCCTCCTTATTTATTTTTTTATCAGACAAGGTACCGTTGGAGTCCGAGTCACCCAAAAATGGCATATCCCATCGTGCCCTTTTATTACCATTTATGGAACTATGGCAGATTTTAATGACTCGCAATGTCGGGGCGTGTGTTCAATCTCCTGCGGCGTTTAGTTTTTCAATGCAATAGAGAGGGTACGGCCTATGAGTGGGAAAACTGCACCTTCGACCGTGGACGGCTTCCCGTTGATTATGATAAAATTTAATTCTTCATTTTATTTATTGATTTTAAAATTTGATGGTTCAGTCATTTTCTGTTTTAATAGTATATGATTATTTTCTTTATCAAGTCTTAATTATTGTCTTTTTCTTTTGAATTGATTGACAAAGGAAGAAAAAAAAAATGACATTTTGTTTAGCGTCAAACTCAAACCTCAATTTTGGATGATATATACATTTATAATTATCATTTGAAAAAATAAAGTTGTTTTAATGGGTGGGTTCAATATTTTAATATATATATAAGGAATGTTACGGTGGATCGAGTTCACATGCACTTCAACCTTTTTACTATGAGTTGTAATTTATTAAAATTAAAATATATAGTAATATCGAGTCAAAATATTTGTTAGTACATATAAGAACTCTCCATATGGTAATTTCCCATGCCACTATATGTATATATAGTAATGCTATATAGTGTTATGGAGCATATTTTATTAAATATTTTTCAAATTTTTTTTATAAATTAAATTTTAGGAATACTTGATTAAATTTTATTTTATTTTTTAAAAAAATAAAAGACGGTTGACTATTAACTTTGATCATTAAATATTTAACTGGAGTATCCTATGAGGTGTGCTCCGTAATCCTCTACAATATTTTTGTATATATATATTCTCAACTTTTTATAGATATAAATTAAAGTGTCGAATCTTATATTTCGATTAACAAGATTAAAACTCTTTATTCATAAGAAAAATAGGTTGAATTTCACTTTGTTTCCCTGACTTTTAGTAATCTACCTGAGCATATATAAACATCGAATATTTTCAATCATGAGATAAAAAATTTTATTATCGAATCATTATTATCTTTAAATTATGCTTTCATTTCATATTATCAAGTATAAACTTTTAAGACTCAATTATGCAAATTAATCATATTAGACAATAGACACTCTACCAGATCATGGACAATCCTATCCCCACCTAGCTTTTTTCTCTTTTTTCCTAGTACAAAACCACATGTGGTATTAACTTTTTTACTAGCACAAATTCCACCCTTAAATCTCAATTATTGGACAAGTAAATAAACAACTACAAACTATAAAGTTGAGGAATCATGATGCAACCAAACATAGTTAAAGGAAATTGATAAAGGGTCCTAAAGAGAGAAAGTGGCCGGTTTCATTTTATTGGCATGCTATATATAGAAAGGTGAGCCCTTCCCTTCAATTTATATTCACTTCCTTCTTTATTGGACTTATGTAAAAGTCCACGACTGCTACTTCTAAATTACACTTGTGATCCTAGTCGGCAAAGAATCATGCGAAGGTAAATCAATCTAAGCAAGTTTTGATTGACTGACTCAACCCAGAAAAGACACGGACGAAGTTCGATCTTAAAACTCTTGATCTCCATACTCACCAATCTATCCACTAAACTATCATCGAAAGAAGAAGAATTCACTTCTTTCTTTGAAATGAACTTTGTTGTTGATCAATTCAAACAATCACCTGGGTGTAGTATGTTTAGCTCTTAAGGTTATAATTAATGTAGTTTGGAGACAAATTTCTGAAAGAATATTTCTTTGTTATGAAATAAAGAGGGGTTGATTTGATGATAAAATAAGTAATCATTAAATTTGAGATAACTTTTTCCATAATAAATTTCTAATACTATAATTTAATTTTGGTAACAACTTCCATAATGAGACTAATAATAATTTGATTGGTTGTTTCTTCTTTTCTTAATTATTTTACGAATGGAATATGTTCTTTAATTAATTAGGTGTCAAAATAGTTTGTCATGTTTAATTAAAATGTTGTTTAAGAATAATAATACATTCATTAAATACATTGTTGATTAGTAACAAAGTTCACGATAAAACTTAAAAAACAAGTTTATTTAACAAATGTTTAAGTGATTATTTATAATTGAAAAGTCATGTACATAAAAGGTTCTTAATTTAGCTATAGAAATCAGAATTTAACTTAACAAGATTTTAGTAAATATTCATTTTTGACCGTTTGAATAATATAATATCGAATTTGCCCTTGTTATTCGTTGATCAAACTTTTTGGTATTTTTTTCAAGAATACGGTCAAAAAGATCAATATATCCAATTGTAATTTATTTGAGAACCAACATAAGGAAAAAAAAAATTGAAGACCTAAAAGTAAATCAGTCTAGAGGTTAAAATTCTAAAATATCAACAATTACTCTACATTTAAAATTAAAAAATATAGTGGGTTAAGCTGGTGGACTTGGACCAAACCAGCCATATGGCCCCATATAATTTTTTCTTTAAAAATATTGTAATAATAAATAATGAATTCAAAAAATATAATAAAATAGAAAATATTTTTAAGTAAAACAAAAATTTCTCCACTTTACTGTAAGTTGTTATAAAGTTCACAACTGGTTTCAAAATGTGCCTTTTCTAATTTTCAATTTTTTGAAAGCATTTTTTAATCCGATATTGGGATGGTTAGACTTTTGCATTACTCTAAAAATTTTAAATGATAATGCAAATTAATGAAATCTAAATTTTTAATAATTAAAATAAAAAAAATTCTCCTCCATCTTGAATTAGATGCCATATATATATTTGAATTATCCAAAATTGAACGTTTCATCGATTAAAATAAATAATATAAAATCTTGTTAACTATCTCTACTACCCTAAAGGTATTGCTATTAATTCTAACTACGACAAACATAAAGTGGTAATTCTATGAAAGTTAAACTTACTCTTTAATTTTTTATTAAGTCTAAATTTGGGAAAATTCAATAGCATGAATACAAAAGTTAATATCTGATTTTAATTAAAAGAAAAATGGACATACAAATATTCAAAAAGATGTCGTGCCAAACAACACCTAATTTTTCATTCTAAAAAATACATAATTTCTTAATATAAAGTTTCATTAACTATTCCTATAATATATTATTTTATATCTATTACCCAAAAGGTTACATTATTCATATTAACAATGAAAAACATAAAGTGATCGTTCTATAAAAATAAAAAATATTCACTTCATCCGGAATTGAATATTTGATTTTTTTTTACAAAAAGTTTTGACTTAATTCATTTTAATATTGTGAATTTTTTTAATAAAAATTTAATTAAATTAAAAAATGATACTTAAAATTCAAAAAAAAAAAAATCAATTTCAAACAGATAAAATGTTTTTTAATTTTTAATCATCCATGAAAAGATATACGTTAATATCTAATTTTTGAATGAATTTAAAAAACAAAAAAAATTGGGCAGACAAATATTCAAAAGATGCCGTCCCCAGACAACACCTACTTTCCCACTTTCATAATCCATACTCGCCCCAGATAATGCCCACCCGTCTGACCATCCACTGAAAAAAGGACAATTTTACCCTCGCAGTAACTGCCATCCCGTCTCTCATAGCCCACCTCTGTTTCTCTCCCCAAAACCCATTTGAATCTATCTTCTTCTTCTTTCCAAAGGGAAAGGCATAATCCCATTTCTCTCTCACACAACACAGAGTAAAAAAGTTGCAGTATAAATTCAAAGTGTGCGCGAGAGTCTCGGCCCATCTCTTTCTCTCTCTTCTAGACGATATCACAGTCAGTCGCAGTGGTAGTTTGAGACTTGAGAGAGCTGAAATTATCAAATTTTTTTTTTTTTCTCCTGTTCTGATCCTTGGATGCTTAAAGAATCATTCTTGAAAATTCTTTGAAAAAAACAAAAATCAATTTCTTGAAGGGAAAAACAGTGGCAGAGAGAAGGGTATTGGAAGGACGGGGGGGACTGGTATAAGTAGTATAACGATTGCCCCTAAAAGGTCGGCTGGTATGGCGTCGTCGAAGGTCATGGCGTCTACATCACCGCCCAATCCGGATCTGCCACGCCAGTCCGCATCTTCTATACATTCTTCTTCTTCTTCTTCTGCGCTTACCCAAACAATCCCTTCTTCTGTCAGCAACCTGCTACAGCAACCCAACCCTCATCCCAATCCCACCAACCACCTCCACTACACTGATCGTAGTAACAGTCCTTTTGGTTCTATGAATATGGAGGAAATTCTCAAGAATATTTACTCGGAACCGGACTCGCTTGCCTCCGCCGTCGATGATGCTGGAATTTCTGGTGTGGCTGCCATCGATGGTGCTGGAGGAGATGTGAAGAATGTGGGAGCAGTGGGAAACAAGACTGTGGATGAGGTGTGGAAGGAGATTGTTAGTGGAGGTGGAACTGGAGGAGGAGGAGGGGCAAGTAGTGAACCGCGGATGACGCTGGAGGATTTTCTGACTAAGGCAGGGGCAGTGAGTGAGGAGGATGTTAGGGTTAATAATTCTGCTGCTCCACTTGTGCCGGTGCCGGTTCCGGCTACACCGGCAGTTGGGCCAGGAGGGTATGGAGTGGAAGCCATGATGAATGTTCAGTTTCCGGTGGCACCAGGACCGGTAGTGCACATGCAGAATGGGCCTGGAGGTTTTGGACTGGAGTCGCAGTTGGGGTTTGGAAATGGGATGGTGGCGGCTGCATCTGCTGCTCTAGGAGGGCATGGAGGAAACGGTTCTTCTTCAACTGGGAGAGGGAAAAGGAGGGCAGCACCTGTGGAGGAACTGGCTCTTGATAAGGCCACTCAGCAGAAGCAGAGGAGGATGATCAAGAACAGGGAGTCTGCTGCAAGGTCCAGAGAACGAAAGCAGGTTTCTTTTCCAATTCTACTTCCCTTTGCTTGTCTCTCTGAAGTGAATTTTGTTGCTGGAACAGTTAGTTTAATATTTTCTTTTGACTTTCTTCTTTTCATCTGTTTGATTTGATAAATGCATGTGTGAAATGGTCACAATTCAGGCCTACACTGTGGAATTGGAGTCATTGGTGACGCAATTGGAGGAGGAAAATGCAAGGCTCCTGAGAGAAGAGGTACAATTTCTTGAATGATCTAATACCCATCTCCTTTTTGCATGCTTCAGCTTTGGCTTTTCTGAATTTGAGCTAGATTGGTCATTGTAAAATCAGAAGTCCCTTCGATTGTATGTTAATGTTATAATCCAGGGGTTATTAGCTAATGAACAAATCAAAGTTCAGCATCTTTCTTTCTCTCTTTTTTTCTTTTCAAATAGTAATAAAGTTGTCTACAGGGTATTTATATTTTGGCTGCATATGTGATATCTTGAGTTGCAGTTAACACTTTTTATCTGGAAGCAAACAAAATATTGTGACAACATGGCTTTACAAGGATAGTATAGTTCTGGCAAGAATTTCATGTTTCTTCTCCTCTTAGTGTTTATTGATTTTGATAGTTGTCTTCTCAAGTCTCTCAAGAAAGTGTCTTTATTTTTGCAGGCTGAGCAAACCAGAGAGAGGTTTAAACAGGTAAAATTTGGTTTTAGTTTATACTATTGTCAAGTGCATTCTTATTGCAATGAGAAGTCCCTTTTGTTTTGTTGATGAAATTCTTGCCAAGTCAAATTTTTTATTTGAATTGATAGCTTCATGCTTGTGTTTCTTTTATTATGTGCATTTGCTTATATATTTATCAACTCTCTGTTCTCCCTCTCTGGTGGAGTTCAGATGCCAAAAAAAAATATGGAACGGAAAACCAGTGGTAACATAAGGCTATTTGGATTTACGTTTGTTGATTACTGCTCCATTTTATGTGTTGAAAACTATCTTTGTAGGGGATGAAAAATTCAATTTCTCAAGATGTTAAATTTCTAATCAGATTTTAGCTTGTTTGTTACATGTAAGTTGTAATCAGGCTAATGCACCTTGTTTGAATTATCTTTGTTGGTTACTCAAATACATCTCATGTGATAAACTTTTTTGAGTGATCACGGAAAGAATAGAAAGTTTCTTGAGACTCTAAATAATTTAATTCAGATTATATTTTCTGTTACTTGTAATCAATGTTGTGCACTGAAACTTTTTGTAGGGATGAGAAAAGGTGAAAATTTTCTCCGATGATTAAATGCATATTAAAATTTATCTCTCATATGTGATTTGATTATGTACTTTGAAACTTAATGATAAAAGAAGAGAAATTTCACTGAAGAGATTAAACGACCGATTCAGGTGTATGTGTTATTCATCAATTTTGCACAATGAAACTATGACTGATTATCTGTCCGTTACTTCTTAATTTTTGTGTGGAAAATCTTGAGCAAGATGACAAAAAGAAAAGAAAATTTTTCTGCAATAACAGACAAGTATTGAAGATGAACTGTCAAAGAAGGTTTTTGAGCATAATACATAAATTTGTCAATATGCTATAAATGTTTTATTCTGGAACTTACATCCTCAAGGACATTACAAGTGTATGGCCAGACTGCCAGAGTTATCTTTCCGTTACTTATAGATATCTGTGCAGAAAATCCTGAGAAAGATGTTAAAAAGAAGAGAAATTTTTCCTCAGATGACAGAATACTAGTCTGGAGGTATTTATGAATGTCTGAAGTCTTGAAAGATTTTGTTGGATATGCTTATTGCCATTCTTGCCTGTTATTGTCTTAAAGATATATTGTCAAAGAAAGGTGATGAGTTTCATAAGATGCATAACTGTATAAATATGCTATAGATGTTTGATTATGAAAGTTGCATCCTTCTGGACACTATAAAATCATTAAGCATGTTTATGCAGTAGAAGTATGAATACCATCTCTGTTGATTGCACTTTCCTAAATTACTCTGAATGACCAAAAATAGACTATTACCTAATGCATATCCAATACGATTGCCTTTTTAACCTTGCCAGAAATTAGTCATGATGTTTATATAACTTTAATTTCATTTCCTTAGAAGGAAAAGATGGTAATATTGGCTCCTATGCCCTTGGGATGAATATACAAGAACTGCATATTTTTTTAAGAAGTGACCTTGAAGGTCCTCCAATTGTGCAATTGCCATCTATTCCTCTCCTCTTATATATTCCAGCTATTATATTGAGTGTGCTGTCTATCTCATACTCCCTCCATTTGGAATTGAATGTCTCATTTTGACTTGCACAAATTTTAAGAAAATTAGTTGACTTAATTCATTTTACACTTCACAATATCAATTTCTTAAAATTTTTTTTTTACTAATTTGGGAAATGGGATATTTATTTTCAGACAGTTCAAAATAAAAATGTGAACATTCAATTCCAGACACAGGGAGTATTTCTTTTAGGGCATGATTTAGGCTTCTGCATTGCATCTCAATTGATCCTTTGTATTGAACCTTATCTGTTCCAGCATGTGCCTATCTCCGTTTTTTTTTTTTTTTGGTGTTGTGAGCATATTCTCTTGGCCATTTTAGTATTCCATAGACAGATTGAGATTTGTTCTAGATCAACACTTGGTTTCTGTTTTCCACGAGTCTGACAAGTTTTTTAGTCACATTCTTTTAGCAGAGCAGTACTGATTTTTATTGCATCTAACCAACCTCTAATTCGTGTATCATCTTTCTCTTTCATGCAGCTCATGGAGAACCTGATACCAGTAGTAGAAAGGCGAAAATCACCTAGAGTCTTGCGGAGAGTGAGGTCTTTAAGCTGGTAGGTTTTGATCAATCGCAATTGTGGGAGAAACTTCTCTCTATTAGAGTAGCTGCTTAATCAATGAGACTGAGAAGGCATTCAAGAACTGGAAGAGTCTGCTTCATAGGAACACCTGTAAATGTGAGCTGATAGGAGAGACAGACTTCTAGTACTGATGTTTATGCACAGCATGTGACCGGTCTCTTAATTCTGCATAGTTAGCCGTTATAGAGATATTGAAATAGCTTTCCTATACAGGACTTGTATCTTCACCTTCATGCAGGTGGAAAGGAAGACAATGACTCATTTATACAAATACTATAGCTTGTTTATATGTGATGATCCAAACCCAACTCAATGTTTCTTTGCTTTTGTGTTTTACTGCATGGGAATTCGGATCATTGTTGCTCTTATCACGTGGATGAGAAGTACAAGCTACAGCTACAGACTCCATGTTTAATGTTCAGGAGTGTGTTCTGTCTTTTCGGTTCTTGTGGGGGCAATGGGAGGTAAGAGGGAGGGCGGATAACTTTGAGAAAGTTACTGGTGATTAGACCTCTTCAAGGAATGAGGGATTTCGTGGGAATTTGCTTATTGTGTATTACTTAAGTGGTCCTTGGCAGTGGATTTATTGAATAGATTTATGTTGCTTCCTTAAGCGGTAAAAGGGGAGGGGAAGGTCCAGTTCTGCATAGTTTGGTGGTACTGCTGTGTGGTCCTTGGCTATGGATTTATTTAATAGATTTATGTTGTTTCTTGAAGAGGTAAAAGGGGAGGGGAAGGTAAAGTTTTGCGTAGCTTTGTGGTAGTGTTGAGCAGCAATCCGAGCTGAGATGTCTTGAGTATAAGACACAAAAAGGGGGATTAGGAAATCACTATTGATGTTGATCCTTGGAGAAGAAGTTAAAAATGGGGAGGCGAGGGAAGAAAACTTGTAGTGGTTAACGTATGTCAAGAATTGAGATTTTGCGAAGTAGTGCCCACACTGGATGGATACCATTTACCAGCTTATTGTTTTGGCCTTTTGGAAGTGATTTTGATAGCCCATACTAGTGGTGGGGAGAGTTATTGATGTTAGCCAAAACCTAACAGTTAGATTATGATTGAGAGTGATGCTTCAACAGTACTCCCTCCATCCTCATTGACATTCTCACCACTCCTCAAGCTAACATTAAAGGCCAACTTTATTTATTCAAGCAGACATGTGAGGGCTGGTTATTTCAACTATGTACCGATCAAATAATAGCCAAGAGTGTCATATGCCATGTTGTTTCCATTACTAGTTTCCATTTGCCCATGGTCATGTGTCCCTTTACTTTAAAAGGTATTCCAGCTATGCAGCCTTGGTTTTAAGTGGTCATTTGTAATTATTTTGTAATTTAAAAAAAATTCGATCAAAATGCCCTTTCAAGAAGAGCTTTATCAAGAGAAAAAAAATTTTATATATATATATATATATGAGCGTTCCAACCGTTACCGTAATGGAATTTTTCTCCGCTTGGTTAGCTGCATGAGCACTGTAGCAAAAAGTCTGTTACAGTAACGGTTGGAGCGCGCATTAAGGCAGACTCCGGAGTGCGCCTTAGCAAACCAGAGCACGCCTTAATGCGCGCTCCAACCGTTACCGTAACGAAATTTTTGCTACAATGCTTATGCAGCCAACCAAGCGGAGCAAAAATTCCGTTATATATATATATTGAACAATCTAACAATAAGGGACAAAAAAAAGTGCGTTCATATGGCTTGTACTTAGAGATGATGGCGGGTGTATTTATCAACAGCCACAACAACACTAGCAAAAATCTCATTAAACATCTATCGAAGCAGCATTTATCAGACAAATATTCAAGTAAAACAATTGCAGCATTTGATCATTGAAAAAATTTCCCATATGACCACAGCATAATACAACATTTTGATTCCAGATCAATTTTCATGGATTGACCAGGTTTACATGAGCCAAGACAAGAAATGGAATGACACTACCTCGGCCAAGCAATGAAGAAATAAGAGATCAAATGGAACGCACAAAACACAGTTGTAATACAAATAATCCATGAGAAATCAAGTCACCAAGAATGAGCAGATAAGTGGGATCGTTGTTCTACGTCTCACCACTCATACATCCTCTCAACATTTAAAGCATAAAAAGTGAAGAATTGATGATGGCTAATGTGTCCAAATGCAACCTGCACAGGGTCACCTTTCATCTTATCAATCGGATAGATCCTTTGCCCTGTCAAAGCTTGGGATTTATCCCCATCACCTTTTACAATCCCGCATACAACAGAAGAATCATAGGAGGGGAGCAGGGAGAATAAGGTGATTGACTATTAGAAAATTAAACAGATGACTTTATATAGTTACAATGACAGAGAATAATAAAGACAGTTGCTTAACAAGAAAAGCGTCAAGAAATACTCAAACAAGAACACAATTGAAAAGCATAAATTCTAGCTAGGAGATGATCAAATCAAGCAGGATATGCCGTATACACGCAATCTCTTTCCAACCCTTTTTCTGCACCAGAGAACTATATTGATAAATACATGGGAAAAATACAAAAAATTTACCTGCTGAAGTCATTTCTGTCCTGGATCATCAAATTGCTTCCTGCCCTTGACTAGGCAGGTAAGAACAAAACTAAAAAATTGCATATATATACCCACTATTTTTACATATAGTTTCCCTGTTCAAGAAATCAAAGCATCATGGTTTAATTAACCTTCCCCAAGAATTCGAGACCCTCATTCCGGCATGACATAATCTTCCGGAAGACTTCTCTCACTTGGCGGTCCAGTGGATCAAGTAAAGTCTTACATACTTCACAGATCAATGATAATTCTTGCACACCCTCTCTCACTTCTTCCTTCTGTTCCTCTGTCAAGGGGAACTGGGCGGAGTCTACCATGTCTGTCATTTGATGAATACATTTCTCCATCTGATAAATCTCTTGCAGAAGTCCATTGGAATTCCTACGTTCTTGCTTCTTTGATAAATCAATGATCCGGCTATGAAGCACAAATAACGGAGTACTCCATGAGAATTGACGAGGTATGGTAAAATGAATTTGGAGGCCACGGTCTTGACAAGGTAGTGCAGCAACAAGAGTCCACAGAACAAACATTAGAACAAAACTCATAGTAAAGACAACAATAGCAAGGCCATTAGTGGCTGCAATTTCATTTCCACGAGGAGGAATTAAGTTATTTGCTATTGACTGAAGTTGCTTAGATGCTGACCAAGAATTGGGAACACTCCAAGACAGAGATCTTGAATGCCCAGATTGTCTGCGCTGACTTTCCTTGTTCTTATTAACACGACCAAAAGACCTGTTGCGGTGTGAAAATACAGATCCAGTTTCTTTTTCATCTAGCATCAGAAGAGCTAAGTCCATCAATGCTTTTCTTGCCCGACGAAATTGGCCTTCACTGATCATCTTGTGATGACAATCCAGTGCACAAACAACAATATCCAAATTCTTCTGCCACTGCCGAATCTTCTCAATTCCTTCGCGAGTTGCATTGCAGATATCGAGTGCTTTAACAGTCTTATCAAAGAACTCAGAAAGTAACTTCTCTGGAGGTGGATTGGAGAGATGTGTTTTTTTGTTGATCAAGATAGCCCCGAACTGCTCTTGACAAGCAATAAATGCATCAAGTAGCTTTTGGATCCATGAAATAGAGAGAAACTCGTCAGCACTAGAGCGTGAGAGATCTTGAAATCGAGTGAAAACTTGTTTCTGAAACAACTCTATATCCGGGTCCAGGAAATTCCAATCATGATTTGGATCCACTGAGTGAACCTGATCACCTCTCATATGCAAAATGGAACGACGAAAAGAGGTAAAAGGCATGCTAGAACCCTGCTTCTCTGAAGATGGCATCGTTGGCAGATGCTTCAAATGCTCAGAAATTAAAGATTCCTTCTGCCTAGAGGACCAACATATTCCTCCACAGTTCAATTGGTGCTATCAAACAAAAAACAAACACTACGTATCGTATAAAACATCATCCTCAGACTCCAATCCACAAAAGAAATGACAAACCAAGCAGGGAATTTATGGCTTAACACATGAATCCTCCAAACCTCCGACTGTCACAAGCCAATAATTTTACAACCAGCAAAATGCTCAAATACAAATAAAGAGAAAAGGAATGACGTCAAATTCTATCAAGCAATCCACGACTGGCGCCAGGCAAAACAAGAACTTGACATAGAGTACATGAAAAGATTCAAGGAAAGTTCTTTTTTTGCAGCCCGAATGAGAGCAATATAAGCCCACACCACTCACTGAAAAGCAAACTCCAAAGCTGCAAAATTTATCGGCTTTTCGTAACCAATCAATCAATCACATTAAAGAAAAGAACTTCGATCCACAACTCAAAAGAAAAACCCAGAAAATTTGCAAGAAATCACAGCTGAAACCAAAAAGAAAGTCCTATTTCAAGAAATTCCCTCCATCATCCAAAGACGGGAAACAGATTAAAACATAGGTTCGGGAAATTGCGTACCTCGGCAAACTTCAACGACAAAGATTAGAAGAAGCTCCGAGGGGAAGGGAAAGCACATGTGCAACCCTAGAGAGAGAGGAATTGTGTTGTAGTAGACCACGCTATTATCGTAACAAAAGAAAAAATCGAAGCAGCTGGAAAAGAGGTGAACAAAGAGATCAAGAATAATAAAAGCATGAAATGAAACTGAATTAAATTAATTTCCCTAGTTATTAATAAAGTAAAGTTAAAGAAAAAGATGGAATTTGGACTCTGTACCTTTTCCTCAGGTTTTATTTATTTATTTATTTAAAATAATCTTTTTCTGATATCTTATGTAGATGCATTTCTTATTCTTGTAGAGGAGTGTAATCTTTGCTTAACAAATGAAATTGATTTTTTTTTTTTGAGAAAATAAGAAATATGATAACTTAATAACTTATTTGGATTCTTTTCTTAGTTTTATGTATGTAATCCACCGTGACAAGTGAGTTCAAATGGATAAGTAATCTCACTTGTAATTGAGAGGTTTAAATCACAAGATTGAGGTTTATTCTCTAAATGATTCTATTGGATTAGATTCGTTAGATCAAATTAATTCCAATATGATTTAATAAAAAAAAAAAAAAAGGGGAGAATGAAAATCAATATGCAATCCACCCGTGGACATCGCTAAAAAAAAAATAATAATATGAAAAAATACAATTCACCCTCAATTTGAAATTCCTTCTACTTTAAAATATAAATTACTACTCGCATTTTTTTATTAAGTTCACTGATATATTTTTTTATAATTTTTTTCTCTATTAAATATTTTCTTTCATTTATTGTAAAAAATTTAATTGGATCATAAAAGCTGTACAATTAAAATTTTAAGAGCTTCTAAAGTATAACAATGTTCTTAGTTTGAGATTGATGGAGTATTTTATAAAAAAGAAAGACTTTTTATCCATTATTCTTGGCTAAAAGGTTTTGAAAAAGATAAGTTTAAATGTATGAAAAATAAAGAAAACATGATTTTATTATTATTTTTTTTTTTAAGGGGAAAAGTAGACATAATTGTTAAGGAATGGAAAATTCATTTCTTCCTTTTTGAAGTAGCATTGCTTCTACTTTAAAGCACTTTCATTTACACACCTAAGATTTGTTCTCTTTTCCTTTATGGTGAATCATTTCCAATCTAGGTAAGCCAAATCCATCTTCCTAAGCCAAACACAAATGACATTTAAAATAAAATAAATTATTTTTTAATTATTAAAGATGCTTCTTGATCAAGATTTATTTATTTATTTTTTAAAAATATTAATTTGACCTGAAATTATTGAGATTATTGTATGTGGTAGTAGATGAGTTTCAATACTGAAGATTGGGTCTACAAGTTGTGGTAGACCTACAAAGATTTCAAGTACGTGGCTCAATCATTTAGTACACTTTAGGTGAATAGCCACTCATGTCTATTCGCAAGCTAGGACATTAATCATTCTCAACAAGATCCACAAACAAATGCATGTTCAAATGAAATGAGAAAATTCTCATAAGAAATACATTATATATATATGGATTAGATTTATGTAGATCTAATTTCAATATAGACATTTTATAAATCAATGTTTATATAGATTTTATGATCTATATTTTGTCACGATTCCATGTATTATTGATAAGAATTATTTTTTCCCTATTCTTATAATAAAATAAGAATTGTATAGATAGAAAATGGATATATAGTAGGAATACTTCTATGTGCTACGTAACATACAAATTTGTGTGTTATTAACAAAAAAGTAGTGACAATCTTCTGCAACGTCGATTTTTTCAATCCGTAAAGAGAAAGCCGAGGCACTGTGAGGTATACAGATTGAAAAAAACTGACATTACAGAAGATTGCCGTTACATTTTCTACTAATAGCACACGAATTTATATACTACGTAGCATGCAGAAGTATTCCTAGAATATATAGTGTACTGGAGTGCACCTGTATAAAAGTGAATACAAATAGATACATTGTATAACATTACCCACGTTTGAGTCTGACTAATGCACTCTATAACATTTATTATAGGGTACTGCCACGATAAATAACAAAACCACCCTATCGAAAGCTCCTATACATAATTTATGTCCATATATATATATTGGCCTCCCACTAGAAATTTTGTAATTATTATTCAGTTGAGATTCAGTTTGAAACCAGCCCAGTTGGCGATAGATTCTTTGCTCTCTAGCCTGTATCCACATTTCAGCCTCAAAATTAATGATGGTCAAGGCTCTGGCTGGATTCTTGGAAGGAAAAAATGGAGTACAAGGGCTTGACAAGTTCAAAATATTATCAAAGAAGCTAAAATTCAACACTCAATTACTGTTACAGGGGTGTGTTTTTTTTTTTTTTGGGGGGTGGGTGGGGGGGGGGGGTGGGGATT